>CM053784.1:230968916-231503916 GCA_028749045.1 Cupressus sempervirens
GATCTTGAAAAATAGATTTGGTTAGAAGTGTTTTTTCTTAGATTTGTAGCTTTTTATCTAAAATCTATTGTATAATTTTATTTGAAATCTCATTTATGTGTTTTTGCATGTTGAATCTCTTTTAGGTGGTTATCATCTAAAGAAATTGATAAAAAAGATATAAAATATTGGAAGAGAAAAATCTCACAACTTATGTGTGAAATGCAAAAGTGTTTATCTCCAACCTTTTTCAATGCTCAAGAACACTACCTCATACATCAAGTTGAGGAGATTGAATTGTGTGGACTTGTACAAGCTAGATCAATGTGGATGGTTGAGAGGCACTTCAAATTTATGAAGGGCTTGGTTTGACAAAGAGGACATCCCGAGGGTTCTATGATAGAGGGATATATGATATACCAGACCATGGTGTGCATTAGTGAATACCTTCCAAAGTTTACAGTAGATATCCATGTAGATCACATTTGGGATCCCAACTCTAATGAAAAATTCAAAGGGGAGTACCTGACAGGGAAAGGTAGATTGAGGAGGGTGAGAGGTAATTATACATTTTTTTTTTGTAGTTTTATAATTCTTATCAATCATCAATATATATAAGTTGTTTCTAACTAGTGTAATTGTCTTCTTTATAGTTGGTCGTGAGTGGGATGCACTACATTTGTATATTGAGAAAAATCTTGATTGGATGATGGTATGGATTGAACAATCTCAAGAAAATGGTCACTCATTAACATGGGATGGTGTTGCATCATTGGTTAAAGAAGCTCATTAGAATGGAGATCCCAATGTTATGCTAATGGTACTTGATCTAATATATAGCTTAAGAGATACAAAGGTATGCATAAGATTACTAATCATGAGACATAAGTTTAATATCAACTTACAAATTGATGAAAAGATTCTTGATATGTTTGAATAATTTCAGGTCAAACACCACAAAGCTATGTACTATGATGACTATAAATTTCACACAAAAAAGTTAGATGAAATGAAGAATACATGTGATTCTAGGATAAGTGTTGTCTTCGCGGTCACCAATATTTCATCTAGATCTAACATACATCCTCAATAATCTGAAAATCAATACTATGGAATTTTGGATGATATACTTGAGTGCAAATTTAATTCATTCAAAATAGTTCTATTTTTCGTCAAATAGTTCAGGTTACGACTGAATCGAAATGATCCTGATAGGACTGTTATTGAACATGATACTGGATTTACTATGATTAATACAAGGTCATTTGAACCAGTCGAAGATCAGCCCTATATTCTTCCAAGCCAATGTGAGCAAGTGTTTTACTTTGGTGTTCCACACAAACTAGGTTGGTCATTTGTTGTTAGACATGACTGAAGAGGAAGGCCGGTAAAGTATAATGTGATCAAAGAAGAAGATATTGAAGAAGCACAAGAGAAAATAAATGATTATTAGGAATGATAGTTACCCAATGATGAAGAAGAAGAAGATGGTGATGATTTTTTTCATGTTGACAATAATGGTGATAATGATGATGATGATGCTGATGATGATCATGATCATGGTGATGAAGATGGTGATGATCATGGCGATGATGGTGATGAAGATGATGATGATGGCAATGAAGATGGTGGTGGTGATGACGACGATCAAAGTGACAAGTATGATGATGGTCATGATGATGATGATGATGATGATGATGATGACAACATGGATGAAGATCATGATGATTAATGAAATGTTCAGGTAGGATCAATGTCAACTATGATGGGGTCTTGTATGACCAAATTTTTCTTTCCAAACCATATGTGCACATATAAACATTAAGTAGAACATGTCAAATATTTTTTTAGATATAAACATTACTTGCACTAAATTTTTAACTTAAGACAAATGATTTACATATACAATCTACTTTATTATTAATATGTTTTTTGGTAAGTCTATTACTTCAATTTTGCTACTAATTTCTAAGACTTACTAATTTTTTTCACAATGCAATATGGATGCACCATCTTAGACACCTTCAATAGAGGTAAACATTAATTATTATAAATTTTAATGTTAATATAGAAACAAAAGTCATATTATTATGTTATTTTCTTTATGGTTTTGGAGTTATTTTGATGAAATTTTACTGATATTTGATGTCACAAATGATAGGAAAAAGCTAGAATGATCACTAATCAAATGCGATCTGAAATACAGGCATCATATCTACATGACATCACCCTTAGTGCTGACCCTATGTTCATCATGTAGAAAATTAAGCAAAGATACACTAATGAACTTGTTAACATTATCATTGAGGGTGATAGAAGTGAGGAGAAAGAGGCACTAAGAATAGAATTGGACCATAGAATCCAATCTTTGAAGGTAAGCAGTAATTCGACTAAAGCAATAAAAGAAGTTAAATAGATATTAATATTTTATAGTATCTTATGGATCATGATCTCTAATTTTATGTGTTCTTGTATAGACATATGTGCCAGTTGCGACATCACATGGTGAACATGGTGAGGGTTGTTGCACACAACCTTCGTGTAAGTAACACTTTGTTTGTTTTCATCAACATTATAACACTTACCCCTTTTTTTGTGGACATTTCTAGCTAGTATCCCATTTGATCTTTATCCATTGCAAATTTCTTTGCTAACAATATTCTATTCTTCAGCTCATGATGAAGTGCAGACTCTTGCTTCGGTTGGCAGTCCAATATTGCCTAGTGCATTGTCGGCAACAAGGACCATGCAAACATCCTCGTCTATGCCTACTAGAATTGGTAAAACCTTGTTTTGCTATATTTTGTAATGTACTGTATTTTGTAATGTATATCTACATGTTGATGAACAATGAAGTAGCATATTAGTGCTTAAATGATGTCTACAAAAACTTGCATACACACAAACACATGCATACACACACCACACATACATAAATGCATACATACATATATACCCACACATGGAGAGACATGGCGATAGGCAAAGAGGTAGCCTTTCAGTTTTGTCTTGTATACCTTTTCCTCATGACTTCTCATCTATACTTCTGACATTTTTAGGCTCATGACCCTTGACTATTTCTCCTTGTAATATGTTGGTACAAGAGCACACTTATATTTACTCATCCCAAACAGACGGGCTAGAATGCATATTATTATTCAGGTGGTGTAACTATCTGTTCCTTTCTCTAGCTATTGGTTTCACATGCAACATTTAATCTCTACATGACTTCTCATTTTATAATTTTGTTGCTAACTTTGTGTTGAAATTACTATTAAGAATAAATCCTTGTGGTGTATCATTCGCACCACATTTAGTGTAGTTACAGACATTTATGAAAATTTGTTTTTATCACCTTTTTCTAGCTGATTGAAGAGTGTTCAATAAGTAAAATTAATAGCTTGAGGTATATAAAGGTACCAAACTATTGGTTGCAAGTTGCATTTGGTCTCTAATTATTTAAACTTGAAGTTGCTGCACAACATTTGTTAACATCGGCAATGGCATATACAATTGATAAAATAATAACAGTTGTTGATGGAATTCTATATAAGTTAATATAGGTCATATGCCTTGAATTTTTTGACCTATCAAATACTCTTGCTACAAATATACTCCAAACTTATGGGTCACCTGGATGCTTTTGTGATGCACTTACTTGTTAGAATTGCCTTGAATAGCACAATCACTCATTTGTATTTTATTGAAAGCAAGAAGCTCAAGCACCTAAGGCATTCTGCTTCATACAACATACTTACACATAGGAGCTTTAAGGTTTCAAGTATGTTTTCCATTGTGTTGTAGATGATTATGTAGTTAAATCTTACAAGTAAAATACACTTTCAATTCTATAAGATTACAGTTGCCAATTTGAACTGCTTTACTAATGTTCTAGATTTTGTAGCCCATTGGTTATGCTTCTCTTTCATGCTAGGCTAGAAGTTATCTCCATTCATGATAACAAATATTCATTTTATCAACTTTTAGTTCCTTTGTATTGTGAAGCTCTTAAAACTCTAGAGACATTTTTTCTCATTTTAGTTGTTATTACTGTGAATTCAATTTGAGTTATAATGGGGTTACTAAAGCTCTTCAACTTTGAATGCCATCAATGGTGAGTAACCTTCCTCATTAATCTCTTTCTATAGTTTCTACATGCTATACAATGTGGTAGTCTTGACATTGATTTTTTTGTGAGCTATTGTATCTTTTAGTGATTCTGGTTTGGTATGCCTATTTGTAAGTGCTGATCAAAGAGATGTCATTTGGATTATATAGATTCCTCTTATTTTGTAGATGACATTTGGATTATATAGATGTCTAAATTTAGTACTCCTAGTGATTTGTAGCTAATATAATAGGAGTACATAGGTGTCAACATTGTCAATTTTGGAGGATTGAATTTATGCAGCTTTAATTGGCCCATCATCTACTATAGATTCTAAGATTCTAGTACTGTAAGTTATTTATAGCTAGTGTGATAGTTCAAGTTGTAAAGCATAGTGATACAGGTTATTTGTACCTTAAGGTTACATTTTACTACATTTTTCTTGAGGTTTATGGTATGCACAAACCCTTTGATTTGATTATTGTGGCAGTCATAGTTCTGTAAGATGAAAGTGTGGTATTGAATACTTGAACTAGTTGGTCTTGTTTATCTATATTTGTGTACCTTGATTTTCATTGAAAGCTAGGTTGATTTGTTTGAGTTGCAACTAAATTTGTCTATTTCTAATTGTAGACACATTTTTTATGTATTTGATTTGGAAAATAGGTTTTACAGGGATCCCGAAACCCAAAGTTTTACAGAAATAAACAACTTAAAAGCATAAAAGTCAGAAAAAACAAAAATAGCCTCAAAAGGCCAGAAACAAAAAGGCCCGAAACCAGGGAAGCAAAGGCCAGGAACAGAGCCTGGCAGGCAGACTAGTGCCCCTTCTTCTTCGTTGCCTGCAGAATTTCTGCAGTGTCGCTTTCCTTCTGGATGGCTTCCTCCTCCTGGGTCGCGGGGGGGAGATGCTTTTGGTCCCCCTGGCTTTCCTGGATTCTAGTCTCTTTCTGAGGATCCTCCCAACTGGTTTCATTCTCTGTACTCTGCTCCATGTTCCCCACAAGACCGAGATTGGTCAGATAGTCCCCCAGATTGACAATGTTTTTATTCAAGGTATGAAGGGTATCCACAATCTGTTTAGTCACAACCTGGTGAACAGAATCCAGCCTTTGGACCTTCTACTCGAGCCAGGTGATTCTGTCCTCCTGATTTTCATTGGGGTCCTTGCTTCTGTCTTTTTCCTGGCTGCCCACCTAGTCTTTACTACCTCTGGCCTCATGATCCTTGACTTCCCCCCTATTGTTGGTCTGGTTGGACCTGTCCTTTAGAGTCTCAATTTCTTGAAAAAGCCACTTAATGGATCAGAAATTGTCAATCAGGCTGTTCTTTGCATTGTTGAGGAAGTTGAAACCCGTTTCATGGGCATTTTTAGAGAGAACCAGAAGAGTTTGGTTAAGGAGCTTGTCATAGTGGGTGCTACAGACAAGATCCCCCAACACTTGGATTTTAGCAGGTTCTCTAACAATGCCCAAACTAACACTATCCATATTGAAATTTTTCCAGGCTCTTCTCTTATTTTTCCTAATGGCCTCCCCTCCCTTTTCAACCATAATTTCTATCATCTCTTCTAGGGGCGAAATGGGGATCTCCAGGGGGGAGGTGGGTGCAGTGGGGCTGGGGGGTGAATCAACATTATTGCTGAGATGATCATGGGTAGGCATTTGGTCCAATTTTCTTTTCTTGGGGTTATCCTGGGTTACCAAGGGGGTCACCTCCATCTTGTCATTATCTTTTTCCTTGTTGTCTTCCAACTCACTTTCCTTCTCTGCCACCGAATCCGCTTCCTCCGACTCCGTATCCAACTCCTCACTAGACAAATTTTTTATGTTAAGTGCATTTGTGGAGTGAATTGTAGTGTTAGCAAATTGTTAGTATTCATTTTTAATGAATGGTGTGTGAATGTTAGAGGTGGGGTCACTTTTCCTAGGTGTTGAATCAAATGCATTTATATGCACATGTGATTGGTTACGTTGAAACTATTTCCTCAACTTAAACCCAGGGCATCATTGTTGTAGCAAAGAAAAATCTAATAACATACATTATTATGATGATTTCTAATCTCCTTTAGCAGCCCTGCAGATTTTGAAAATATAATTATGAAAGTGACAAAACAACCTATTTCCTTAGTTTACCACCTTGCTCACTTCAATTTTTGAATTTTGAACATTGCATATTGTTTCTTCAACATAAATGCGTGATTGCACACTTATACCCCTTTCAAGGCCTTTCCAGTTTCAAATTTCTTCTTATATGGGTTATCCGATCTCTCTAAACGTATTTCTTGTAGATTGTTTTCTCCCTTCCTATATTAAGAGACAATTGACATTAACCATAAACAAGGTTACTCCTAATATATATTTTCCTCAAATCATACTTTTTTGGAGGAAGCTATTGTTATCTATAAATATTGTGAACACATCGAAAGATGTTCCACATCATTCAATTTGTAAATCTCTATGTCAGATAAGCTGGATAGTTGACAAGGGATATCCACAATCATTAGGTGTTAAATTTACATCTGGAAAGGTACCTATTTACATAGATAATTTCTATATCCCATGCATGCCAATTTACTTAGTTATACCTTAATCTACATTACTACTATATTAAGTTGATTGCTGGGGTCAACTTAAGCCATAATTTCCCTAGACCATATTTTTTGAGCAATAGTATTTAACTTATGCCCTATTATCCTCATAGACTAAAACAAAAGAGATTAGGGTACCTTTTGTCTACACATTGGGACATGTGTGAGGAAACTTCAACATCAGGAGCAAATTTATTTTAGGAGGATCTTGAAAGTGAATAGATTTATTGGCAAGCTAGCAAAGAATACTTGAATTGTCACTATGTAAGTTATCACAAAAAATCTTGTGAACCCACTTCCCTAAAGAAAAAAAAACTAGGAAACTGTATGATTAGGGTAAGGCAACTGCTATGATATAATACAAAATCTTTTATAAAAAATGGGTAACTAGTAGCCAAACATATGAAATTTCTTGGCTTGAAAAATACCCTATAATCTTGATAGGGATGATCATTAAATGTTGTATAGACTTCCCATTTAGATTAAAAAAGTTAAATATCTAACATAAATTGAAGAAATTTGAAGTTCAGTCCATATTTTACACAATGATAACTAGATCATGGTAGAGATAGAAAGCAAGAGATAAAAAGAATCCAATTTAAAGTAGCCAGTTGTCTAGCTGACCATTGGAGTATTTTTTTTCCACCTTATCTCACTAAATGGAAAAATGTAATGATAAGTGACCTCCATTAAGAATTATTGAGATGCTACTAGAGCTATCAAACATTTTCTACTTCTCAAAGTACACAAAGACTAAATCTAGCAACCATCCAAATGTGTTTGGAAAAGAGTCACCTGTTTCTCTACTACTATCAAGAATCAAGACCATTGATATCATACTAGCTACTTCAGTACCAATAGGAGTACTTTTGCATTGATTTCTAGGAAACATGCCCATCTTTGAGCATTGTATTCTCTTGCCTTCAAGAATTTTTGTAGAAAACATTATTTGCATAGGCCATTTCATTGACACTATTCTCAAAAACCCTAGGGGTAAAATGATGATCATTGATGTAGATGATACTTTAGGTGTTAAGGAAGTGTAGCAGAGGTTAAAATCTTTATTCTTTTCCATTCTTACTAATCAAGGTTTTGGGGGTGGCATTCTTCTTGTGTAATTCAAGGGAGAAGATTGTTTATAGTTTATACCCTCTGTTGATCTATGTTTGTGTCGTTCACAAAAATTATTGTACTATCTTTCTCTCTTCAATTCCTACATGGAGTTCTCTCAAAGACACTACCATGCCAACCTAGGATATCAAACAAGTAGTGTTGAGAAAATTTATAATCATAGGTAACAAAGATAAGTGGTAGACGATGGTTAGACATAGAAACCTATTAAGTAAATTCAAAATATAAGGTCTAGAAATATTATAGTATTTTGAGGGCTCTTTTAGAGACTTGAGCACTTTTGTAGTGTACACAGTTGAATATAAGATTTTAAATATTCATAAGAACAAAGATAGCTTATGGGATAGAAGAACTATGATTTAAGCTTTCTAAAGTGATGATTTCTCTCAAAGGCACAATTTTTGCACTATGCATTGTCCAGCCTTTAGGCTTATTTGGATATACTAAAGCTCTAGAACAATAAGAACATTCTTAAGAGTGGATATATGACTTGCAGTTTTAGGAATAATATTGGTATTGAATAAAGAATGACCCAGATCAAATAAAATAAAAAACTCATACTTTTGTTAACTCAAGTTTTAGGGATATAGCTAAGAAAGACAATTAATTGGATTAGTGATAAAGAAATTCACTGACCAGCTAGGAATCAAACCTAGGACCATCTATTTTTTGTTAGGCTACTCTATCACTATACTACCAACTCTCTTGTTTACTAGTCCATCTATGGTTCAGGTGTTTCCTACATTCCTTTTGATCCAAACGACAAGTGCTTAGGGCTCCTATCCTAGCCCCGATCTACTTAACCTTGGCTTTGATACTAGGGTAAACTTTTCTGTGGACCAACTAGGAGTTGAACTGAGGACCACCAGTTTGATGCCAAGATGATCTACCACTGAGCTACAAGCCCTTTTGGTGACCAATCCATCTATGGTCACTAGAGGCTAAAGCTTCTAAATCTTCCACATTTTATTTAGATTTCATTTTTAGGACATATGTGTGAATGTAATGATCTCAATTGCTATAGATCTAGAATCTAGTATTTAAAGAGGAGAATCCCTTAGGAATAAAAAATTACTAGAATTTTGATCACTTCATTGCACTTCCATCCCAAGGTATTATACAAAACAATTGCTTGAATACATAACAATGAAGAAACGTACAATTCAATCAGTCAATGTAATATGATTAGAATGAAAAGCCACTACAGATGAATTAAAACTATGTTAAATCAAAATATAAATGAAAAATACACCACACTCCTCCCAACATCCAATTTGGCTTCAAATTTGGGGCAGTAGCTGATATTCATAAGAGGGCATTGTGAAAGCAAGACATAAAAGTTATAGATTCCTAGTTTTAGAAGCATCATGTTACTGCTAGAGAAGAAGAAAAACTATTCAAATAAGAATGTTATTTGTGTATGCTTATGGGAATTCAAACTAAAAGTATGAACTTCTATGTTCACTTCTTACTTTGACATAGCAACAGCTTCATGGAAATAGATCCTACACTATCTAGTCCAATATCAGACATCATATTTTGGACAATGTACCTATTCAAGTTCTATTTTATCCCTTGAAATACTTTCTGAATCTTGTTCCTCAAATAAATTTTCCTTTTTTGGTTTTGTCTAAGATTTTGATTTTCCATTCATAAGGTAGACTAATGCTGAGTTGACTACAATCTTAGTTTGCAAAGGAACATTGACCAAAAGTATACTTCAATGTCATGCTAAGAATAGATCATTAATTGACAACTTGTCACTTGAATAACCTACATGACAACTGTAATTGGAAAAAATTAAACTTTGATAAAATTACATAAGTAGCAATAAGAACTTGAGATATTGTCCAGTTTAAACCTCTAGGGAACCACATGAAAGATGTGTAGCATAATCATTGGCCACATGTTGTTCTGAAGTATCATCTACTACATCATGGTGTTGTGCAACTGCCATTGCTTCTTCCAAAGAATAGGTGTTAGGCTATCTTTTATAATTGATTGCACCTTTCATAGTCTCTAGTATTGTCTTCTTCTTTGGTAATATAATTTACATTTTTTTCTAGGTAGAAAATTAATTGGTCATATTAACAAAGTGTGACTAGTGGCAGTCTCTCTATTGTTCAATTCATTTGGTGTCTGCTTTAATTGTCATGATGTTTATGTTGATAGACCAACAAAGAGCAGTACTACTGAAGCTGATCCATTGTTGGAGTAGTTCGTGTGATTAGTACTAGTTCACATGAAGGGACATTGTTGATGAATAAGAAAACTATGTTTCCATTAAAAGAACAAAAGCTTCTAGGTGCTTTAAAATTGTTATTATTTAAAGTTTAAATTTAGTTTACTTTTACATTACTTGTTTTGGACTGATAAATCCTTTATGTTTTTGTAGGTAATAATTCTTTCTTTGAACATCTTTTTCATATGACATTGCAACTATTTGGACCCTCCATACGTAAAAGGTACGTAGTTTCATATCATTGCTACATAATTTTTCTTTTCTTCCATTTATTGTAATATATTAAAGTTATTGACCTAACAATCTATTTGTTTTTAAAAAGGTGGAATTTACAAGCTATGAAATTAAAAAATCAGCTGATTGCATCTTTTGAGGAGAAATTTGGGAAATTTTTTTTTGACACTGGCTTACTTCTCAAAAGAGTAGCAAAGCATATAAAGACTGTGAGAGATCAATATAGAAGGGCTCTTCAGGATAACCCAAAGTATAACCATCCTCCTATGATTCCATTGATGGAGTGGAATGAAATAATAGAAGATGCAAAGGAGAAAAGGCTATGCAAAGATAGAGATAATGAAGTAGCACAGGGCAAAAAAAGGTATGTCA
This sequence comes from Cupressus sempervirens, assembly GCA_028749045.1. NCBI lineage: Eukaryota > Viridiplantae > Streptophyta > Pinopsida > Cupressales > Cupressaceae > Cupressus > Cupressus sempervirens. Next base: position 230,979,573 of record CM053784.1, read on the forward strand.
TGATAGTATTAAGTACATTGTAATCATGCACTAATTATTGATATTTGTAAATATATAATCTAAGATGTTTAAAATTGTTCATAGATTGCAAGACACATCTATGGCTACAAAAGCGAGACTAGAAAAGTTTGGCCAACACAAACTTGGCTCTAGTGGCTATATGAATCTCCAGTCTCGACTTGTAAGTAAGAGAAATGAAATTTCATATATATATTTTAATATAATGTTGCAAACAATTTTGTTTAATGAAACCATACATTGAAAATTGATGATATTAATCAAAAAATATAGGGCACATAATTCAATGTGAAGGTCACAGATGAAGATAGAAAAATTTCCTTGAAGGAAGGCTATAAAGTTGTGGCTACATGCCTACATGAAGAATTTGTAAGTCTTTCCCAAGAACCAGTGCACCAAATGATATCTCACAGGTAAATTGGTCAGATGAAAAGTAAATGAAATTAAATAGTTGAGAAGATTCTTTTTTGGTATTAGTTTTGAACGTAAATTGACTACATAACAATGTGCATAACATTTTACTACAACATTCATATCCTACCACAGAACCTGCTCATGACGAAGGCCATGATGTGCATTATAGTGGTGGAGGTATTAATTTGCTATTGGAAATTAATTATGCAATTATGAATATAGTTTAACATTTTCAATTGCAATTTGACGTGTATCCTTTTTTTGAATATTTCAGAGCATGTTCCAAGTGTTCAACATGCTGACATGGTGGCAAATCAAAATGTTAATGTACATGATGTGGCATTGTCAAGTAAGAAAAATGCATGTTATGTTCTACTAGTACTTAATTACAGCCTTGTAATAGTTAGAGAAAGAAAAAGAGTATGCCAATTTATCCCATTCACTTGTTCTTGCAACAGAGCCCCCTTTAGTGCAATAGCCTCCTACTCCTCCAAAGAGAAGGAGCCATCGTAATTTGACATTACACATGCCAGAAGAGGAAGAGAATGATGCAAATATGGATGCTCCTATAACTGCTTTTCTTAAGAGAGCTCGGAAAAATAAAAAAAGAAATGATATTTTAAAAATCTTCTTTGATAAACCTTGTTGGATAATGAAGGAACTTTGTTTTAAGTAATTATGTATGAATGATGCGTATTAATATTGATTTCTATTTTATGTTAATGAATATTGTTATGTGTTAATGAAGTCTTGATTAGTATTGTGTATTAATGAATTTTATATCATATTAATGAATGTTATGTGATTGTATTGATTGAATGTTATATTTCATAAATGGATGAATAAATGAATGAAGTATGTAATTAGATGATAATGGGTACTTTAGATTGATGTTACGGGGAGGGGGTGAGGCCAGATGAGCTTCCACCTTCACATGGTTGGCCTTGTTAAGTAGAGAATATTATAGTATTCTTGAAACCAAGTGAAGCTCAAATTAACATAAAATGGACACTTTGCATGTGGTAGGTCTAAAATGATCCACGACTATTGCTACCCATAACATAGAATGAAAATGTGATATGGGATTTATGTGTGGCTACCTACAATGTTTGATATTTGATCATTTTGTTCCCTTTATATATTTACATTCTCAAGGTAGATTTGGCAAAGTCATTGCAGTCTAGCAATTTTGACTTTTGAGCCCTACTAAACTTGTTATTGTTGAATATGACTAATAGATGATAGCTACCCTGAGAGAATTTGGGCTCGAGTCATCAAACTTGATTATTGGAATCGACTTCACCAAGAGTAATGAGTGGACTGGTATCAAAATCCTCTCACATAGAAAGTTTTAGATTTGTTTAGTTTAACTAAACTAGGCATAGAAAGTTTGAGATTTGGTATCAAAATCCTCTCACATAGAAAGTTTCAGATTTGTTTAGTTTAACTAAACTAGGCATAGAAAGTTTCAGATTTGTTTAGTTTAATAGAGCTTTTGTTGAAACCTTACATGACCATGAGACTCTTCAACTACTAATTGTTGGAATTTGAAAATAATCAATGGCCATCCATTCATCTTTTGTCAAGAACTATTGGTTTAGACTTCAACAAAAAACACATCATGTGGTAAACACATTGTGTTTTCAACACCATTGAAAACCATCCAGTGATCCTATCATTGCATCATGATGTCACCATATTTCCATGAAAAATATTGAAACACATTTTTCACATTTTCTCCATAGTGTCATGAATAGATTTGAAACACACAAACACTACCCAAGAGTTATCATCCTCATAAGGTGGTATAGCTAGTGAAGGCATTCTGAACATCTCACAAACAATACTCTGAGATAGAACCTTTTGGCATCAATTAAAAACATACCTAATCTAAAAACATCAACATTATATCCAAAATTGTTATTTGTTTTGATAAATTGAAAGCCATTGGTGCTGCCAAGCAGAACCATATTGTGCCAAGTGCCTTTTTATCAAGTACCCTTCATCTATCATATTTGTCAACTTTTTTTATTGTCCACCAAATGATAAGAAAAGATCATTCTAATATAGATACTCTTTAGGATACACATCAACATGGCTTTCTATTCTTCACTCTGACCTCTGGTAGGTCATGCCTCATCCTCGAGGCATCTTCTGTTGATAGATTACCAGGGGCTGGAAGCATAGGAGTATGTTGGGAAATTCTATACTCTTCTAATTTCTTGACATGGCACAGTTAAGGTCTCATTCTCTATTCCTTGCCTCATAGCTAGCTTCTTTGTCACCTTTGCAATATTGAGTGTTAAATCTGTTGATTCGACCATGGTTGTGTCTGATGATCTCCTTATTCACAATTTTCCATACAATTATTCCTACTCCTAAATCATGGGTGGCTTTTACTCAATCAAGTAATACTAAGTGGAAACTAAGGCATCCTAAAACATTAAGTATAATGATATCATACAGTGATTAAACCCAAAGCTGAAAAAATCATTGAATGAAAAATGGGGCTTCATCAAATTATATTCAATAGAAACTAGGATATCCTAAAATATTAGAAATAGGAGAATTCATAAAAGATGATCAAGGAACATGAGGTCTTCTCTAATAACATCTATCTCATCTAACTATTTAAAACATAGAATATGCTATACTTAGAATGTTCTATTTAAACTAAACCACTTTATAACTATTCTATTTTCCCCTCCATTTATAATGAAAGGATAAAGAAACTAGTCTTATTATTCCATTGGTAAATGTTGTAACAACAACAGGTAATGAATGACGATAATGGAAATTTAAGTGCATCCATCAAAGACATGCTCATTTAACCATCTAGTAATTTTATTGACAACATTTGTTTTAGATCTAAAAATGTGGAATTTTGTGGTTATATAATCTACATGCAGAGACTCGGGAAATGCAACCAATGCTTGGGAGTTGGTAAGAATGTAAACCCTCTCTTATTGTAAATGCCAATGAATTCATTATTGTTTTCTATGCATAATTTTACAATTGAACAAAATGAAAGGTCTTATTTCCTTTCAATCTATTCACAATAGAATAATTTTAGCTTAGGTACAATGTTATTTTGTATCGTTGAGTACATAAAATCTAGGGCAAGACAAATTTTTTTATAGCTATGACTGTTGAAAGATTCAATATGTATGAAGAGTTTTTTACTTAAAAACACAAAAGTTATTCTACTTCAATGATTCTTTATATATTATAAAATGAAATATTTTTGCATTTGATTGTGAGCTTATTTCATAAATAATCAAGGTTAACTCCATTAACTACCATAAAGAATTGATAGCAAAGAAGAGAATTTCTCTTAATATCTTTAAAATGGATCATCAAAAATGATTCAACATTAACTCTCCAACATGATGTTATAGAATGATGCACTGGAAAAGCACAAGAATGCAAAAAAATCTTGAATAATGTGTTATGTTTCTGTCATTTCCTTTGACACTTGACAAATTATATATATGTAGTGCTTCTAACAATAGCAGGCAATGAATGATGATAACAACAGCAATCAACTTTTCATGATAATGGAAATTTAAGTGCATCCATCAAAGACATGCTCATTTAACTATCTTAGCAAAAATTTAAGTGCATCCATGGGTATTAATTTTTTTGTTAGAATTGTTTAAGGAAAAATATCATTTAAGAATACTATGGGGGTTGACACATCCTATGGTTTTATATGACAAGTTGCAGAGCATCATAGTTTTGACACCAAAACTTTATATCAAAGTATTTGCAACTTGGTAGATGAAAAGGCTTTGGATGTAAGGACACTTAACCAATGAGTATTGACCATACCTTCTTAATTATATGTTTTAATGCACTACATTTTTTTGGTATGATTTCTCTATTGTTAGATCTTGATAGAGTTTCATGGGTTCACAAGGGAGCATTTATAAATATCAATGGGTGGTACAAATGAGTGTTGAAATTTTTCAAAGGAATCACAAGGATGAATTACTAGATGTTCTAGAGATTGATGTAGATCTTGTATATAAAGACTTGTTTTATCTAGTTTTCATGAAAAAGTAAAAGTAGCAAGGACACTCAGAGTTATTTTGGAGCACTACCTAAATATTTAGGAGCTTATAGTTTCTTGAATGTCTACTTTATTGCACCTTTTCTGAATGTTATGTAGACAGTAGATTGAAGAAAAGCAAGAACTTCTTCTGGGGCATACACCCAAGGTAGTAGTAAAGACATCATTGAGCAAGGAGAATGTAAACATAAGGTTGAGGATAGTAACAATTTCTTGCAGTCCATAAAATTTAACTAGAACATGTTAAAAATGTAGTAAAGGATTAGTCCCTTGTACATAGTGTAGTCCCTTGTTTGTAGTCCATAACATTTAACTTTTGTATCAACATTTTAGATGATATTTCATAATCTATCTTCTACATTAACTAAGATGCCTACTCTAGAGCTCTCATTTTGGCATGGGGGGGAAGATGGCAACAATGGTACATAAATCTACCATTGAGCACCATAACAGCCTAGAAATTAGAAATCTATGCTATTGTCATTTATTTTATTATTCTATAGAACAATTCTTATGGTTTAAGTTTTTCAGCATCAATTTGTAATTTTAGTCAGAAATCTCTATATATCTTTTCTTGCTAGATAGGGTTTCTTAGTTTTTATGTAAATTTCTTTGCTTTTTTAGCTTGGACTTGAATTCACCACCAATTCTCTTTATACTACAGTGGCGGTGGCCATATTGGCGTTGTTTGTTTAGCTTTTGGGCTCTGCTATTCAGAAGGGGATCTTTGCTGGAGGTTTTGGAATAGTATTGTTGACTCTAGTTGGTCGTGAGGTAATTAATATTACTTTATTTTGCAATCAGAAGGGGTTCCAACTCAGCTATGGTGTATTGTTAATAGTTTCTTCAAGTGTTTGATGTTGTAATGTGTGCTTTGAGTTTTAGACTTTAGTTTACACCTGCCAACAACAGGACTACTTTCCTTCACAATGTCTTTTAGACTCTTGTGGGGTAGATGTTACACATCCACATCCTGGAGAAGTTTCCAATCTATCAATAGCGGCAATAGGTTTTCAATATAGATCATTGTTTTCTGCTATTTTGGTTCACACAATTCATATGAAAAATGCTTATCTTAATATTTTGGGTTTGGTGCAAATGTTAGGTGGTTGCATCTCAAGACTAGCCTGAAGTCACAAAGTATGTAGGCCTAGTTTGTGCTTAGGTGCACCAACAAGAGCTCATTCAAGATTTGTATAAAGTCTGGCAAGATCCAGTACGAGGCATTTTTATTGGAGGAATGATAAAGTAGGCATCTCTAGAAGTAGTACATGGTCAATGCTCAGGTATAACTCAAACCATTCCATTCTCATAGATTTTACTCTTGGGCTTAAAAGTACTATTTTGTCATTTTAAGGAATGGATAGATGTGAAATTGTTAAGCTTTGAGTACAAATGAAATCAAAGATTATTTGGTAATCTATTTAATGGTAATGATTGCCTATCAATATTCCCATAGGCCTTGTAAAGAATATGCCAACTGCCTACAACCATACACATAGATCGAGAATTGGATAAAAAAATGTAATAGTAGTACCATTAATACAAGAAGAAAAAAACTGAAAATAGACTTTGATACAGTGATAGGTGGCTTGCAAACCACTTGTCAAGATGGATTGATTATTCATGTGATAAATGTTCCCCAGTTCTTTAGAGTGCCTTTGTGGAGATTATCATTTTGTGCTAGTTCTAATGTAGTCATTTTCTCAACTTGTGTTCCCAACCACTCCATGTCTTCCATCTCCTTGTCTACATGTGCCCAAAATTTTGTGTTGTTAAGCTTGAAAGCATTTTGAATAGAGGAAAGTTGAGTTCATTGTTTGTTGACAAATCCTCTGAGATCATCAATGAAAAGTGATAGTGGCATACTGGCAAGGTATGATGTTTCCCTTTCTCCTTCTTTCTAGCTATTTGATCAGTACCAATAGTCCTATATATAGAGTGAGAATTGGTTGATAACACATAATAGCCATAATACAAATATAAACAAAAGACAAATTAAAATCAACAAAGAGTGGGTGGTAAGCTACTATTTAGTAAGGATTGGTCATGCATGTCCTGGATGCAACCCAAAAATTCTAGTTGTCTTTATGGAGATTATCATCACTTGTCTTTTAAGTTTATGAAGCCAAATCCTTCATTGAGGGAGCCTTGAAGATACATGATGATGGATGTACCACATTCTCTTTGGTATTTTTTTAGTTAGTAGGTTAATTTTACAATTTAGATATTGTGGATTACAAAAATCAGATTTCATTCTTTTAGTATTTGTGTCCATTGATGGAAATTCAACTATTAAATTCTTTAATGTGAAAGAGACATTTTTCTTTCACTTGAACTATGTAATGTAGATTCAAAAATGTTTTGTTGGCTAGAAACCATTTAATCAATTGCATATCACTAGATGAGCTATTTCAACACCTAAATATTTTGAGAGAATAATAGATTTTCATTTCTCACTTTCAATGTAATGGTGCATGGGCATTAAATATATGTTTGGCATGTGGATTTTGACATTGTGGCTTAGCTTTGATGGAATTGATAACTGAATTTAATAAAAAATGATATCAACTTTTCAAGGACAAGTCTTGATAATTCTTCATAAAGTAAATAGTATTTGAATTGTTTTTTCTTATTTCCTACACTGGTTATGTTCAAACACCAAAAGAAGTGCTTGAGTGAAGCCTCACTAATGTGCGGGTGGAAATTTAGGATCCTGATGGCTTGTTCAAAATGCTGATCCTAATGGTATCTATAGATCATTCAATTGAACTATGTATTTGTTGTAGCCTTTGTTAGAATTCTTTTAGAATAACTGAGAGGGGGGGTGAATAGGTTATTCAAGGTCCAAATGCCCTATTAATACCTTTTTAATGAATCCATACCCTTTTCATCTATTCAAACTTAAATCAATCATATAAGCAAATTACTGTAAATCAACATGCAAAGATAAAACATTCAAGATCAACACATGACACAATGATTTATGTGGAAACCCAATTTGGGAAAAACCACCAGTAACGTGCTACTTGATTCTCACTCTTCTGAAGTGATGCCCTATTAAAAGCCTGCCTTGTTAAAGGCTTACAACACACTGTTAAATGTGACCTTGTTAGAGGATTTCACCAAACTGTTAGGAATGGGCCTGGTTAAAGGTCTTTAGAACATTCACTTTGAATATCACCCTGTTAAAGGATTTATCTAATGGTTGTCAAACCAACCTAAGTCCATAGGATTTATCTTACTCTTACAATTGCTAAAAGGTAATGATAATGGTCTTTTGATCTGACACAACTTACAACATACTTTGCAGATTTCAGATCACTCTTTCAGTTCAATCCTTATGCTTGGCTTCAATCACTTCAGCTCTGGCTGCTTGTTTCCCTCTCAAGCTTTGTCTTCTTGAGTCTTATTACTCATTCTGCCAATGCAATCATTCTTGTGGTTGTCTAATTAAACAGAGTTCCTGTGCTTTCTTCTCCTTAGCACATTCTACAACACTTCATTCTTTTATGCTTGACCATGACTCTCTCTCTCACTATCCCCTTTTTCCACTTTTTTTTTATTAACTTATGTCTTCTTATATAGGAGTTTGATTTGCCTTTTTCCACTCAATTTTTCTTTTCCAATCTTAGGGTTTCAAAATGGATTGGGTAGGATACAATGTATCTACACCATATCTTGTTCTCTTCTAGAAAATTTACCAGTTATATCTTAAAAATGTTCTACATGGTGTTCTGTGCCACCAACTCATCATTCTTATCTTCCTTTTAATTCACAGATTTCTAGATAACAACTTTGTCAGCTTAGATCTAACGAATCTTTGATTTCCAAAATAATGCAGCAACTTGGCATTATGGATTCACTGGTGCTCAGTACCTCTGTGTTACTCGACACCTATACCTGCTCGACACTTGGTTCTACTTGGCACTTGATTCTGCTCGGCACTTGATTTTGCTTGGCACTTGATTCTGCTTGGCACTTAATTATGCTCAGCACTTGATTCTACTCGGCACTTGGTTTTGCTTGGTACTTAGTTTTGCTCGGCACTTGATTCTGCTCGGCACTTGGTTTTGCTGAGCATCTGAACTTGCTCAGCACTTTAACTAAAAATTTGCTCGGCTCTTACTAGCTTTCTCGGCTCCTTCTCTCTAATGAACTTAATTTAAGCTTTACAAAAGACTTAGCTAAAACCTTAGATCTTTGATATGTTTTAGTGTGCTCATTCTTTGTATCTTTTAGTATGTCATCCAATACACTATTTCATCAATGGCTTAACTGATCCTTGTACTTCATTACAACATCATAACTTCAACCTTTCTCTAGGTGTTCTAGTTACATCTTATTGATTGCCTCCACCTTGACAATCAACTAATTGATAGCATTTGGATCACTAGAGCAATTGCCATCCCTGCAAGTAGAAAGTTTGACATCAATGACAAAACAATGATTGAGGACATTCTTTATCAGTTCCATATATTATTCCAACAACTTTTCTTATGATCATTTCAATCATTTCCAAAAGCCTTCCTCTAGGAGGAGGATTCAGTTGAACTATTTTTCTAGGATTCCACATTTTGCATACATGTCTACTAGGGCAGTTGCAACTTAAACAAATATATTCTCTCAATATATCTATTTTGTGCATATCTAGCAACCATGGCTTTTAATGACCACATTACGTTCAGGCATCCTATCAAATAGTTCACATGACTTATCTATGCTTCCATTTTGCAAGCATTTCTCCCAAGGTAAATGTTGCTACATCATCTACACCATCTAACAAAATCCTTTATGCTTTGATGGATGCCTATAGCTTATCCCAAAGCTCTCATTTAGCAGTTATCAGATGATCAATCAAGAGGAAACAATTGAGAGCTTAGAGTGACAAAATTTTTAGATGATCATATGAAATGAAATGGGTGTGCAAGTAGAAAGAAACTAGAAAGACATTGTGTATAGATGAAGGCATGAAATGGATGGTTTTTGAGCACTCAACACAAACACTCAACATTTAGTACATATCATTGGTCAAGATCAAATGGGTGTGAGGGACTATACGCATAGTGAATAGTAAAGGAGGGAATTGAACCCTCCCTGAGGCTCACACTTGTTGAGGTCCACTTCAAATATGGCCCTTCTTGTGAAATTATTGTCTAAAACCTTTCCAATGAGATAATGTGTTATGAGCTCTTCATTAGTGGGATGGAACGTGAATCTAGGAGGCAGTTTTGCATTAACCATATCATGACTATAACTAAAGTTAAGAGCCTCTATTATTGAATTCTCTTCCCTATCACCCATATTCATTTCCTTTGCTATTCATGCTTCACATGCGAGTCTTCTTATATGATGATTTATTTTCAATCATGTCCACTCGCTACCAAACAATTCATATTCTACAAATCTGAGATGCTGAAACTTTTGTGGATGTGCAAGCCATCGAAACATACTGTAGGGAGGACGACGAACTTATTCTCAATTGTCAGACTTAAGCAAGTGATACAAATTGTAGAATTTTAACATATCGTTGTTCAAATTTTGTATCTCCTAAATGATTTCCTTTTAGCGTATAACTTGCTGTGGATAGTTGCCAAGTTTTCTTATTGTATCAAGCATATTAATGAAGAAGCATATTAGTTACTATCTATGTTTACGACAACTTGATTAGTTATTGTTGATGTTTTTTAGGCATTCTATAAAATAGTTCACATGCCTTTCGTTTGATATGACATTTTGCATGCATCATGCACTCTCTCATCCGACTGATGATGGATTACAGAGAGTGATCTAAAATGATGATGCTAAAAAACACACACAATCAAATCCAAAATGAACTTGCATTACAAATGGATTGTGGAAATCTGACATTGTTAATTTTGCATGCATGTCCACCAGGACAATCACATGTTTAAGTTGTGATTATCCTAGTGGACATGCATGCAAAATTAACAACATCAAATTTCCACAATCCATTTGTAATGCAAGTTCATTTTGGATTTTATTGTGTGTGTTTTTTAGCATCATCATTTCAGATTACTCTTCATAATCCATCATCAGTCAGATGAGAGAGTGCATGATGCATGCAAAATTTCATATCATACGCAAGGCATGTGAACTGTTTTATAGAATGCTTGAAAAAAATTTACACCCAAGCATTGGTAGAAATTTCTACCTTCATTGGTCAAAATTTCTACCAAAGCTTGGGTGTTTTCTACCTTCATTGGTCATAATTTCTATCTTTACTGGTCAAAATTTTGTACCTTTGTTGGTCAAAATTTCTACCTTCACACATCAAAATTTTCTACCTTCATCGATCAAAATTTCTACCTTCATTGGTCAAAATTTTCTACCTTCATTGGTCAAAAATTTCTACCTTCATTGGTTGAAATTTCCACCTTCTTGAGCAAAATTTTCTACCTTTGTTGGTCAAAATTTCTACCTTCACCAATCAAAAAAATTTACCTTCATTGGTCAAAATTTCCACCTTCATTGGTCAAAATGTTCCCCCTCCATTGGTCAAAATTTCTACCTTTAATGGTCAAAATTTTCTACCTTCATTGGTCAAAATTTTGACCATTCCCTGGTAGAACTCACATATGGTTGGGGAAGGTCAAAATTTTGACCAACAAGTTCATTGGTCAAAATTTTGACCACAAAATTTTCAACCAATGGGTTGGTCAAAGTTGGTCGAAAAATGGGCCCAAATGTACTAGTGCTAATTTGAATAAAGAGTTGGTTGGAGGGATAATGTTGGAGATTTTAGAGAAAGTCCACAAGGTGTAATGCATTGGACATCATTCATTTTTTATTTTTTCATTATATTTAGTCATATTTCTTTTGGAACTACATAGGAGAGTGATCTACATGTTTTCACTAGAACTTTTTTTCAATAAAAGCGAACACCAAAAAGATATCTCATCCAAATAAAAAACTAGTGAAAAGCAAGGATACTAATTGTTGAGGAAATGAATCTAGGTAGAATTTAACATTTGATTCAATGGTCTATTTTTCAATGATTGAGTACTCTTACACAACCTTTCTAATAAAAAATAGTACAGTGGCTGAAGTATGTAGTGTTTCAAGATTATTTTGATCTATTATTCTTATGTTCAAACTAAGAAATGAATAATACAGGTATTGTTCTTTGTTTACTACATGTATCTTATATGTAGATCACTAGTAATAATATGTGCGTATTGATTTGTTTCTAGCAATCCACAAACTCAACATATATAAATGTTGAAGGGGTAGTCTCATGTAGAGACATGACTTTACATGTTCCTTGGACATTTAGGGTCATCCCTTTACATGATGTGCCCATTTCCAAAATATAGTTAACAAATTGTTATCATAACCATGATCATTGATATTATAGAAAATGAGCCCAATTTCTATTTCTCACAATGGCAAGATATATAAGGAATTTCATAGACTATACATGATCTTAGTCATGATTATGTGCAGATCGATAACATAATTAATTGCCTTGCATCTTGGATTGAACTCTACCAAGATTAGATTGAACCATCTTGATAAAAATCATAGAACTTACATAATGTTAAAACTCACATAATCAACCTAGCATTATATTTCCTATTTATTAGCTATTTAATAGATAAAAATTTATATATGTTAATATAAATCAAAAGTTTCATTCATGCGATTTTATTCCATTATTTTCTCAATGAAACTTTTGCATTACACGATCTATAGTACAAAAGTAACCAAAAAAAATTCCCAATGCCTTCCTTTTAAAATTAACTTTAGGATAAGTCACTGCATGCCAATATAACAAGAAAAAACCTTAAGACTGAACAAAACACGACAAAAAGGAATAAATTTATGACATTTACAAAATTGTCACCTCAAAATATGTGTTAAAACAAATAAGCTCAAAATCATCACATTCCATACATTTACCTTGAAAGCTAATTTTGGAATAAATCATGGAACAAAATTTATGCCAATATGACAAGGAGAAACCTTAGGGTTCAAGAAAACCATGGCAATCACACATAGAATTTAGGGTTTTACATATCTTTGACCCTAAAATATGTGTAAGTTTCTTCATACAAGAAAAGAAAGAAAGAAAATTATCAACAAATATACATGTTTCAATTATGACCAAGGTAGTTTTGTTGATATTCATTCACTGTAAAAATTACTCAATCAATCTCATCTATTTGTGTATGAATTCATGAACATAATATTTAGTGCTATCCCACATGTTGAAATGGCAACAATAGTTATTGGTTCTTTCTTGACATACAAGTCAATAGTAGAGCATATTACTCTTGAGTTACAGTACATTCTATTGAAAGACACAAATGCAAAGATGTATGCAGATTCAAAATATACAACAATAATTTTGGTCTCCAGGTTTGAGAACCATGGTAGGATTTCATTCATCAACACAGTTTCAAAGTTGTTTTTAGAGAAAATGGGTTAGGAAGAGATGAAATATGATTTTAGGGCACAATTTTGTGTGTGTATAGAATGTATGTAAAGGATTCATTAAAGATGAAATGGATTCACATAGCTAGGTGTATACATAAGTAAAAGAAAAAGAAACATTATTTTCCAAAATGTCATGTAGAGAATGTTGGGTGTGCTATTTTTAAATAGAGGAAAGCATCTTGTATATATCTTCTACTACCACAACATAACCATGGGGTGATCACTTACCTAGCTTGAATTAATTACCCTAGCTTGACTTCCACCTCTTCACATGTGCAACATTTGGGGAAAATGACAAATGAGCCATTCTTTTTCTTTTTCTTTTTGTTTATAATCATGCAAACGTCATAATAATGATGGCACTATCGCTATTATGACAGCGTCAAGGACACTTGCAAAAAAAACATAAAAATCATGCACAAACTGCATTTTCATCACAATTTGATCCCAAATGTTATAGTAATAGTTTAGATATCTTAATATAAATAATTTCGAGATCAATGCATATGTAATCAAAATGCTACAAAAGGAGATCAATTTATTTTTTGTGGAGGATTTTAAGAGCATTCTAACAATGTGTTGACGTTATAAAACATAGTTTTTTTTCCCAAGTTATGTCCAATTTAGTGCCTGCATGAAAAATTTAATGAAAAAATCCAAAAACAACTCCTTATTGGGTTGTTGGTCAAATTGGTTAGTAAAGAACTCTAGATAAAATTTGGCAGTCACCAAACTATCAAAGTGTTCCAAGAATATTCTAAGGGGCTAAGGAAAAAATCATGTCACTAAAACATGCCTGACCACTAAAATGTTATTTGGAAAACTAAAATACACCTTAGGATTAAAATTTAGTTGTGGAATAGGCAAAAGCCTATAGCACAATGGTAATTTGTGAGCCTCTGAAGTGGCAGGTCTTGAGTTCAAGTCTACTTGAGCTTAACACATAATAATAATAATTAATTATAATAAATAATGATAAATAACATAGGCTTCAACCAATTACCTATAAAAAATAAATACTTGTAGACAAATGAAAATAAAGGTGGTGGAAAAATATAGGGAAAGTTTAAAATTTAATGGGCCTACTAGTGGGTACAATGTAGATATCACCTGCATGTGTAGGTGCAAGTACATACCTACAAAAGATATGTTACCTTTTCTTTTGAACAAAAAATGACTAAAACTTTGACCAAATAATTACACTATAAATTTAATGAACTTCTAAGAAAATGTTTCAAATGAAAATAATTTCAATTGAGGTTCTCATTTTTGTTTTATACACTAGATAATGGTACTATTGATGTTAGTGTTATACAACCTCTATTTTCATACAAACCAACAAAACTCTGACCTAAAATTTATAATTTATGATTTGAACAAATTGTCTGTTTGTATGTGTGTGTGTATGTGGGTAGGTAGGTAGGTGTGTGTGTGTGTGTGTGTGTGTGTGTATGTACACAAGTATGTATGTATGTATAGGTTTTTGACCATTCTAAGTGTAATGGTGAGGTGTATATTTTACTAAAATACCTAGATTTTTCAGCCACCTTTGAAATTTCCCTCAAATCTTATGTCATCACCTAAAAAAAGTTCCAAAACAATAAATTTTTAAATTTTGACAAAATAAATATCGATCCAATTTTGGAATGATCTGAACACAATCATGAGGTCTATGAAGCTCCAATAATGAGGGAAAATATATTCAACTTCAAATTCACCCAAAAAGTCAAACTTGGAGACCTTGCAATGCTCTTGAGAAAAGAAACCCTCAAATCTATACAAGGTGATAGGACAACACTGGACACATAATAAGAAATATTTAATACTTTAAATGTTGAAATTCAGCTTGGTCTATACATGTCAATCTGAGAGCGTAAGCTTATGAAAGGTGTCTAAGTAGTATGCCATCAAGGGGTGTTAGTTATGATTTGAGAGATTATGGATGCAACTAAAACACACATAAATAAACTTGCAACAAACCAAAATAAAACTAGTGAGAATAATTGTCACTTCCTAGCGATAGGAGTTAAATTGAACCAAAAAAAATAAACCAAGGCAATTCTGATGACAGGAAATGTCACATCCCGGTGACAGTAACTATCATTTCCTAGCAATAATAGTGCTAATAGATCTAATAATTTAGAATATAAAACTCACAAATCTAAATAAGATTAATCTACAGACCACAAAGTACATAAGGTTTGAATGAATAATTTGATAAAGCAATAATTTCTCCAATGCACATTTGGTTTAACTTTCTACTCCATTTCTCTAATTAAATTATGACAATAACTATATAGAGAGATGATTCTAAAATAAATGAAATGATCTCTTTATCATACCAAATAATTGATTCTTCAAGCCAATCTTAAATCAAAGTTATTTCATCTTATCAGAATTCATGGATTTTACATCACGGAAATAGAAACTAAAACAAAATAACACACAAAAACATAAAACATCACCAAGCTTATGAGGAGTGGGCCCTTGCTCCTAGTCTACATTCTGACTGGAATAAAAAGTTTCCTTACACTAGTTTGCTCAAAATAGCTAAGTCTTTATTCCACATAAGAAAATAATACCATCGTCTTACATAAAAATCTGCAATATACAATAATTTGCACTACTGAACTACTCCTCATCTGCATTACATTGCTTTTATAAGCAACTGCAAGAAATACATTTTTAAAAATAGTTTATTGTTTCTTCCTACAACCAAAAAACTAAATAATATAATGGTCTACATAAGACCTTTACCATTGCCCATGGATTTAAAACAATATTGTTGTAACAAAATCTAGAAATAGACACTTCATTTTCCCTCCAAAGCACAAATGGTATGAAATCAATCTTGATTGTATATTGAGCTAGAGAAGTTATACGTTCAGTTGGAAATATGGCCAAAATAACAGTAAAATATAGGATGGATAATAGCCACCAAAAATCATTATGATAGGATATATACTCTTTTAGGCCTAAGAAGAAGCCATGGTAGAGCAATGGTGGAGACAAAACTAGAGAGGGTTTCAAGATAATAGGAGAAACACTGGTTAGTTTGGAAGGGTTGATAAGGGTTGGGAACCTTTTAAGAAGCATGAGGGAAGGTTTTATTGGGGTAATAGGAATGGGAGATGGCAGAGTGGGCATAGAACTCTTAGAGACAGTTTTCAATGGAAGAAAGTGGGTCAAAATAATGGAGACAAATGGAAAAATGAGTGAGCCAAACATAATGAATATGGAGGAAGAATACACTCAGTGCAAAGATTTACATCAATGAATTCAGGCAGGAAGGTGGATTTTGAAAATATAGCAACAAAAATGAGAAAACCATAGGCAGTGGTAAATCTAGAGCAACAAAGAGTTATGGATCAGTAGTGGTCATGTTGCACAGTGGAGAAGGTAGTGATAAATAGATGTGTGGTAAAGGAAAGATGTTATTTTTTGGAGGAAAAAAATGCTTTATTTTGTCTGGTGATAGTGGATATAGCACAAGATACAGATTGGATTATGAATAGTGACCCTTATTTTATGGATGGATATGGGTTCTATTTAAAGAAATGGACCACAAATTTTGACCCAATAAAGGAGGCAATAAAGGAAATCCCTATATGGATAGGGTTAAGGAATTTTCCCCAAGAATATTGGTAGAAGAAGTGTTATAGAGAGATAGGTAATAAATTGGGAACATATATAAAAGTAGTAGAAATGGTAGACAATGTAAATTTTCAAATATTTCCTAGGGTGTTCATAATGTGGAAGGATTGCCATCTAATCCTAAAATTGATTGAAATTTTTATTGATGGGGATGTATGGAGATAGCCAATGTCAATAGAGGAAGCATTAAAGGTATGTGAGTTCTTTCTTTGTGAGGAACATAACTCTGAAGAATGCAAACAAGAGGGGTCTAATAAAGATAAGGAATAGGAAAAGCTTCTTAGAAGGGCAACAAAGATAGTAAGGATTTTAAAGGGGTAAAAGGATGGGAATGGTGACAGATGGAAGAGGAATATTGCAGACATAGAAAATGTTATGATGGAAAAAATGAGAGAAAACAACTATCAGGAAGATGGTTGGAGGGAAAATAAATTTTTAAAAGATGTTTAGGTTTTAGATGTGGGGATGGGAAACTCAGAAGGAAGAAAAGATGGAGAGAAAGGAAAATAGGTGGTTGAAGTGGCATAGAAAGGGGAGTTAGGATGGATGAATGATGACATTGGAGTGAATGTTTGGACTAGGTCAGTGGGAGAAGAGAGGTTGTCAAGGTGGGGGTGTAGATAGAAATGTAAACAGGATTAATAAGGAAGAGGTAGTTAATTGAGAACCTCAGGAGAGGGAGTGTGATAGTGAACTAAGGGCTGAGAAATTAGAAGCAACTAGAGAATGGGAGGAACATGAAGGGTATTTAATAGGACAAGATGGGGATATAGAAGGGGGGACCAAGAAGGTGTTTAAGGATATTGAAATTTCCCCAATCAGGAATTTGAAAGTGAAATCAAGGGAATCAAGCTCTAAGGAGAGTCTAAATGGGATGAAGGAAGAAGGGGAGAATGTAGAGGATGAATTTTTTTTTGGAGTGGAGGAAAACTTGATCCTGGAAGAATAGAACCATTAAGAAGTCAAAGACCAAAAAGCAAAAAGCTTCATTTGGGGAGAGTCAGAAGAGAGGTAGAAAAACAATAAATGCTTTGATTCAGATAGCAGGAAGTGTAAGAGGTTAGAGTAAATTGAAATTAGGAAGGGGTAAGGATCCCTTTCGGAAGGGATGCAGATCCTCTTGTGGAATGTTAGGGGATGCAATGCCCCTATCAAAATCTGTTTGGCTAGGAGAGGCTTGGCCCAAGCAAAACCTGATATAATGTTCTTGCAAGAAATGAAGGTAAAGTTGGAAGATGTGGGAAGACTGAGAAGTAAGTTCTATAGACGGGAGAGCATTTGGGAAGCAACTAAAGGATCTTCAGGGGGTTTAGGTGTCCTATGGAACAATGAAACAATAAAAGGTAGTTCAGATGCAATCGGGAAAGAATTGGCAATGGTTAAATATTTCCTCAAAAAAATTGAGATATGAATTAAATGTCATTACTATTTATGACCCAACTCAGAGTAGAGAAAAAAGAGATTTGTCGAAAAAAATTATAGATTTGCTAGAAATTTTTCATGAGGAGATTACCATTATAGAGGGAGACTTCAATGCGATCTTATACCCAGAGGAAAAAAAAGAGGGTAAGGGATGGAGGTCTAGCTCATAGGAAGACTTTTCCTCCTTTGTTATGGATAATGGGTTGATTAATATGCCTTTTAAATAGGGTGACTTCACATGGAACAATAGGAGCCAAGGTTATGTCAATATTGCTAAAATATTGAACAAGTTTCTATTGGGAGGGACTGAACCAAAGTGGATTGGTCGATGGATGCTGAGATCTTTCCTATTCATAGATCTATCCACTTTTCGATTAGTGTGAGATTATAGGAGGAACTAACTCTAGAGTGTTGCCCTTTTAAATTTGAAGAAATGTGGATGAGGGAAAATGATTTTAAGGAAATGGTGGAAAGTTGATGGCGGGAAGCTCCAAAGAGGTAAGGTAATATGGATTTTAAGATTTTTAAGAAGCTTCAACTCATCAAAGATAAATTGAAGGTGTGGATTAGGGAATCTTTTCAAAACATTTTAAAAAGGAATGAAGACTTGGAAGCATATTTTAAAATCTTAAATGATAAGATAATTCAAGGAGGAATGAATGAGAAAGATTTTAAAAAGGAAAAGAGCCTTTAAAAAGAATATGATGAGACCCTATTAAGAGAAGAATTGTTTAAAAGGCAAAAATCTAGGGAAATGTTGCTAAAAGAGGGAGATAGGAATGCAAAGTTTTTTCATAATTTAGTTAAAATCAAAAGGGCTCACAACAAAATCTTCTCAATAAAAAATGGTTCTCGTGAGATCATAAATGATCCAACCTTGATAAAAAGGAAGCAGTTAATTTCTTCAAGAATAGAGGTTAGATAGAGGATGGTGGGGAGGAAATAGATGAGGAGGTGCTGGAAAGTGCATTATGGATGAGAAAAATGCAAAGTTAAATGTTGTAGTTTTGAAAGAAGAAGTAAAAAGAGCACTATGGGGCTTAGGGAAAGATAAGAGTCTAGGACCTAATGGTTTCATAGGGAGTTTCTTCAGACTTATTTGGGAGTGTATTGAAGATGAAATCTAGGAAATGGTGGAGGAGTCAAGAAGAGGGGGATTTGTTCTTAAGGACTTAAATAACACCTTTATTTCTTTGGTTCCTAAAAAGGAGGAATGTAACTCTTTTGATGATTTTAGATCAATATATTTATGCAATATTGTGTTTAAAATCATATAAAAGGTGGTGGCTAATAGACTAAAAGAGGTGTTAAATAATGTAATATCAGAAGAGTAGAGTGGATTTGCATCTAGAAGATCAATTTTTGAAGAGGTGATAATAGCACATTAAAGGATTCACTCAGTCAGAAAAAATAAACTAAGCAAAATGATGGTTAAGCTGGATATAAAGTGTGCCTATGATGAGGTAAATAGAGTCTTTTTATTTAAAGTTCTAAAAAAATTTGGTTCAAAGAGGAATGGATTAAATGGGTTAAAAGTTGTCTAAATTTAGTAAGGTTCTTGGATTTGGTTAATGGAAGCCCCCAAGGTTTTTACAAATTAGATAAAGGAATAAGACAAGGTGATCCTTTATCCCCTTTTCTATTCATAATATTGGCTAAAGTGTTGGGAAGACTGATTACAGATAGGAGGGATAAGGGCCAATGGAAAGGGGTTAAAGTTGCAAGGGGTGTGGATGCTATTTCACATTTATAGTTTGTAGATGAAACTTTCCTTACAAGAGAAGCTTTTGAGATGGAAGATAGAGTTATGAAAAAAACTTTGGAAATTTATGGGAAGGTCTCAGGACAAAAAATAAGTTGGGTAAATTCTGAAATTTTTTTCTTTAATACCCCCCTCTCAAAGAGAAGAGCTAGAGGAAGAATTTTAGGTATAAGGCAAGGAGCTCTCCCAAGTAAATATTTAGGAATCCCCTTATTCTGAGGATAGAACAAAGGAGAAGTTTGGAAGGGATTAGTGGAGAAATTCCTAAGAAGAATGGAAGGCTGGAAAGGTAAGTGGCTAAATTCAGCTGGTCAGATTCTGATGTTAAAATTTGTGGTTTTAGCAGTATAGATTTTTTCTATGATGTGTTTAAAAATTCCTAAGAAGGTGATAAATTTAGTGGAAAGGAAAATGAAGAGATTTTTCTGGAGTGGGGTAGGTGAGGAAAAAAGTGGCCTTTACTAAAATGGGAGAAAATATGTAGGCCTAAGAAGTTTGGAGGGGCTAGTATTAGAGATTGGAATACAATGAATATAGCCTTAGGGGATAAATTGATGTGGCAATTGGAAAATGATGATGAGAAATTATGGATGAGGATTCTAAAGGCTAAATATTTGGATTCTACTAAGAATTTATAGATTTTAACTATCCAAAATTTGATAAGAGGCTCAACAATATGGAATTTTATTTTGTCTTGTAGACATGTCATTACTGACCATATCTCTTGGTTCATAGGAAATGGAAATAGGGAAATTTTTTGGGAGGATTCATGGAATAGAAATAAATCTTTAGAAGAAGAATGTGGTTATGAATATTTGAAAAAATTCTTGTGTGAAAGATGGGGTAGGAATGTCAAAAACTATGTAGTAGAACGTGAAGGGGTTTCAGGAAAAAGCTAGCAATAGAAATATTGGAGAGTGGAGGGTCTGTCAAAAAGACAAAAACATACTCTTAAGGAAATCTTTAAGGGTAGAAAGGTGCATATTAAATAAAGAGGACAAGATCAATTGGTGTACAATAGCCTCAGGGAAATACTCAGTTAAGTTGGGATATGAAATTATAGATTCTAGGATGGATGAGTGTTTTGAGGCAAAGGATTTGTGTTGGAGTAAGGAAATTCTCCCAAAGGCAAGCACATTTTCATGGTTAGAAATTCAAGGAAGAATCTTAATAGGGGAGAGAAGATGGAAATTTGGTTTTCAAGGCCCTATGAAATGTTTTATGTGTGGAAAGGATGAGGAAAATGTGGATAACTTATTGCTTAATTGTGACGTAGCAGCAAATTGTTGGAGGCACATTTAGGAAAAACTCTATTGGGAAGGTCCATGGAGTCCCTCTCTTAAGGCCTTTTTCATTTCATGACCAAGAGGAGGAAAAATGAATTGTTTAGAATGTATATGGAGAATTGGCCACTCAATTGTGATATGGGAGGTTTGGAAAGAATGAAATAAGAGGATTGGCCCCTCACTTTAAAGTAGCTTTTAGACTGAATTGACCATTCCATTGAAGCAGTGATGAATGTACAGTCTTTAGGAAAAACCCTATCAAATTGTGTGTTCACAAAAGTGGATATGATAATTCAAAAAAGATTGCCAAGGATTAAAATGGGTAAGGTTGGAGATATGGGAAAGTCTAACTCTAAAGCTAGAAGAAGGGAGGAGGTGAAGTGGGAAGCCCCTAATTTAGCTTGGTTAAAAGTAAATTTTGATGGAGCCTCAAAAGGAAATTTGGGCAGCTCAAGAGAAGGTTGTATGGTAAAAGATAATGCAGGGAATATAGTGGTTTATGGACCACTAAAATTGAAAGATGGAACGAATAATGAGGCAGAGTTTCAAGCTACTTTGTTAGGTTTAAAATGTATTAAAAGATGTGGAGGGAGGAAAATTATCTTGCAAGGAAACTCAATGGTGGTAGTGTAGGCGGTTAGTAAAAATTCAATCCATGCATGGCACCTTAGAATTTTTTTATAATCTATAATGGAGGAATTAAAGGATTTTGAGGAGTTTAAAGTTTGTCATGTGTTTAGGGAGGAAAACACTTTATCAAAGTGGGCAACAAGTTTAATAGAGGATGAAAGACCAATTTATGGATTATGTAGACATTGGGATATTTTGGAGGTTGATGAAGTTAATGGGGTTTTAATGTAAACCTTTTTAAGACATATTGAATTTGATGAGTAAGGAAGGAGTGAAAATTGATGTCAGAAGGACATAAGGGACTATTAGTAAAGGTGGGGGAAAGATTGTGTAGATCACTAATTATGACTCTCACAATGAGAAAAGACAACAATCAACTAGTTCAAAGTGTGTGGTGAAATGATGAGATAGTTGCTTAAAGAGCAAGGCAGTCAAAAAACTTAATAAATTCTTGTGTGAAGGAAATAAACCTATCCAAAATGGTGAACTATAGCAGTGAAAGTGACATATTTGAAAGTAGATGGTGGCAACATTTACCTTTCAAAGAAAGCGACAACAAAATGCCCTTTTTGGACCAGTGCAAGATAAATGACTAAAATAGCTGGTGAAGTGCCCAACACTGGGAGTTATATCGGTTGTGAAAGAGATAGTTGGTGAACTTTTCCAAAACTCCATGCATCACTGGAAGATCAACATGGATATTGTAGCCATTGTAATGGTGCAGGGATTAGAAATTGCATGTCCAATTGAAGAAGTGGAGTGAGTGATAAAAAAATTGTTCCCTTATGATTTACTAGGGGGGATAGAGTCCCTTTTAGAGTGGGCTTGGCTAGGCAAATGATTTGATTACAATGAGTGCTACAAATACTATGAGGAAGATTTAAGAAAAGGGAGAGTTGGTTTCCTTTGATGACTGGCAGGAGTGGATAAAGAATTGTATAAAGAGAAAGCAAAATAGGCATGGACAAATTTGATGATGGAAATTGAGAGCTTCCTAGAGTAGAGTGGGTAGAGGGTCAAAGGTTTCTTTATAAACCAACCTAAGAAGAGGAGGAGTACTGGTGCAAGGAGGATAAGGGGGACGATTAAGAAGAAATTCTTGGTGAGGGTGGAAGATAGAGGAAGCAAAAGGGGAGGCATAACAATTTTGGCTAAATTTTGAGATGATAAATTGATGGATGTGTCTAAAGGTAAATTATTTGAATTTTGTGTGAAGGGCAAGGGAGTGAGAAAGTGAAGTTGAGTAGCAAGAAGGAATGGAAAAAGCTGATGGCAATTTAGTGTTGGCCAGAGAATGAAGAACAAAATGTCTGTGGACAAGGGCCATGAAAAATGAGGGTCAACAAATAGAGAAAGAGTGAAAATTTGGAACGTCAATGATGATTTTTTGGTTTACATATCTTTTTGTTTCTTATTGATGTATTTGAAAAAGCCAAATTATAAAAGGCTAAGATATTTTTAGGGTGGGTGTATAATGTTTAGGAGCTGAGGGATATAGGGTGGGAAGCATGGAATGTATAAGGATCTTACCAAGTAGAAGTATGTAAAGAGGATAGCTTCAAAGAAGCTTGTAAATACTTATGTAATGTTGATATTTTATTACACTATAATTTTTTTTTAAAAACTTATTACCAAAAAAAAATAAAAAATCATTATATGATAGCTTGGCCATAAGAGAAAATTATGAAATGTTACATGTAGAAAAATATCTATAACTTTCTTCTCCTTGATTTTATAAAGATTTTTCCATGTGAGGATTTAATTCAGCCCATTCTGCACAATACCCATGTCTTATATTTTTGATATTTTGTATCATTTTTCCACAAAATGCAAAGCAAAACTGACTGCCCTTTTGTTGAGGATGGATAGTTTACATGATGTAAGAAATACGAAATGGTATATTATTTTGATTTTCTCCAAATTTGCAATAAATCATCCCATATGCTGAAGTGAAATGTAAACATCTCATGCAAGATTCAATGTGGCAATAACGAGTGAAAATAATAATAATGCTAATTAGTAAAAACAACCAATAATATATTTTCATATTTTAAGCCCAATAAATACTTCTTATATATATTAGATCATAAGAAACATAAAATAATAAGATGGGATGAAATCGAATGGAAATGGAATAGGGAAGTGAGTGTGAAACTAAATAAAATGGATTAAAATATGGCATAGAATGGGTCATAAATGTCTCTCATCAATCCCCTCAACTTGGTATATAGCATGTCCTCGTGCAATCATTATGATCATGAGGGCTTTAGTTTTAACTAGAAGCACTGGGATTTATGGCTTTACACATTTTCTCCACCCTAAACCATGATAACTCATATATAAACACAAATCCCCTTCTTTACATAACAAGCTTTCTTATTTTTTCTTCTTCAATAGGGATATCTCTTTCAAATTTTCATAAGTTATTTCTCCATTCTCTTTTCTTTCACTTTTTCTTTCAAATTTTTTATAGCATCATGGTTCAAAAGGTTGCATATAGGCGAAATTTATCTCAATTTGCACAAGAGGAGTTTAAATGGGTGAAACAAAAGAGATAGGAGACAAAGCAAAGGCTATTGTATGATGGATATAATGGATAGTATGATGGGATTGTTAAGGGTGATAGATGGAAGATAATATGATGGCATTCCTCCCCCCAACTTAAAGGTTGACTGTCCATGGGAAACAAGGAGAGCACAAGGAGGGATGTTGCATAATGATCAACATAATAATCTGTATATATATATATATATATATATATAAAGTTAAGAGATAAAATAATGAAAAATAAAA
Organism: Cupressus sempervirens; assembly: GCA_028749045.1. Classification (NCBI taxonomy): domain Eukaryota; kingdom Viridiplantae; phylum Streptophyta; class Pinopsida; order Cupressales; family Cupressaceae; genus Cupressus; species Cupressus sempervirens. The sequence continues at coordinate 231,004,084 of CM053784.1, forward strand.
TTGATTTTTTTACCAACATGCATGTGCAGAGAGACTAAGGTTGGAACATTGAGAAACTAAGCAACAACCACCTCCAAAATGGATGAATTAGAAATGATGTATGAGGAGAGGCATCCAAAATTGAAAACACTACAAAAGATTGAAATTTCCAAATAGCATGCTACCAAAATGAATCATAAAACTAGGAAAAAGAGGGAAATTGGAGGAACCATCATCAGAAATTGAAGCATTGTAGAACATATAGTAGGTAGCACCCTTCATTGAAAACTCCACATGTGAATAGGCAACACATACTATGGGTGATCAATGATTTGAATATCATGCTAAAGAGGAATAGAGTTGCAAGAGTGAGTGACAGGAGGTGCCAATAATGAAAGAACCATAGAATTGATCAGGTGTTCCTAACAAGAATGATTAGCAGAAAAACCAAGAACACCAAGTAGTGTCTTTTTTTTTGTTTGCTAAATGTTGACAATGACAAGTGACCACTAGCAAGCTAGTTTTCAATCACTCACCACTTAATGGTACTATAAAATAGTTTTCACCAATAATAATTTATTTTGCAATTAACATCTGTTGAAAACCAATTTTCAGACATTAATTGGCCAACAATGCTCAAAGGTTTTCATTGTTGGATCTTTTATTTCTTTTATTTTTTTTTTTTTTTTAATTTTAATTTTTTAATTTTTTTAATAATCATATAGAATGATCAAAGAACAAGAAATTCATACATGGATGATGAAAAATGATACCATCGAAAACTTGAGTTGTTTCCATGACCTCATAGAAGGCACTATTGAAACTTGATTGCAGAGGGAACTCATAATGATGACTACGAATAATCTCCACCAATTGGGAAATATTGAAACATTTCACAAATCAACCTTGATCCATGTACCACATGCCATAGAATTTGAAAGCTTTTTGGAGAAATCTAGAACACATTAGCACACTTGGATAAGAGAATTATCCATAAGAATGATGATCTTCACAAGGCATAGTGCTCCAAAAATGACAAATTATAATCCTCTAGCATGAAATTGTGTTATCCAATCCTTGTGATAAGTAAGAGATATACATTTTATGAAATAAACACACCTTCATTATCAAGGAAAAAGTCATAGAGTTAAATATCAATGATAGTCTCCAATGTGTCCATAAAATTGTAGAGAAGATGAGACACAACTTTGAGGAAGGAGTGTGATGATTTGCAATGTCTTCATTTAAAAAAAAAAATGTTTTGCTAGATGTGTAGCTCAAAAATAATCACAAATCTCATAGACCAAGATGCATATTTTCCTCCATGTGAGAAATAACCAAAAAAAGAAAATCTCATTTCAAGGTAATGAACATCCTATGCAAAAAATCTGCATGTGATCTTGAATAGTGAAGCACAAGTGAATCAGATATGCACTAGATAGTTAACAAGCCCACAAAATGTTAATAAAGCTAACACAGTGTGTTATTTAATGCTTGTAACTGGTATTGTACCTCACCAAAACAATAGACCTGTAATCATATTCTTGAAACCAAGCATATCAAGCATAGTAAAGAAATATCATCCATTCAATAACTCTATCATTAAGTGGGTAATTTTAGTTTTAAAAATGATAGGTAGAGTTATTAATATGAATACATATCTATTAAAATGGAAAAATACAAATAAATCCTTGTGTTCATATAATAGAAATGCTAATCAACACCAGAACGCATACCTTGAATTGTTGAGATGTCACATGTAGAGGTTTGCTAAAAGGACCAATGAGATAATCAACAAAACTTGATTGGAAATCATCCAAGAACCACAAGATTGGAGGGATCCCCCTCAAATTAACTTCATGCTACAAGGTCATGAGAACATTAGGATAACTAGAAAAATTAGGTAACCCATAGAGACCAACACATCATTAGAATTTTGCGAGCCTTTTTGAATGATAGATAAATCAAATATTTTCGTAATTCAATGGATATTTTCCCAAATTAATTGTAGGATATAAAAGCATGGGGAATTTGTATTATCCAAGGAACCAAGAAATGGATATATAGTTGTTATCAATGAATGAGAATCATAATATACAAGAACCAAGAAGAAAGAATATATGGATATTAATACTTTGATCCTTGTTAAATAAATAAATCTCATAGTCTATTTTGTCATCTTAGGACAATGGAAAGAATGAACAATGAGGAATCATCCAAATTTAACATATTGGCCATTAATGCATAGAATCCCTTATAATGGTTTTTAATCAATTATTGGTCCTAAATCAAAAAGTATGTGAGGGATGCAAATTTTAACCATAGGCCTCCAAATATCAATATGTATAAGTACAAAAATAAAATATAGATCTTGGAGGATTTGGCAACATGTTTGTAGAATATGGAATGTATATGGTTTAATATAACTTAGCTCATGATTAATATTATCAACATACTTATGATTCCAATAATTAAAATTGTTGTAGTTTGAAGTATGGGCTCATTTGTGAGTATTTAAAATTCACTAAGTGGAAAAGAAGAACAATGTTGATTATAATTAAACAAATATTATTATTTTTCTAATTTAATTCAACCAAAATCTCATTCCTTAAGTGCATTGATATATTTCAATGTTGATTTACAAAATTCAAGCACATCATTAGATTGTACAAGGATCCTTGAAAGCCTGATATTATATGTATTTCCAACCACCTTATTATGAAGTGTTGTATGAGGCAATATAGTTGCCTTTGGTGGATATGGTGGAGTCGGTAGAATTTGATGTGAATGGGATAATGAATATGGATAGAAGTGTGAATGAGATAAAGTAGATGGGAATAAGTAGGATGGTTGGAACGAGGATGGTAAAGATGGGTATAGTGGTTGTTGTGAGTGTTCTTGATTCCATTTATCATGCATATTATGTAAAGAAGTGTGTTTTGAAGAAACAAGTTGGATTTCTAATAAAATAGAGTGACAATAAATGTTATGAACATAATGCATACCATGATCTTCTTGAGTTGGCATTTGTGTAAAAATTTGGTATAGCTCTAATACCATGTAAGAATTTTCCTAAGGCAATAATTCAACACCAAGATCAAGAAGCTCAATAGATAGCACAATAGAGACTAATGATGATCAAATGATAAACTCAATAATGATCAAAATGGTAATGTATATTTGATGATTGGATATGAGATATTTTTATGAATACACACTAGCAGTGCCTTCTATATAAAGGCAACTAGAATGACTAGGAGTTAGCAAAGAGATAAACATCTCAACTAAGCACATGTCCACCAAGAGTGGATTATCCTCCATTGAGCACATAAAATTGTATCATGATGAGAGGATAAGTTTACATAGGTGTATCTCATAAAGAGATGTTGTAGACACCATGTGCTCAAATAAGTTGCTAACTCCTGTGTTGTCAACAAGACAACTCATATGTCTATCCATATTCCTAAGTTTCAACATGACAACTAGTATAAAAATACATTATCCTAAGTAAACTTAAGTAAAGTGTAATAATAATTAATTATTTACACTAACACCCCCCCTTAAGTGCAAATTAGGGGAATGCACTTAAGCTCACAAAGCTAAATGCAAGATGCAATGTGGGTCCCGACTATTAGGCCATATTAGGTACCCATGTACAAATATAATGCAATCTCTCTGAAAATAGAGAAAAAGGGAAAACCTCATGGGAAAAACCTCCTCCAAAAAGAAAGATGAAGAAATACAAGATGCATGCAAGCATGGAGTAATCAAGACCCCCCTAGTATGACATACACCATGCATGTACAAGCATATATCCCCCATATTGAATAATCTCCTGCAAGGATGTCATGAAGAGAAAAAAGTATCCAATGTCTACAAATGACATTTCTCCCTTTAGGAAGAATATACACCAATTATAGGTGCAAGTATACTTCCCATTGTGGATAGGAAGATGGACGAGGAATCCATATGTAGTATGTTATGGATGTTACCTTTGAAGTCTACTCATATGTTGACAAGTCGTTGATGAATGTAGATGCCAAAAGTCAATATAGTGGATGCCCAAAATGTGGAAAACAAGGTAACATGTCCATGTATGAAAGTGAATCAAATTCCAAAGACAAGGATTCATCCTTATAGGAAGATATGGGAAGAGAAGCAATGTAGCCTCCCCTTGATGATGAATGCACACCCATGAAAGAAGCTCCTTGATGACTGAAGAAGCTACACCATGAAAACTGAATGATGTTCCTTCTTGTAGGAAGAAGTGGTGTCATAGGTGTAGTAGAGAATGCTCCCCAACTAATAGGAAGAATCCTCAAAAGATATGATGTCTGAGGAAACTGGAATACAATCTCCAAAGATTGATATGTCTCCTTTGAAGTAAAAAAGTCCTCCTCCAACTAGTGAAAATAAGTGTCCACAATCATGTCAGTCTCAAAAGAAAGATCAAGTGGTTGAGGGTCAGAGTGTTTCCTCACAACAAGTGAAGAAGAATTCTCCTCAACAAAGAGAAGATGGATGTCATCAATAATGTCTCCCACATCTTCAATGTAAGACTCCACAAACAACACTACAATGTATGGAAGGAAGTCATCCCATGAAGCTAAAATAGGAAAACATGGTGTTTCCTGCTACACTAAATCAAGAGCATCTATGGCTAGAACTAGATTAGTAGAAACAATAGGAGCATCAAGAGCTATGATCTCAACTGGAGTTATAGGTACCACAATTGGAGTGACGGGAGGTAGAATGCCCTCTGGTAATGGAGGAACTCATGAATCTCCATATGCTTCCCAAAGACACATCCAAACATCATGAGGACTACTTGTCTTACTAAGAGGAGCAAAATATTCCTTACTCATATTGTTATACATAAAGTGGAGAAGAAGAGAAAGATGTCCCCAATTAGTATTAGGTGGAAATATCTTCGAATATAGATAAGGAAATACTTATGCTCTCTTAGATTATCAATCATCAAAGCACTCCATTTGTGATAGTTCCTTTTTGTCAATTTGAATCTTATACCAAAGTGGCACTTTTGACATGATTTCATGAGATCAATAATGTATGCACCCCCAAAATGCAAAAAAAATCAAAGAAACCCCCCCTAGTGGATGATTTGGAACTTCATATTTAGTGTTATTACAATGATCACTTGCCAATTTAGGGTGTAAGCAAAATTTTTATTTTGATAGTTACAAAAAAAAAAATGATGCTATATCAAACTCAACAAGATAAGACACAAGACGTCTCAATGATCTAATTAATTACAAGTTCCAATAGGCCAAAATGAAACCAAAATTTGAAAATACAATGTCTACTCAAAATTACTCCAAACTGATAGTAGATCTAGAAAGTAGACAAAAAATCATGTACTCTAAAAAAAATAGCACCTAAATATGCGTCCATATGAGCCCAAACTAAGCCTTTAAAGTTGAAAAAATTGAGATTTACAATTTGTAGGAAAATTCAAGAATAGAGATCTTAAACATCCTACACCAATGTGTAGATCATGAAATTCTATCCCAAAACAAAAAAAATTGCTTGAAAAAAGGAGTCCATATGAGGGAGATATCGTTGTTTGAAAATCACATCTATAATTATTTTTCCTAAAGCACCGCCATCACACCTCCAAAAATCAAATGACTCTAGATTTCACCTTATATGTCCAATTTTGATGAAACAAAAGTCGATTTGGGGGCTTATTGACCTTCTAAATCTGATGCCAACATCTGATTTGCAACACCAAGCTCCAATCTTGACTGGCAAAAAAAAAAAAAAAATCTCTCCAATGGCTATGCAATGAAACTCCTATGGCTCTAATACCATGTAAGAATTTTCCTAAGGAAAGAATGAGATGCCAAGATCTATAGAGAATTCTTACAATTTGAAATGGTTCATAAGTTACAAGGAGCACGTGTTTACTTCCACCCTTATCATGGTAAGTATCACAAATAGCTTGTTCCTCATTCACCATGAGTTCTTAGTTGTTCAAGCATATGCATAGGTCATCTTTCATGTAGTAATTAGAACAACAAGAAATTAAATTTTCATCCTCAAAATCACATTTCTCTAAGAATTCATCAATAATTTTCTTATGTTCAAACATAGAGATAGAATTATCACACATACATGTGATAATGGAAGATCTAGAGCATTTAAATTGCATTTATTAGGTAGAGAAGGTATAAAGATATCACCTTTATTTAGCATGATTTCCCCACCAATTTATTCTTCTATTTTTAAATTTGAAGGCAGGGGTTTGGGGGAAGCAACCAAGGTGCTCCTTCCTTTCCCTTCAAATTTTGCATTTTTAAAACATTTTGCACCTAAAATTGATGTACTTGAATAACCTTGAAAATTCATCATTTTTAACATTTTTTCTTCAAAAAAAATTCTTTTCTTTACCAACAATAACTCACAACAACTAATGATAACGTTAAATTGAAATTTACTTCTAAGACCTACTTGTAATCTCTAAAATAATACATCTATATGATTTAATAAACATAAATTAAGATTAATTACTTAACCAAGGCTAGCAATTGCAAAAGCTTTCATCCTAACACATTATTCCTAACTCAACTCATCAAACTAACATGCCTTTGACACCTTTCCCTAGCAACAATTCCAAAATGATAGGCTGACATTGGGGCAAATATTAAGAAATATTTAATACTTTAAATGATGAAATTCAACTTGGTCTATACGTGTCAATTTGAGAGCATAAGCTTGTGAAAGGTGTTCGAGCAGTATGCCATCAAGGAGTGTTAGTTATGATTTTAAAAATTATGGATGCAGCTAAGACACACAAAAATAAAATTGCAACAAACCAAAATAAAACTGGTAACAGAAACTCTCACTTTCGGTCGATAGGAGCTAAACTGAACCAAAAAAATAAACCAAGGCAATTCTGATAACATGAAATGTCACTTCTTGGTGATAGGAACTATCATTTCCTAACAATAAAAGTGTTAATAGATGTAATAATTTAGAAAATAAAACTCACAAATCTAAGCACGATTAATCTATGGACCACAAAAGTACATAAGGTTTGAATGAATAATTTGATAAAGCAATAATTTCCCCAATGCACATTTGGTTTAACTTTCTACTCCATTTCTTTGATTAAATCATGACAATAACTACATAGAGAGATGATTTTAAAATAAAACAAATTATTTCTTTATCATACCAAATAATCAATTCTTCAAGCCAATATTAAATCAAAATTATGTCATATTATCATAATTCATGGAATTTACATCACACAAATAGAAACTAAAATAAAAAATAACACACAAAAACATAAAACATCACCAAGCTTATGGGGAGTGGGCCCTTGCTCCTAGTCTACATGATGACTGGAATAAAAAGATTCCTTACACTAGTTTGCTAAGAAGAACTAAGTCTTTATTCCATATAAGAAAATAATACCATCTTCTTACATAAAAATCTGCAATATACAATAATTTGCATAATTTGCACTGCTGAACTACTCCTCATCTACATTATGTTGCTTTATAAGTAGCTGCAACAAATACATTTTTAAAAACATTTTATTGTTTCTTCCTCCAACCAAAAAGCTAAATAAGAAATTTTATTATGTAGGTTTGTTGAAGTTCCTGTGAAAAATGTGCTCTGCTAGGATTTGTACAGTTTGTGTCTGAGCCCCTTCTACCTCACTATTTGTCATTCCACATTTAGTGTGGGAATTTTCTTTAAGATATAATGGCATTGGTCCTCTCTGGCCCAATAGTTGCTATTGGTGTTGGAGTTGTTGTTGCATGCAAAAATGGCCCTATCGAGAAAACACCCACACAAATTTGTGCCCAAGGTATTTCACGAGGTAATTCCTTTCCTGATCTGGTTTTGAATATTTCTACTTTTTAATCTACTTGTCAATGGCTAGAAATCCAAACCCTTATTGGGTATTTTATGGGTCACACTCCATCTAAAAGCATGCTGCGTGAATGGGTCACCAAGGCCTAGTCCCCCCAAGGGATTCACCTTGAAGGGATTCAAAGCCTCACTAAGGGATTTTTTTTGTTTCATTTTGGTAACCCCTCCTAGGCTAAGAGTATTTTCAGCCATGGGCCATGGATAGTTCACTCATCTCTACTTATTTTTCATAGATGGTCTCAAGACTTTTGTGTCTTAGATGACCACAAACTTAGGGTTCCAGTTTGGGTAGAGTTCCTTGGGTTGCCCATCCCTTGCTGGTCTTTCCTCGCAAAATTTGCCCAAACTATGGGCAAAGTGATTTATGTGGAACTAGACAATTTTCCAATGCCCACCCTTAGAAGAGGGTCTATCTTGAGATCAACCTCTATAGGGACCTTAAATAATCTATGGAAATTTAGATTGGTGCTACAACCTTTACCCAAAAGGTGCTTTACCTTAATATACTAAATACTTGCTTTCACTATCAATCTACTAGCCATAAGATAAAGGATTGTCCTCTTCTCAAGCGTAATCACTCTTCAGTTTAGGAACTCAAGTCGGCTTTGATCACTAAAAAAGATGAGTGGATAATGGTTGTCAAGAAAGGAAAGGGCATTGCTAAGCCAAGCCTTATTTCTCAGGAGCCCAATTGTCCTAGCTCCAATGTGTCTCCTCTTGTGCCCATAACACATGAGGTTCCCATGGCTATGTTGCCGCTTATTTCAAAGCCTATGATGCAGGGGATAGAACAACCAAACATCCAAGCTACTTGGGTTTGTGTGCCTCAAGCAACTTCTATGATTTCCTCTTAGTTCTTCATCGTTCTCACAGCCTTGAAGGCCAAAATGAAGTTTCTATCACTAGGGATAAACAAAGAGCCATCACTTTAGGTGACCCCTCATTTGAATCCTCTATTTTCTTGCATAAAAACTTTTCCTCGCTTGGGGACAAGGAGAATATGCAAGCTGGTTTATAATGAATTTCCTCTCTTGGAATGTGCGAGGGCTAAAAAACCTCCCTAGAAAATATTATGTTCATGATACCAAGCATAGCCTTGGAAATATTGATGTTTTTTGTGTGTAAGAAGTCAACATCTTTGGGTTTCTTCTCAACTCAGCTTGCCATGTGATATGGCTGGATGGTGTTAGTTTTTCTTCTCAACATGAAGCTAGTTGAGGTGGTGTAGTCACTCTCCTCTCCCCTTAGCTTTTTTCTTTTGTTATTTCCCATGGTTTTGACCCCATGCAGAGAGTTATTTGGATTTTGTTGTCTTTTCAAAATCATTCTTTTGGCATTTCAATGTCTATGTCCCTAATGATAAGGTCAAGCACTCACACTTGTGGAGGTGGTTAGTTGATTCTTTACCACTTGCCACTTGGATATTCTATAGAGATTTCAATATGGTTGAGATGGATATTGATAAAGTGGGCCTTTTGCCTTTTCAATGGTTAGTTAGAGAGTGAGAAGCCTAGTTTTACATGCGGAACAAGCTGGGTCTTTTTTATCCCAATGTTCATCACCACCAAACTGATGGCATTTGACACACATGGTCCAAATTTTGAGAGTGATCTGACAGGGTTCTTAAAAGGTTGGACTGTGCTATGATTTTTTCTTAGTCCTTTTCTTCCTTTTCTCACACAAGTCTAATACCTATCACTCCACTCCCTATTGTGACTATTTCTAACCATTTTCCCATCCACTCCTCCATTAGCTGGCATTCCACCCCTCATAATTTTAAAACTCAATTTTACCTTACAGTTCAATGCTATCGCATCCACCCACCACTGTTCATATTTTACAAACTTGGAACCTTGAACCTAGTTCCTATTCTTCCACTAGATGGATTCAGTGGTGGAATGATGCCATCATCCATACTGCAAGGTTTCTTCACATTTATGGGAGGTAGTTGGTCACTTTTTGCAAGAGATCCTATGAGGCTACTACCAAAGATCTTTGTATGGCCACTAAAGCTCTAGCCATGAATCTATTTGACATGGATCTCCAAGTTTGACTTGCCAACCTTTGCCACCAGAGGAAGGTTGTAGACAATTATGCTACCCAGGAAGCTCAACTTAAGGCCCACCTTCAATGGCTAGAGGTTGGAAATCAAGCTTCCAAGGAATTTTTTAATGCATTGAGGGCTCACCATTCTGCAATGGGGATCAAACATTCGGCAGTGTCAACATTCCTTATGTGAGCTTCTTTATATTCTCCAAGCTTTCATTCGCCACTATGAAATTTTTTTCATGGTGCAAGGTCCTTCAAAAGCCCAAAATCAAGCCTTGTAGGCTTGTTTGGATGTCACTCCTAAAAGACTCACTCTAGAACAATATGCATTCTTTGAGTAGAAGCTCACTTTAGTGAACCTCAATGAAGTTGTCTTCTCCATGATAGATGATAAGGCCCTTGGTTGTGATGGTTTCCCTTTTGAATTTTACAAAACCTTTTGGAATAAGATTGGACCAGACCTGCATAAGGTTTATCTTGAAGCCTACAATTCTTGATCTCTAGGCAATATTATTAATAAGGGTATTATCAAATTCATACCTAAGGTGGGTGACCCTAAAGATATTTGCAATTAGAGGCCCATCACTTTGTTGAATGTCTCTTAGAAGATTATTGCCAAGGCTTTCTCTGTCAAAATCCATCATCTTCTTCCTTAGATTATTCACCCTAAACAAACAAGTTTTCTATCAAATCGTGTTATATCTTAGAAAATATAATTGTTGTGTGGGAAAGGATGGAATGGGCTCGACATTCCTAGTAGTAGGCCATCTTTCTCAAGATTAATTTTACCAAAGCTTATGACTAGATTGAGTGGCCTTTCATCCTTGCAATGCTTCAGGTGCTTGGGTTTGGCCCTACTTTTCTACAATCAGTCTAGATGCTTTTTGGGGATGCCTCTACTTGCATCTCCATTAATGCCTGCCAATCTCAAGCCTTTGGGTTTTATCATTAAATTTGTCAAGGCTTCTCGCTGGTACCCTCTTTATATGTGTTGGCGGCCAAAGGTTTTTGGTATTTTCTCGCAAATACCATCTCACAAGGCAGGGTCTATGGTAATTTCCCTCCTAGATTCCCCTGATTAACTTGTGAATGGCCATTTCGTAGATGACTCCTTCCTCACTCTCACTGAGGATGAATAGAATGTTGCCTCCACTTTGCAATTTCTTGACACATTTTGTCTTCCTTCAGGGTATGCTATTCAATGGCACAAAACTCTTTATTACAAGTACTCTTCCCTTCCCTGTCCTGCTTAGCTTGGGCAATATCAATGAAAATGGGTTCAACATGGGGTAGTCTTTCATTTTTTAGGCATCCCTTTTTCCTTCCAAGCCTTAAATGTCAAGCTCTAGAATGTGGTTCTTGCAAGAATAGAGAAGAAGTTGGAGTATTAGATTATCAAACCTCTCTCCTTTGCAGACAAATTCCAAATTTTTTCCAAAGTGTTGGCTACCACCCATGTGTACTATTGCTCCTGTTGGGCTCCTTCAAAGGCCTCTTATCTCAAACTTGAGTACCTATTATGTGATTTCCTCTAGATGTCAAATGCTTCTCACGAGGGCTTTAATAGAGTTGCTTGGGATTTCTGCTATCTTCCCAAAGAATCTAGTGGCCTAGGTTTGTTATCTGCCCGAAAGCAAAATATGACCTTATGTGCCAAATGGATGATTTGAGATCTTTATGAAAATGAAGGTTGGAAAATTTTGTTAAGACATTTCATTTCTTTAGGCTTTAAAGTTCACCAACCAGCCTGGAAGGGGATTGGTTTTCAGACCCTTCTTGTCACTACTGAATCTATCCAGATTCAGGGCACTTTTGTTGCCAAGAGTATTTGGAAAGCCTGGGAAGTAGTTAAGCCCTGGCTTTGTTGGGTCAGTAATGGGTTCAGAGATAGCCTCTTCATAAACCAACACAATCTTTGGTGGTCATCATTATTTGATATCCAAGGTGTTCCCCTAGTTAAGGTGCATGGGGCTAGTCCTCTGCATTTTTAAAAACATGTCATAGGAACCCCTAAAGATCTTTTCTCCAAAGTTACTATGAGGTTATAGTTGTGGGAGGATATGAAAGTGCAATTTTTGCTCACTCATCCTAATTGACAAACTTTTGATCTTCTAGTTTTACTAGTGCCTCCACATTTCTTACATAAAGTTGGCATTTAGTCCTCTCACCCTTGGTGGAAAGACTAGAAGTTGCATCCAGACACCCTGATAACTAGCTACAAGCCTAGGCTAGGCTACCGATGGTTGGTTCCTCACCTGCCCATGGTTGAAGTTCTCAACCAATGATGGCATTTGCAATCTTCTCACCATAGTTAGAGTCATGGTTTCGCCACTATGTGGCAAGCCATTATTGATCCTAAAATTACATATTTTTCCTGGTGTATTCTTTTCCAGGGCTTGCCTTTGGGCCCTCGGCTATGGCACATGGGTGTTCCTGACCCTCTTTTCCCTTTTTGTGGTCAACCAGAGACTTTTTTGCACATTTTTTGGTTTTGTAGATGAGCTCAGTGTTACTAGCAATGGATCCATGATCTCTTTTTCCCCTTCTACATAGAACCTTTCTCTTGGCATATGGTTGTTCTAGGTGACAACACTCAAATTCCCTTCAAGTACTCCCAGATATTGCATGCTTTCAGATTGGAGATCATATTTACCATTTGGAAAGATTGCAATGCAGTTATTTATACTAGAAACACACTTGAAATTAATGTTGTTATGTACACTAAAGCATGTATTTATAACAATGTCATGTTGCATATTCAAGTACAAATAGATAAAGTGGCTTTGGAGGTGGCTCACCTACAAGAGCTTTTGGCTCATTGGGCAAATGCCCCTTGTACAATAGATTGTATTTTTCTAGATTTGGCTTTTGGTGATCGTACTCCTCCTTGGGGTTTCCATCAAGGATGGAGCAGTTCTACTCACCTCTCTCACATGCCTTGCTCTCAACTATACTGCTATCACAATGGTGGTGTTTTTGGTTGGCATTGCTCTTCTAGAGGATTTGGTGGTTGACACCACTCTACCTCACCTCCTTAGAGGTCTAGCTCAGGGTGGTCCCCAATGGCTCCTCTTGCTACTCCTGCTACTAGTTGGCCCTCTACACAATCAGACCATAAGTGGGTGTTTCCTCAATTGGACTTAGCCATTTCTCCTCCCAAGCCTGAGGTAGAGAAAGATAAAGATAATGTCGCTACTGTTGATGACAGATGGGCTCCCCCTGAGCCGTCTACTCACCCCACCCTCAGATGGGGCTCTGATGATAAGGATCCTCCTCCCTTGGCTGGCACTATAGGATTTTTATGTTTTTTGAAGTGTTTTTTTTTAATGAATAGTTGATATCTAGCCTTTGGCTATGTGAACTTGCAGGGTGATCCTATTCCCTCGACCCCTTTTTTTTGTGAATATGTAACTTTATTGTATTTTTTTAATATAAGGAAGGGACTATTTATAAAAAAAACTAAATAATATAATGGCCTACATAAGACCTTTACTGCTTCCCATGGATTTAAAATAATATTGTTGTAACAAAATCCAAAAATAGATACTTCATTTTTCTTCTAAAGTACAAATGGTATGAAATCAATCTTGATTGTATATTGAGCTGGAGAAGTTATACATTCAACTAGAAATATGGCCAAAACAATAGCAATATATAGGATGGATAATAGCCACCCAAATTCATTATGACATCTTGGCTGCAATAGAAAATTATAAAATGTTACATGTAGAAAACTATCTATAACTTTCTTCTCCTTGATTTTCTAAAGATTTTGCCACTTAGGGATTTAATTGGGCCTATTCTCCACAATACCTAGGTCTTAGATTTTTAATATTTTGCCTCATTTGTCCACAAAATGTAATGCAAAATTTACTGTCCTTTTGTTGAGGATGAATTTGTTACATAATGTAGGAAATAGGAAATGGTATATTATTTTGATTTTCTCCAAAGTTGCAATAAATCATCCCATTTGCTGAGGTGAAATGTAAGCATCTCATGCAAGATTCAATGTGGCAAAAATGAGTGACAATAATAATGCTAATTAGTAAAATAACCAATAATTTATTTTCATATTTCAATCCCAAAACCATATTAAATAGTACTTATATATATAAGATCATAAGCAACATAAAATTGTAAGATGGGATGAAATAGAATGGAAATGGAATAGGGAAATGAGTGTGAAACTAAATGAAATCCATATTAAAATATGACATAGAATGGGTTGTAAATGTCTCTCATCACAAGGGGTTTGGTGAATCAACACTTTGATACCATATGGAAGTTTACAGTGTAAGCACCTAGGGTCAAAAAAATATAAAAAACACCTTCCATAAGAAAGGTTAGGAAGAAAATAATTACTATATCCTTCAAAAGAAAAAAGGATTATAATTTTTAAGATCGTATAATTGCAAGATAATAAAAATGAAAACGTCAATTGCTTTTATAGAAAATAATTGTGCTAAGTATTAAAAAACTGACTCAAACTAAAATTAGGAAACTAATGCTAAGATATACAAGCCAAAGGTGTGTGATATGTAAACTAGAGTCTAACTAAATTAGATTGAGCTAAGTTTGGACTCATTAAGTGAACATAAGCTAGAGCATGATTATTCAAACATTGAATTTAATTATGCATGACAATATTTTATAGCTTATGCATGATTACATAAAGCAACATATGCAAGTTAGCATTTACTTAAATGGGTATTATTTGCCAATTGAAAAATCTTTCACATTAATAAATTAGAATTTGGGGAATAAGTTGTACTAAGAGGGGTGATTATTATGACCATAGTTTACAATTATTCAATCAAATAAACTCTCAAATCAATCATCATTTTATTTAATTAATTATATCCTTGACAAAGTTTCACAAATGAAATCTATATTTTTGAAATGATATATTTAATATTTTCTCTTGTAATTTAGGAATTGTGTCTTAATCAATGACCATAATGCACCAATATCCCTTTAAAATATCTATAAGAATGAGGACCCAATTCACTTGGAATTTTATGAAATCATGTCTTAATTCATTACATTTATTTCCAATTATATCATTCAATGATCCATAGTAAGAGAGATTCACCAAATACTCATACCATATAAAATTCTCATTGTATTCACCAAATAAGGATTGATATAAATGTAATAAGAGATCACATTTATTTTTTACACAATTTGGTCTGTTATAAGCTCTTAATTTGGATCAATAGCAAAGTTTGAGACTAGCAACAATTATTTTTGTTACCTTATGTGGTGAGTGTGTTGGATCTGCCCACTAAGAAGCTAAAATTAAGTTGTCATTTTTTGAAAGATTACAATATTATTTTTAGTTCATATCTATATGTGTGTAATTTTGGGTTCATCCTTATTGAGTGGGGACCTCTTAGTGTTCACCTAGGAGACCTTAAACATCTAGGTTGTAGTTTGTAGGGAAAATGAATTATATAGTCTATTATTGCTTCTAAGACAAGTTGATATGTTTTTGAAAATTTTAGAAGGGTAGGAATCCTAAATGTGGAGAAGGCCAAGAGATGTCAATAAAATATATAACCTTGTCTTTTTACTTTTGCATTGACAATGTTTTTGATGAAAACTAGGAAGGTACATCATCACAAGTACAACTAAAAGATTCACAACCAACACTACATATTGAAGAATGTAGTGAACTTAATATCTCAAATCATGATAAACTTGAAGAAGGGTAGATACCCAAGGTAGCTATAATGATGTAATCGACATTGGTAAGAAACCCATAGATAATGATGATGTATAGGAGGGGAAAATAAAACCTAAATTAAAAAAACTAGGACTGAGAGGTGTTGAATAATTTTAAAATGGTTTATGTGTTAAAGTATAGGAAATATAACTAAATATAACCCTTTGATAGGATGTAAATGTAATATTTTCAATTAGAAACATAACAAAAAGAGAGGTTGCAACTGAATCTTGGCATCATAGAAAAGCATGTTGGCAAATTTTACGAAAAAATCATGGATAGAGTTGAAATATCAATGATAAGTCAATGTGATGCAAGAGAATCTTGGGTGTAAGAGAAATCTTGCATCACCCACAATATTTCATTTTTTCTCTTAAATAAGGGTTGTATTAGTGTAGAGTTATTATTTGTAAAAGCTTGCTACTTGATAAGTCAGTCATACAAGTTTAGAATGTTCTAATTTCAGAGGTGGAGGTTCATCTTGGATATATCATCATGTCTGTTAAGGTTCACTACCATATCATGAGTATTCATAAAGTTATTATTGAGTTTTGGTGTGAAATTTTGATATAAAAACTTCATGGTCAGTTTTGAAGGCCTTAGAATCTCTAGATGGGCTCCAAAAATTGTCTAACTGGAGCTTGTGCAAGGTAGACCCTACAGACCACAAGATGAGGATTCCAGAATGGGGTCATAATAGCTAATCAATTCAATGGTTCAAAAGTTATGGTCTTCCAATGTTGGGCCACCCAAAAATTCCAAAATAAAGTTCATGATTTTTTTGAGATGAATCTATATGTAATTTTAGGGTTGGTCAGCTTTAAGGGATAGGGTTAAATGTCTAGAATCTTCCTGAGTGGTGGAAAATTGCTTATATGAGGAAGGCTCATAGATTGTCTAGGAAAGTTATGGGTGATAGTTCACAACTCTATCTTATAGATGATTGTGAGGAAGGCACCCATGTAGGTTTGTATATTGTATTTTAAACTTTTGTAATGTCATATTTATGGATGAAATGAGAAGCTCACATTTTGTTCTTGTGATTATTGTTGTTTCTCTATTTCAGTTATGGGTTTGTGGTATTAAGGGTAGCACCCTTCATTAAGTGGTATTAGAGTAGGTGTTCTTGATTGTGCAGATAAATCAATAACTATGAGGTAGTTTGCACTAGAACCATGGTTTGGACTGAGCATCTAGAAAACTCATTCATTGTGAGGTTATTTACACTAAGGTTTTGAAAAAAGCTCAAAAATAACTCAAAAATTAGAATGTGATGGAAGAGTTAAGGGTGTTACTAACGAGGGTTTTAGAGCCCCCCAAAGAAAATATAGTGGAAGAAAAATGACATGAAGGTTAGGAAGATCTTGATAGAATTTGTGAAGGATCACATAGGAATGATTATCTCCAAGATGGAGGCAGCTAAACACATGCTTGATGCTTTAAAAGGGCTATAGGAGATCAACACTAAGTAGAGCCCTTTCTCTTAGATAAAAACTTCCATTATATAAAAATGGCTAAAGGATATTTAGTCATTTCATTCTTTATGAATATCTCTAATATTAGAGATCAACTAAGCACTATTGAATATATAATTGTAGATAGAGATCTTGATATGTTGGATCTAAATTGTCTTCCCCAATCTTGGGAGCCTTTTTTTAGGGCATCAGTTTGATAGCCAAGTTGCCCAAGTTTAATTGTTTAATGGGTTGAGGCCAACCATTTAGGATGTGTTAAGTCTAGTTCAAATGAACAATATTGAAGATGCATATCAATTTTCCTAAGAGTAGAAGAAAAGACAAGCAAGAATTTTGAGATTTGACAAAGTGGAAGAGATCTTGGTGGAAGATATGGTGAACAATCTTATAGAGGTTGATAAGATATATTAATCAAAACTATAGAGAAAATAATTACAATCATTTTCATGATAAGAGTAATAGAGATCAGAGAAAAGGAGAAAGAGGGCAAAGATCTGGTAGAGGAGGTTTTTGTGGAACCTCTTTTCACCATGGAGAAGAAGGGCATAGGGCATTTGAATGTCCCCAAAACCAACAAAGGAAAAATAGAAGAATTGAAGACCAAGCTATATTTGTGCATGTTGATGAAGATATAAAATCATAACATTCTAAAGATGTTGAAAGAGAAAAATTCCTAATTAACATAAGAGTCATGTTGAATTGTTAGAATGAACTTGGTCATAAAAGGAATTTGTTTTGCACTACATGCAAGTGTGAAGATAAGTATTGTGATGTGATTATTAATCATGGAGGAATTGATAATTTGGTGTTAGCGAATATCATCACTAAGTTAAATCACAAAAGATAGAAACACGTATATCCATACCACATTATCTAGGTGCAAAATGACCAAAAGGTCATTGTTACTATACAGTATCAAATAAAGTTCAAGATTATAAGCTACCAAGATGAGGTGCTATGTGATGTAATACCCATGGACATAGTCATATGTTGGTGGATAAGCCCTGATAGTTTGATAGGTATGTTATTGTTAAAAGAAAATTGATACAAGCATGATAAATGTGTTTCAATCATTGTTTTGTCATTGATGTCAAACCTTCTTTTTGTTGATAAGACAACTACTTATATGATTTAAGTAAAATCACTTTTTTTATTGATGAAGAGGATTTTATAAAAAAGATGTCACAAAAGCACCTAGAGGAAAGGTTGAGGTATGATATACAAAGGAGTACAATAATTAGCTAAGACAGTGAAATCATAGTGCATTGATAATCTACTTAAGGTTGCAAAGGTTGGTTACACTAAGAAAGTTCACAAGAACAAGTTACTAAGTTTGTTTGCCAAGATTGACTAAATGGATAGTAGGTGCTAAGGAAAGTTAGTGCAAGCTGAGTAGAAAATCAGTTGGAGCCAAGTAAAAGTTCATTTTAGTGAATTCTAAGAAAAATATTGGATGTCAAGTAAAGTTTAGTTGATGCCAAGCACCAGTGAGATTTAGTTCGTTCCAAATGATTTTCTAGTGGATGTTGAGCAATGCAGTATGTGCTAAGCATCAGAAGCAAGTTAATTCCAACTACCCACATTATTAGAAAGATTATGAATTTAATGGATCTTATCTAACAAGTTTATTTTCTTGGAATGTGTGAACTAGGTGGAAGTAAAGATTGATGAACTAGCGACATAGAATTCATAGTAAACTGTTTTGAGATAAATTCAAAAGAATTGAAGGAGAAGTTTCTAGAAGTAATATGGAATTAAGGGTATATTCATTGAATCCTACCTAATATGTCCCAATCCTAAATTGAATGATGGAGAATGAATCACAAAAGATCTTAATTCTCTATTTATAGGGATGATTGGTTAGAAGCAAGGGGTTTCATGTGCGAGAACCTAAGAAAGACATGTAGTCAAGGGGTACTGCTTCATCAAGTGACCTAAGTGAAGAGTCTGCATTGGCATGTTAAGCAAGAAGGCTTAAGGGTATGAATGCTTGAAGGGTGAACAAGCTATCCAAATTAAAATGTGTGAAAGCCAAGCAAAATGAAGGACTGAAATAGAGATCTATAATCTACAAATGGAGTTGTAAGTTGTTATCAGATCAAGCCTTACTATTACTATCTAA
This sequence comes from Cupressus sempervirens, assembly GCA_028749045.1. Taxonomy (NCBI): domain Eukaryota; kingdom Viridiplantae; phylum Streptophyta; class Pinopsida; order Cupressales; family Cupressaceae; genus Cupressus; species Cupressus sempervirens. The sequence continues at coordinate 231,023,339 of CM053784.1, forward strand.
TAATTGTACCAGTCTAGCGTAAATCCTTTCGATTAAGGTTGACCTAATAGTCATTTGTAAATCTTTTAATCAGGTGACATTCCAAGCGAATGGTCTAAAGTCCTCTAACAAGGCTCATTAATAATAGGGTGATTAAAATCTTTTAATAGGGTCACATTTAACAGTGTGTATTCTAACTTTTAACAAGGTTGGCCTTTCACAGGGCATCACTTCAGAAGAGTGCAAAAGTGTAGCATGTTATTGGTGGTTTTCCCTAAATTGGGTTTCCACATAAATCATTGTGTCAAATGTGTTGATGAATCTGTTATGTTTTAGGTTTACATTTCTACAAATTGATTTGATAGTAAAATACAAGTTTTAAGTGATTGCATAATCATATGGATGCATGCATGATGATAAATATTTTATGGGTTCAATAAGCTAAGAAAAGTTTTATTTATACATATGTACATTGACTAACTAATTCACCTCCCCTCTTAATTATTCTAAAGAATTCCAACAGTTGGTATCAACGCCATCTGCTTAAGGGGAATAGTTTGAAAGCACTAGAAGCACAAAGATCAAGATGTCAAAAATAGAAGTACCCAAGCTTAATAGAGATAACTTTCTTGCATGGAAATGTTTGATGAAACTACACCTTGGAGGACTTGGAGATCACTTCACCCAATGGCTTAGGTGATCACCCCACCTCTAATTAAGCTATCAAGAGGTATACAAGATTGATATTTAAAAAGATATACTATGCATCAGTTCCAAGGGTTTAGTTATGAAAAGATTTTATTTTTATGAATAAAGATGCAAGGTGTTGTTAAAAATCTAGAAGAAATCTTTGAGTTTTATTAGTTTTCATGTTACTGTCAAGCATGAAAAGTTTCACTATGATTACTGAGTGAAATATTAGTCAGTGTCAAGCTATCAAAGGTGATAGTGTTGACCGAGCTCATAGTGGTTGTTGAGTGGAAAAGGAAACTTCATGGAAGTTGAGTGATTCAAAAACTTTATTGAAGTTGATCTTACAACAATGTAAGCACTAAGCATTAAAAGCAAGGTCTTAAGGTCTATATGATATATTTCTACTCATTTCACATCATTCAAATTTGAAGGAGAGCATGAAGATAAATAGACAAATTGAAGAAATGATTCTAGTTTTTGCAAGTAGGATTCAATAGCTTCTCATCATGATTAGATTAGATTTACAAAGGTATTAATCATGTGCCAAGCTACATAGTTTAAATTTTTGCAAACCTTAGTTTACATAATGACATCTAGTTCTTAAAATCCTAAGATTAAAGAGGGTAAAGAAGTTTTGAATCTACAATTGATAAGCAATGAGATAAGATAACCAAAACTTTAGAGTCATTCCTGATATTTCTTACAAGCAAGATCCATCTAGTGTGTTGTCGATGATACCACCTCGAGTTTTGATAATTCAAGGCATAAGATATTACTACACATGCAAGGTGGGTAGCATAGGAGACATAGAGATAAGGGAAACCTATGGGAAATAATGTGAAAATAGAGCACTAAAGGATGAATTCAAAATTGTAGAGAGAAAAGGGTTTACCTGTGCCCTAGATTTTCTAGACATTTTCAAGACTAAATGGATTAAGGTAGTTCTAAGTAGAATTCATGATAATTCTATATGGTTGGATAATGGACCAGTGAAAATCACAAATAAAATTGTACATAGAGTAGTAGGGTATCCAACACTTGATCGACCTAAAACCATGAGGAGTGAATCTAAAGAGGTCATTGAGGAGAATACGAGGGTAGTGTGGAACAAACAAGGCATGACAATTGATACTATCCAAGGTACCCTAATTGCATTTGTAGTGAGGATAATAACACATAAATTCTACCAATCAAGTAGGCTCAATAGTGTACCATGTATTCTTGTTGGCATGGGCTATAAAATAGTTAAGAAGGATCATACCTATGACCTTGCTAAGTTGCAAATGCAACAATTGTTAGAGAATTTGGGAGCAATAAGGAAGACCAAAAGTGCACAATGTAAAGTTGCTTCAATTCTTGTATGTATGTTCTTTTATGTATTAAATACATTCCCAACGTTTGGTAAAGTTTCCTGGAAAACAAATAGATCTATTGCAATTTAGATAGGTGAATTTGTTGAGCAACTTCGAAATAATTTTGATTCAGTTATGACAAGCTACTTTTAAGGCTTCAAGCAATCAATGAAGAAAATATTGAGGATACTAGTTTCACTAGTTAAGAAACATTTCAATGATGTTTTCTTTCTATTTGACACTAACTTTACATATGTTCAATTTGTTGTTCCAAGGGTAGGATGGTTAAGACTACTAGGCTATGAGATCAATGTTGATGGAGCCTCTATAGTAATAACAACATTACTTGTAGAAGATGTAGATGTTAAGGCTACTACCTTTGGGAACTATGACATGGCTAAATCTAAGAAAAAAATGGATTTCAAGAAAACCTTAGTCATTAGAAAGAAGAAATTTTTTTTCAAGAAGCTAAAACAAAAATTTGGTAAAGGAGCAGATGATGATGAATAAGAAGAATATGATGAAAATGAAGAAAATATACCCGTTCAAGAACCATTAGCCTTAACTCAAGGTCAAGGAGACAACCAAGTAGAAGTAGAAATGGAAGAAGGTGTTAAGGGAGAAGAAGCTAGTGAAGCACCTGAGAAAAAGAAGAGGAAAGCTAAGACCCCAGTTGTTAGCAAACCAAGGAAGGTTGCAAAACCTAAGCCTACAATTCCCTCTACAAGAGAAAGCACAAAGACTACTACCAAGAAGGCTCAAGAAGTAGATAAGCCAAATTAGAAGAGGGCTAGACCAACTAGCAATAAAGAGAAGCCTAAAAAGAGACCAAAGAGAAAATACATAGTGCTAGCTAAATTTAATGAAGAGAGGACACAATATGATGACAACAACCAATTTCAAGTGGTAAGTCACCACCATTCTTCAGATTTAGACAATATATGTCAAAACATAAGAAATAATGTTGATTTGTCTAGTCTAACACTCATATTGAATTTGATAAACTTGGAAATGTTGAGATGAACCAAGTAGAGGAGTCATTATATGCCATGATGGAAACATTTAAACAAACTCCAATTGAGATTTACAACTCTCTACCAAAGGAATTATCTAATAGAGTTGAGAAAAAGTGGCAATATAGTCTCAATATAGAAAGAAAAATTAGAGAGACTACACTTGCATGACTGATGCTAGAATTGGATAGGGAAACAATGATTAAGGCATTAAAGAAGCATACTTAAAAATTTGAATAGAAATACATCACATTCAACATATTGCAAAACAAGGTTGAGGATGTTATTCAAAAGACCACTCTGATTTGGAAATTATTATATGATTTGATAGCACCCAAGGCAATAATACAAGCACCTATTGAGGTAGGTGAGGAAAAATATGAAAAAAATAGGTACCTAAGGTGATCATAGTTGACACCGAGATAGTTACACAAGAGGGAGGCACTTAAACATATGAAGATACATAGGCACTAGCTAAGGATGAGCAACATACAGAACAAAGTGTACCGAATACACTAGTGTCGAGTGTTAGTCCTCAACATGAGGTGAATAAAAAAAGTGATATTGTAAATATTAAGGATGTTTTTTATATTGTCACTTAGAACACCAGTCCCCTTATAGAGGAAGACTTGAAGAAGATATTGGTAGAATCCACTACCTAGGCTAAACTTTGTGAAAGTTTTGTACTAGTGAGTGTTGATGAGATTGAGAAGGAAGACAAGGTATCTATAGGGGAGGAAGTACAAAAATAGGTGACATCTACAACCCCTCCTCAATTCAACTTGATACAACTTGTATTACCCCTTTTGGTATATCAAAGGAAGGAGACAACAACTTCTATCAGTACATTGGCACAAAGTAATCTAGTCCTAGTTAATATAAAGGAAAGTGAACATTACAAGGATAAGACAATTGGAGGGAACAAAGTTGAAATAGAAAATAATGAAGGAACACAATTTCCAATAGGTCAGGTAGATAATCCTGCACCTAAAACACAAGATCAAGGTGCATCTATGAATGTAGAGAAGGCAAAGGATAAGATTGAAGAGCTAGGTATGACTACCAAACTTGAGGAGCAACTAGCAATACAAAAATTGGTAAATTTACCAAAAAATACTACTCCTCCAAGTCAAGCTCTTCATAGGCCGATTATATAAGCTATACCCCTACAATCATCATGACTGAGTCCAAGCACATCTAAGGTAGATGAAGTCACATCATTTTTTAATGTGAACTTGGATGAAGTGAGTGAGTTTCCCATGTTTGATTATGCAACCATCACTATTGAACAGATGAGTATACTCTAGGATGCTCTTGCAAAGAAGAAGAATAAAAAACTACTTAGATAGGAGCATAGGAAAATGAAAGCTTTGATAGATATCAAGGAAATTTTTCTTGATGCATTTAGCCTACCAACACTAGAAGAAACAAAGTCAATTATAGAGTAGCTATCCAACTTAATGGAGAAGCTAAATGACACAAACCTAGATTCAAATGTGAAATTACTTGAATGGTATAAAAGGAAGTGTCAACATAAGGTTGATGAAAAGATATCAAGTGTTATTGCACTATCGCAAGTTGAGTTAGCAACTAAAATTTATAGTGTGAAGAAGGTACTAGAGAACATTTTCTCTTTGACACCAAATTGTGCAATCCAACACTCTTCACACAAGAAATAAGAAGTCACATACTAAGTTTGGATAGTTATATATAGTCATCTGGTATAAATTTTCCAAAGTATCTAGCCCAAAGTGAGAAGCATTTTAGATTTCTCCTTAACTCCTAGAGTTAGTTAATAGTATTACACATAAACAAAGAAAATATCAAGGCTAAACTGATCAGTATCCAGTCTATTTTGACTCCACAGATGGAGATATTGCACAAGGAACTAGCCTTTGCTAAAAAACTCATGAAGAAAGATCCATGAATTTCTACTCATGATGGCTTAGTTCACCTTGCTATCGAGTTGGCCATCCAAATCAAATCACTGGAGGTTTCTTGTGATAATTGGGATTCTACTTTGAAATCATGCTTGAGGTCCACAAATCATTTTTGGACAAACACACTATAAGTGTATAGCCCTATGACATTAGTTTCAAATGGGGAGAAATAAGAGACAAGGGAGAGATAAGTATGGGGGAGATATGATGGAGAGATAATATTTTTGGGAGAGCTACAATTTTTGAGAAAAGTTCAGCTATCACAAAAATAGAGTACATAGCTCAGCCAATACAAATCTACTTAGTAGAAGGAATAATATTTAGTTTAGATACAAAATAGCACAATCAAATTAGGGGGAGTTATTGAAATTTTAGGTATGACTGATGAGTCATAAGCTATTGTAAAATTTTGAATTTTTTGAAATTTTGTATGTATATGAGTATTATTTGAGTTATGCTTGAAAGGACAAAGGTTATTCATGCACGACAAAGTATTTTGTCACTCATGTCAAAGGGGGAGATTTTTAATCTTAGATTGGTTTTGACATATGAGTGACAATATATTTAAGTCATTTACTTAGTTCATCCCAAAAAAGTAATACATGCTGAGCATAAGTTGTCAGATAGTATAGTTTGAGTGACATATATGTAGTATGAGCCGAGTAACTAGTAAGTGTAAAATCACTCAAGTGTTGAGCAGATAGTATGTGTCAAACTATTTAGATGTCAAGTGATCAATGGATGTTGATTCATTCATAGGTCAAGTTACAACATTGAAGTTGTAGTTGATGCTAAGAATCAGGGACTTCAAGTGTCGATCTACATAGTTTTGACATAGATGTTTATAATAGCAAAAACTTCTATGTAAACCATTTTTTGGCTAACTTAAAGATTATTTTATGATCTTTGATGATAAGGATGAATCTTAATTATGAATCCATTGCATTACATGCATCCAATTAGAAAAAAGGAAGGACTAAGTAGCAATATGGGTGAATCACTACCATTGATTCATACCTAACCCTAAGTCACCTAGGTTTTCTTATGGATGACAAACACTAAACTTTTAAAGAATACTTAAGGAGAATTGAAGAGAGTTTGCATATGAAAATAGGGCATTCATGGTGATTAAGGTGTTATGATTTGAGTTACATTATAGAATCAGCTAAAGGAGAACAAAGGAAAGGAATCAGAGGACAATAAAGATACATATGATAAAAAAGGATCAAGTATACATCAGGATAGAGGTGATCTAACATCAAGAAACATAGTGCTAATCGATTCTAATAGGTGAATCAGTTAAATCTCTTAATAGAGTAGTGTTGACAGGCTATCATAAATCCTTTAATAGAGTAAGATATAACAATCTTGTAAGCCTTTTATAGGGTAGATCTTTCATAGGGTAGATCATGTTCCATGATCAAACATTGTAACCTTCATTAGATACACTTTATTATTGTAGTGTTGAAAATTTGTGGGTGTCATCTTGCCTCCAGTTTTACTTTCTCCTTGGAGGGTTTCTAGGTAACCAAATATCTTGTGTCATACATGTGTTGAATATTTTACTTTGATGCTATGGATGTATATACTTAATTTTGTATTCTAGTTTATATGCATAGATTGTGAGATGGATGTGTGGTGAACAATTTTTGAGGTTGAAAGTTTTAAGTGTCAATTCACACCCCCTACCCCCCCCCCCCCCCCCCCCCCCCCGCTCTCAGAGTTTACTTCCCTATTGTACTTCCAACACAAAATCACATGAAATAATATACAAGTACATAAGATGCCACATGGTATAACCAAAATGCATAATCATCCTCTATACAAATCACAAGGTATTAAATTCTAAAAGAATATACATCGTGATAAGATACAACATACCATAGGATCTCAAATAATCAACGTACAATATACTAAAATATGACCATAGAACATAATCATGATGTCAAAAGAATAGAATAACTATACAAGGAACATCCAACATCGAGATCTAGTTGTTGGATCTCAAAGGTATAACAAACACTACCACCCAACCTCGTCAATCCTAAATGGCTCTCTCCCACCATGATGAGGAGGTAAACTCAAGTCCCAAATGGATAACAATCCAAAATTCATAACAAGAATCTAGGTCAAAGAATCCTAATAGAAATCTATTTCAAAGGTACCAAGTACACAAGTAACATCTAATCCCAAAGGAAAAAAAGACACATAGGAACCTAATATGTAAGTGGGCAAGTGTAATAACATGAGTCAACTCCAAGGTTACCCTAGCAATCTATCTAGACTTTGACCCCCTAGTGACTCTATGTAGCATTAATATCCTTTCTTACACACAAGGTATACCATTGAGAAAAAGTTGCAACTAAGCATCCTCTCTACTCCCATCGTATTCTATACTAGCACTCGAGGCATGGGTGAGGTAACATACTAACTCTTATTAATTTAGTTTAACCCCAGTAATGAAATATTTTCACTTATTATTACAACTTACAATGGGTTACCTAGGCAACCTCTTTAGGGCTCCAACCTCCATTGCAAGCCACTTCCCAACATACATAAGGATAACCTACCCTAAGCTCATAAAAAAAAATTTCATAAAATCACAACAACCACATCAATCATATACAAGCAACTGGAAAACACAATAGATAATTGATCAACCCTCATCGGTTATATCATGAAAATCACAACATGAGCTTACATAACATAACTAGTTCTCAGCATAAAAACATGTGAATGCATCACAATGGTTGGGAATGAAACAACCATGACTAACTAAAATCATATAGAAGCATAAAATAATCACTTCACAAGCCTCTAGTAACATTTCTATTTGACTAAACTACTAAGTTTTCCCAACCCCATCATGAAATAAAACATAACATCTCATCATGCAAATAAAACAAGTGTAGTTGTTCAACCATTTTAGCTTTCTATAATAATTCTCTAAAAGTTTATTTGAGTAATAATTGGTGTTTTCATTTGCCAAAGTTCTTAGTTGAGAAAATTTCCAATATTAGTTTGATAAAAGGAAAATTGTTTTAATAGTTTAAGAATCCATATTTTCCTAATAACTATGTATTATCCTCTTAGTTGAATAATCAAATATCTTAATTTAGAAAACATCCTTTTTAATAAAATCAAATATACAAAGAAACTATTTTTAATACCATTAAGTATTCAAATATAATTATATTAAATAATAATTTTAAAAAAAATATAATTAAAAATAAGAAGGGGGTCAGGTGTCATGGCCTGACTTTCCAAAACAAAATTTTATTTTTTATTATTAATTTTATTTTAAAATAATTTCTAAAACAATTACGACAGTAATTTATAATTACTGTGGTAATTAATTATAAAAAATTTCATGTTTTTTATTTATAGATATGATAAGAGCCATATTTTCAATCATTTCAATTTACTCAAATAATATTCTTTCTTGATTTGAAGCCCTACCCATGAATTACTTTTCTTAAAGTTTTCTAAATAGGGTTTTCAATTCTCTCTCTCTCTCTCTCTCTCTCTCTCTCTCTCTCTCTCTCTCTCTCTCTCTCTCTCTCTTAATGAAGAACGATTATTTCTAAAACAAGGGTTTTAGTTTTAAAAATGTTTTTCATTGACAAAAATCTATATAATAGGCACAAAGAATGCAAAGGTATGTCAAGAGATTTACTACGATAAATTTTACATAATTCCTACCTCAATTTGATGCTAAAATTTGACAAAAACTCAATGATTGCAAAAATTCTTGTTTTCCAGATCCTTCAAAAAAATCCCATCGTCCAATCTGAGAAAATTGTTCCTCCTAACCTGTGTGTGGAGAAATGAGCTCTAATCTCTTCATAAAGAGTTAAAATCATCCTAGGGTTTCTAGTTTATGAACATGCAAAGGCCTCTTCTTTTATTATTTTAATCTATTTAATTCCCTTGTGCACCCTTTTTTGCCACTAATTAGAATAAAATTTATTTAATTTATTCCCACTTCATTTTTATTAAATAAGAAGACATTTTTTGAAAACATATTTATTGGTTTAACTAATAATAATATTTAAAGCCCATTATATAAATGCAACTTCTAAAATTATGATTATTAATTTAAGCAAATATAACCACTCCAAATTTAGTCTTTTAATTAAATCTTTAAATTTATTTCTTCCATTTAATTAATCTATCTATTATTTAAGTATAATTAAAAAATGATTTTTCTCTATAATTTTTTTGTTTAATTAAATCATTTAACAATATCTTTTTTTGATTTAATTATATTCAAAAATCACAACAAACCCATAAATTCAATAAAAAAACTCATCTCAATGATAAAGTACGAATCAAACTTAAAGGTTAAAATCTTGAATTGGCATCACTTTGATGAATTTAGAAAGGTAAATAACTCAAATACTTGTCCTATATTTAGGACAATTGGCTCAAGTTTAGGATTTTGATGTGAGAACTATCTCCCCTCTTTTACCATTGAGATATTGTGATAGGGCACACTCATCCTAGTAATTTAGGGAAGTCAATACCTAGTAACTACAATCTACATAAAATTCAAACAATTACATATGCAAATATCTCTAAGATAAATAGGCAATGGTGGGGAGTGGTACATCATGTAGATCCTGACTAGTAGGTGACTACAACTCCCTCCCTCAACCAAATCAAATATGTCAAACATAAATGTACACCATACACATGAAAGTATGGAGTAAGTAACCATAAAACCATATATAAATCATCCACATAACTAATATCATGAAAAAAAAATGAAATCACTATGACACAGGTTAAGCTAGAAGTAAGAGGCCAAATACAACACTCAGACACCCAAACCACTATGTAAGAGTTAACACAATAGAAGCAAACATAAAGAGAACAATGAGAGAGAGAGAGAGAGATAGAGAGAGAGAGAGAGAGAGAGAGAGAGAGAGAGAGAGAGAGAGAGAGAGAGAGAGAGAGAGAGAGAGAGAGAGAGATTATTTATTGATTCATGAAAATATCATCATACATGCCCAACTTTAAGGCCTTTTTGGTTATGGTGAGATACAAAATGCATTCAAATCCAAGATCCCACTTCAAATTTGCACTTTTCCATTCTACTCTCCAATATTCTATCCAAAACTATCTAACTCTAAACCTAAACACTCCATTTGTACTTGCAATGGTTTACAGATCATTCTAGAACATAGGAAAGCCACAAGTCAACTCACAGGAAATAGTAACTACCTATACCAAATTAAATGTGCACAAAGTTGGCCCAAAATGGAACTAGACACAGTCTACTCAACAAACAAAAGCTTTTCCAAAACTAGCACCCGACATCCACACAAGCTTAGCATACAAATAATCACTCGACAACAACTATGAACTTGGCATCCTTCAATGCTCGATAACCATGGAGGACTCAGCAACCAAAAGACCACTCAACAACCACAAGGATACTTGGAAACCAAGGAAGCACACGAGAACCAAAGGTTCACTCGATAACAAAAGGACAGTAACTAAGAACTCAAAAACCAAAGAAAATTGGTGCTTAGCAATAACTAGAGCTCGACGGCAATTGGTAGAATGAAGAAAAGTGTAGGATTACAAGGCAACCTAGGATGCTCCTGCATCACACTGTATGAAATATACAAAGCATCATCATCAATAGAATAACCATGAAAACATGAAATATTTGAGTATAAAGTAGCTCATCAAATATATAATCTAAGTATGATAATAACATTAACCAAATCAGGTAACTGAGTACCACTAAATCATATCACATAACCATGAAAGCTAACCTAAAAAATTCAACAATATAACATAAAAATAGAAAAATAGGGGTACACACTACAAGTGCCAAAGAAGAATGGAGGATTTGTAACAAATTCTCAAGCTATCAACAAGATCACAATCAAGTACATATATACATTTCCAAGGAAGGATGATATTATGGATTGTTTGAGTGGAGATGTGTATTTCACAAAGATAGATCTAAAGAGTGGGTACCATAAAATTTGGATCAGGGATTGAGACAAGAGAATATTTACTACCTTCAAGACAAGAAAAAGATTATATGAGTGGTTAGTCATACTTTTTGGACTAACCAATGCACCAAATACTTTCATGAGGCTCATGAATGAGGTATTGAAGGAATTTCTACCTAAGTTTTTCATTGTTTACATAGATGATATTTTGATATTGAGTAAAATAGTGGAGGAGAATATAATGCATATTCACAAGGCGTTTGAGAAGTTGGGGAAAGAAAAGTTGTTGATAAATCTAAAAAAGTTTAGTTTTGTGAAGGAGGAGTTAGTGTACTTGGGATTCATAGTTTCAATAGAAAGTCTCAAAATGGACCTTGAGAAAGTGAAGGCTATCCTTAAATGACCTACTCCAAGGAGTGTTACTAAGGTAAGATCTCTTCATGGATTGGTGAGCTTTTATAGAAAGTTTATAAGAGGTTTTAGCAGTATTTGTGGACCCTTTACTAAAATGATGAGAGAGAATATGAAAGCATTTAAATAGACTATAGGAGCCTATAAGAGATTTAATATGTTGAAATAGATAGTTGCAAAACAACATGTTTTAGCACTTCTAAATTTTAATAAGGTATTTCAAGTAGATTGTGATGCTAGTGGTGCTACAATAGGAGCTATTTTGAGCCAAGGTAGACTTGTTTCTTATTTTAGTGAGAAGTTGAATGATGCCAAAAGGAAATATTTTGTTTATGATTAGGAATTGTATGCTATAGTTCAAGCATTAAAGAAGTGGAGACACTATCTTATTCCTAAGGAGTGTGTTTGTATATTGATCATTAAGCTTTTATAATATTTAAATAGTTAAATAAAATTTCCCCAGAGGCATTTGAAGTGGGTTGAGTCTTTGTAGAGTTACACATTTTTTGAAACATAGGAATGAGAAGCCCAACATAGTCGCATATGCTCTTTGTAGGAGACAGCTTTTGTTCAGAATGATGTAGCTTGACATTGTTAGGTTCAAAAAACTCATGAGTTTGTATTTGGAGGATCCTAATTTTGGTGAAGCTTAGGAATCTTATAGAGAACTTGATACACTTGACAAGATGAAGTGGTTGGGTTTCACAATCCAGAATGGTATTATGTTTGAAGGAAGCCAATTGTGAATACCAAGAAGTTTTATGAGAGAGAATCTCATCAAGGAGAAACATAGTGGGGGATTGGCTAGAAATTTTTGTAGAGATAAAATCATTTCTTTAGTTAATAATAATTACAACTAGACATAATTGTAGTAAGATGTCAAGAAGTTTTTATAGAGTTACAAAGTATGTTAGATGGAAAAAAGGAGTGAAGACGAGTACAAGGTTTTATCAATCATTACCTATACTAGAGAATTCATGGGAGAATATCAACATGGATTTCATTCTTAATTTTCTAAGGACTCAACAAGGGAATCATTCAATTTTTGTGGTGGTTGAAAAGTTTTCAAAGATGACACATTTTATTCCCTATAAGAAGACTAGTGGTGTTGTCCATGTAGCAAAGTTATTTTTTCAAGAAGTGGTAAGACTGCATGGTTTACCAAAGAGTATAGCTTCAGATCAAGCTACTATTTTTTAGGGTATTTTTGGTGTACATTATGGAAGAATTTGATAGCATATTTGAATTTTAGCTCATCCCATCATCCATGGAGTGATGGACAAATATAGGTGGTTAATAGAATTTTTAGGAATTTCCTGAGTTGTTTGGTTGAAGATAATCCAAAAGGATGGGATTAGATTTTACCATAGGTAGAAATTTCAAATAATAATTGTCAATAAGAGTATTGGTAAATTGAAATTCTACTTTTAAATGGGAGAAGTCTTTAAAATGCTTTTGAATTGAGGAAGTTGGATAAAAGAGAGATAAGTAATCTTGAGGCTGAGGATTTTGATTAACATTTGAAGAATATCCACGAGAAGGTGAGGAAGTACGCTAAAAGGATGAATACACATTATAAGGCTAAGGAAGATTAGAAAGGAAGTATAAAGAATTTTAGGTTGGGACTTAAGTCATGGTTCATTTGATGAAGGAGAGTTTTCCAATACAAAATTATAACAAGCTGAAAATGAAGAACTTTGAACCATGCATGAAACTAAAAAAGATATGATTCTAGAAATTCCTATGAAGTAGAGTTGCCACTAAACTAAATATTTCACTTGCATTTGACATTTTAGATCTAATAGAGTATCATGAAGGATGTGATGGATATGAAGTCATAGATGCACAATGTAGTATTCTAGTAGCTACTTCAACTACAAAAAGGATATTAAGGAGATTCTAGACAATCATGTTGGAAAAAAACAAGGATCAAAACCTATAAAGAATATTTGGCCAAATAGAAAGGGAGACTAGTAGAATATTTTTCATGGCTGATAAGAGAGGAGGTTTCCTTTCTTGGTTTTCCTCTAAACCCTTGTGATGTAATGGGGCATTTCTCAAATTTCTCTAGGTGTTTGATGCAGAAGCATCCTAGGTGTAAGAGAAAACTTACATCACCCAAAATATATCATTTATGTCTCTTGAACAAGCATTGTATTAGTGAAAAGTTTTTATTTATGGAAGCTTTCTACTTAGCAAGCCAGTTAAACAAGCTTCTAATTTTAGAGGTGGTGGTTCATCTTGGATTTATCAGCCTGTTAGTTGAGGTTAACTTCCATATCATGATTATTCATAAAGTTATTGCAGAATTTTGTTGTAAAAGTTTGGTAAAAAAACTTTAGGCTTAGTTTTGAAGGCATTATAGGCTTCATATGAGCTTGTAAACTTGACTGTCTAGAGTTTGTACAAATTAGAATTTGTAGATCAGAAGGTAAAGATCTTGAATGGGGTCATAATAGTCAATGAACTCAATGGTTCACAAGTTATGGTCTTGCAAAGTTGGGCCACCCAAAAAAATCCGACATTAAAATTCATAATTGTTTTGAGCTCACTCTATATGTAACTTTAATTTTGGTCAGTCTTAAGGATTAGGGTTAATTGCCTAGAACCTTCGTGGGTGGTAGAGAATTTCCTATATAAGGAAGACTAGTAGATTTTAGAAAATAATTTTTGGGTGATAAGTTGCAGCTTTATCTTATAGATTATTATAAGGAAGGCACCCATGTGGGTTTGCATATTATATTTCAAAATTATGCAATTATGCATTTGTGGAGAAAATAAGAAGCCCATATTAGGTCCTCACAAATTGTTGTTATTTCTCTATTTCTATTATGTCTTTATGGTATTAAGGGGAGCACCCTTCATTAAGATGAAAAAAAGGATGCATTTCAACATATTAATAATGTCAAAATAATTAGTCTTTTGAGAAAATATAGATAAAATTTGTTAAGCTAAAGGTTCTATTGAAGTTATTTTGGAAAAGAAATGGAAGTAGAATAAATAGGAAAAAATATTTAGTTAAGTGGTGTTTGTTATATTTTGAGGTAGACGGTGTGTTATAACAACTACCCACTAATGGGTGTTTTGTTAAACTTTTTGAAATTCCCTAACTATCCTAACAATTACTAGTAAGTAAAATATGTATGAGAATAGGACATTTATCTTGTTGAGGTTACAAAAAAATGTTAATATACTTAATATCCTCAATTATTGAGAGAGGGAGGGTGAATCAATACTAAACTAGATGCAAAATTTAACCAAAACTTCATGATATTGATTAATAAGTATTTGATCTCATACTTAGTCCATGTTAACTTGTGAAACTATCAATAAAACACCTTAAAAATATCCACAAGTAACACCATAACACCAATATCTTTATCATGGAAACCCTTGGTCAAATGAAAAACCATAGAGAGAATTGATACCCACAAGTATTTGTACTCTTCTAAAATGTGTCAAGTTAAAGACTTGGCTATATTAGGAGATTACAATAATGTTGGGTTCGGAGGCGACGTTTTTAAGAGTCACCCAATTAAAACTTTTACATTTAACCTTGTTAGGAGATTTACCTTATTAGGAGTAACCTTGTTAAATGATTTTCTAACTCAAATTAATGAACCAACTTGTTAAAGGAGTTAACTTCAAACCTATTAAGATCCTACTAACCTTGATAAAAATGACCTTATTAGAGGCATTGAACTTGAGAACCTATTAGGATCACTAAGAAGGGCAATTTCAGATTAGTACTACACCATCACTTGTAAAAATCTAATTCAATTCACCATTTGCATCTTGTTGTACGTATTTAGCTACCTTCTTAATCACACAACCCTTTTCAATATATCCTCACACTCCACTTTACAAAACCACTATTCTACCATATAAATAAACATCTCAACATTATGTAGGATCATCTTGGATTTATTGGAAATATTTCTTCAACCAAAATAAATTTTCTTTATTTTATATGTCTAGTTTGTTGATTGTATGAACAAACTCTTTTTATTTTTCTTTGTTTCATCTATGAGCATAGGTTCTTAGAGTGGACATATCATGTATCTTATCATTTATTATTTTGTTCATTTATATTCTATCATTGCAATATTTTCATTCATTCTTTCGTGTGATGTGTTCTTCATTGAAACCTTATGTAGCATGTGAGAATTTTCTTATTTGAAGTTTTTCCATGAATGCAATCTTTTGTGGCTTTACTTATATATTCTTGGATCTTGTGTGAACCTATTGTCAAGATTGCATCTTCTCTCATGCTTATTCATGTGGTCACCCATTTCTCCTTGAGGATGGGACCTATCTATTGTATTACATTTCCCCAAAATTGGAAATTATAATCTTCTAGCTGACCTATGTTTCTCAATGCCTATATTATGTAAAGAATTAGGTATCTAGGAAATAAATTGGGAAGAATAAATATAGAGTTTTAGCTATTGATAATTTAAGCTCACATATTGAAATTCTTTTGTAATTGGAATGTTTCGATCAAGTAGGCCTTATGTTTGGCATGTTGTAAGAAAGTTGCTTTAGATATGCATTGAATCAATTGAATTTTGTTGTTCTCTCTCTATTTTATGTTGTGCTTTCATGTGTTTACTCTTACAACTTGGTTTGGATAGCCTCTATGAGTATTTTTCCTTACCAACCCTATGGCATGTGGTATTAGAGTGACTTTTCACTACTTGTGGAAGTTTAGATCATGTAGAACCTTGTTTTTATTTTCGTTGTAGGGTGGTAGATTTAAAATATGACTCATAACTTGCAAAGTTATGATCTTGATGTAAATATCATCAATATGGTTCATGGGAAAGGGAATGAAAACCATTCTATATGGATATGTTGAGAGAAGGCTTGAAGTTTTTGAGACAACCTAGAGAAGAGGAAGACCTATTGAATATATTAGTGGGAAGGAAGTTGAGGAAATACATCCCTACTTTATAACAAGGTGATGAAATATTTTTGAGAGGTTTAAAAAAAGTGAATTCTAAGCCACATTTCAATCCTCCTAATTACCATGTCAAGATTTATGCTAAATTATTTGATTAGATCTCTAAAATAGAAAAATATTTTGAGTATAAAATTAGTTCATTTGATAAGAAGGTAAAGATAGAAGCTACAAATTTGAAAGGACATGCATCTCTTTGTTGACATTATAGTCAAGTTTGTTTATTAGTGGCATACACTTAATCAATGATTAGCAGCTACCAAGCTCATCTTGCAGTTTACTATATTAACCAAGTAATTTAGATTCTACCAAGTTCTAAAGTTACTACCGAGTTCCAAAAATAGTATTTAGTTCATACTAAGTAGTATCAATTGAGTTGATAATTATCAGTGTAAACCAAACTTCATAGTGTCTACCAAGTTGTACAGTGAAAATTGAGTTCACCAGTGTTTATCGAGTTCGCAACATCAATGATCTGAATCTAGAGTTGACTAAGCTAGGATGTGTCAACCAAGTGATTTAATTTATACCAAGCTCACAATGTTAGTGTTGACTAAGCTATGCAGTGTGAACCAACTGATTTAGTTTGTATGTCAAGTTTCATAGTATTCACTGAGTCACGAGTGTTGACCAAGTTTAGACTACTTAGAAGTGATTAGTATGAATCGAGCTTCTATGTCTACTGAGAGCATGACGATGTTGAGTGTTGACAATGGTTGCCAAGCATCAAAACCTCATTGAGTTTGTCTTCAAAACCCAATTACTAGTAGTTGGGCTGACTTTATGTATTTTGGTTAAACTTATATTGTAGTCAACTTTGATGATTTATGATTTGGATTGGTATATATGTAATGTATTGTATCATATCCAAAGGAAAAAGATATGAATATGGAAAGATATGTGTAAGAGCAGAAGTGTGAAGCAAGAAGGCTAGAAGTAGTATAAGGAGCAACAAATATTTATCTATCACAACAAGGTGATCATTACACTCCAAAGGAATCTCAACTAGAAAATCAAAGTTGCAAATCAGAGATTAGCCACTCCTAACATTTGGAATAGTTAAATCCTTTCACAAGGTAAATTTAAAAAACTTTTGTAAATCTCTTTATCGAGTGCATACTTCATTGTATGTTTTGTAAATCATTTCACAAGGTGGACCTAGCAATCCTTATTGCTCCTAATAGGACAAATCATTAGAAGTGATCAATTTTAAAGCTTAACTAGCCAACTTTATACTATAGTACTAAAGTTTTTGGGTATTATCCCCACCCTAGTTTTATTTTCTATTTGGAAGGATTTTGGGTCACCTTATCTTGTGTCAAAGTGTTTTGAATGTTTTGATGCTTTTAATTTTTCATGTATGCAATTAGATCAGAATACATATGAAGGATTAATTGGTGAATTAAGAATAAGTTTTATTGGTTCTTGATTCACCCCTCCCCTCTTAGTAACCTAGTATATTTTATATTTCCAATAATTGGTATCATAGCTTTGTAGTTCTCAAAGAAGAAGTTTAACAACTTGAGCAAAGATAAGAGGCAATGGAGGTATTTAGACTTGATAAGTTTATTGACAATGAAAAGTTGGATCTAGAATTAACTATTGGGAAACTTAAGAAAGCAAAGGAGAAACTCTCTTAATGCTTGAAAATAAGAAAAGATCTTGCAGTACATATGAATGAAAAACTCTACACTGAAGAAAGAATTGAAGATATCTATTCAAAAATAAATTCAGATGAAGCTAATGAGGCAATTAAAAACTATTAGAAAATAAAAGTAACCTTCAAGAAGAAGTTAAAAAGCTAAAAAGAGAACAAGAAATTCAGTCAGTAAGATTGTGTGAAGTCATGGAAGAAAAAGACAAGGCCAAAGAAGAGATAGAAGGAAAGAACAATGAAATTCAACATCTATCCCTTCAACAGGAAAATTTCATTGATCAACTTACTAATGCAAATGAAGAAATCATGAACCTAAGATTAGAGAATGAAAGATTGCAAAATGATCTAAACAATGAAAAGAAAACCAATGAGAGTATGATGAAATCTCAAGTAGACATAAATCAATTGAATGAGCAAAGTCAATACAGATAGAAAGGTAAAGCAGGAATAGGATACATAGAAGACAATGAATCATCCAAATAAGGAGCTCAAAAGTATCAAAGGCCTACTTACAATCATTGTGGTAATTTAGGTTATACATCGAAAAAATGTTGGAGTAATGGGAAAGCTAAATTCAATGGAAAATTTCATAAATGCAATAAGCATGATCAAACATTTAGTAGCTTGAGAAAAGATTAGAGGCAATGGAAGTGTATACACTAGAGAAAGCTATTGAGAATGAGAAGTTGGATTTGTAATTGGGTATGGATTAATACAAGAAAATGAAGGAGAAACTCTCTCAATCCTTGAAAAGAAGAAAATATCTTGCAACAGAATTGAATGACAATCTTTACATTAAAGAAAGAATTGAAGATATTTGTGAAGACAAAATTTCAGATGAAGCTAATGTAACAATCAAATGTGTACTTGAGAAGAATCTCACTCTTCATGAAGAAGTCAAAAAATTGAAAAGAGAGAAAGAAATTCAATTAGTCAAAATGTGTGAAAATATGGAACAAATGGACCATGCCATAGAAAAGAAGAGATTGCTAATTGAAAAGATAGAAGAAAAGGACAATGAAATTCACCAACAATATCTTTAGCAAGCAGATTTGATCAAACAACTCTATTACGCAAATCAAGATCTTATCAACTTAACGGTGGAGAATGAAAGATTGTAGAATGATCTTAGCATAGAAAAGAAAACCAATGAGAGGATGAAATCTCAAGAAAGCATGAATCAATTGAATGAGAAAAATAAATTTAGATGCAAAGGAAAAGCTAGAGTAGGATACACAAAAGAAGGTGAACAATCTCAATAAGAAGCTCAAAAGTATCAAAAGCCTACTTGTAATCATTGTGGTAGGTTAGATCATACATCAAATAAATGTTGGACTAATGGTAAAGCTAAATTCAATGGAAAATGTCATAATTACAATAAGCATGGTCATAGAGCGAATGAATGCAAAGAGAAAACTAAATTTGAAGGCAAATGTCACAAATGCAAGAAGCATGGGTACACATCTTCTTAATGAAAAAATAAGATTTTGAACCCATTAAAAAAAATTGTGAAAGCTATATTTGGTTGGGACTAAAACATATGGTGTTGATGCTACTACTATGGAGAATTTGGACACATTGGAGCAAACTGTGTGAAACATCAAATAAGGATAAGAGATACCACTAGAAGATGTTTTATTTGTACAGAACTTGGACACCTTGCTAAGATTTATTTGAACATTGGAAGAATTGAAGATGAAAAGAAAGCCAAGGCTGACAACATTAGAAAGCAAATGAGGCAGCAATGGATTCTAAAATCTTCTGAGAATGCAAGTCTAAGCCATGAAGCACATGTTACTCAAGAATTGGGTGATTCAAGAATTTCTACTTCATCTCCCACAAGGATAACTAGAAGTAAGACACTAAAGAAAATATCTTACATTAGTTCTATTTAACTAGAAGAAAAAATCCATATCAACATTCAAGATGTAAAGGGATCACCTTGCTAAACTAGGTCAAGTTGCAAGACCCTACCGAGCAAGGTTGGGATACACTAAATCACTATGTGGACACCAAGTTGTGAATGATTCTACCAAGAATTAAGATCAAACTAAGTGGAAGATAGTCTACCTTTTAACAAGTGATCATACCAAGCATTTATGGATATTAGAAAGTGAAAATTTTAAAAGGAATGGAATCAAATTCATTTATCATCGTAAATTTTTGAGGAGCCATTTGTTGAGAGTGATTTTTGTGTTTCCACGAAATTTGTTCATTTTATTTGCTAAAGATTTTTTGTGTTTTCATAAATTGTACTAAGTATGGCATCCTCTAGTAGAAAAAGCAAGAAAGGATCCGAGATGGTGGTTTGAGGAGTTGATTGGAAGACACCAAACTTCAAGTTGAGTCTAGCAATTTCCAAAATGCTTGATCCATCCGAAGCTCAGTCGTAGATTCCACCAAAGGTACTACTTATTAATGATATTTATTCACATTTTCATTGTTTAATTTAAGAAATTGGAACCCTAGAAATGGATGAGGTTCTAGAAAAATTATGTATGAATGGTGCATTGAAACCTGAGCATCAACACTTGGAGACCAAGGGTTTATAACACATTCTGCACATGCCTTGAGATTTCCAGATAAAATGGATAAGGTTTATCCTTATCCATGTACACAATGGGTAGCTATAGTTGGAGCAACCTATTCAAAAAATGAAGAAAATGATTCATCAAATCATAGGGTTCCAAATGTTGAACAAGGAAAAGACTACCAAAACCTTAAGTTGGGTAGAACTAGAAAGTAAAACTCTTGTCAAATGGAATGGAAGAGGCATGAAGATCAACAATGTGACTAACATGGAGCTGAACTTTGGAATTCATGTGATAACACATAAAATCTATTGCTCTTGTCATCTCAATAGTGTGTCATGTGAGGCAATTGATCTGGCTCTCAAGGTGCTAAAGAACATGTCATTTGACATTGTAAAGTTGATGCTAATTCAATTCAATAAGAACATGGAGAGAATCAAAACTTCAAAGGATAATGCATGTAAGTTTGGTTGACTCTTAAATTGTTTATTCTTCTTTGTGCAAAAGTTTTTCCCTTCAAAAGGTTCAGTCATATAGAGAATAGATGTATCAATACTATATCAGATTTATGAGCATATAACAGAAATGGGTAAGACCTTTATCAGTATCATGGATCATTATTTTGATTCATTCAAGGAAAAGATGAATAATAGATTTATAATTCCTATCAAACTTGTAGAAGATTACAAGGATAATTTTTTTTCATGGTAGACTGTGATAAGGAATTCATTTAAGCGGTCAAACCCAGAGTGGTGTGGGTTAATCCTCTAAGCTATGAGGTTAGCATTGATGACATCAAGGATATCATTGAGGCACTGTTGAATGAACCTGTGGATCCTAATGCTACATATTTTGGTACTTATGATGAAGCCAAAGTCAGAATAGAACTTGAAATTAAGCTTCCTAAAGTAGTCAATAAAGGAAAGAAGAGGATAGCAAAACTGAAGCAAGAAAGTTCAACTCTCCCATTGATAGAAGGAAAAGGAGATGATGCGGAAGAAGATGATGCAGAAGACGAGGCAAAAGAATCTAAATTAGAAGAAGAGCCAATCATGAAGAAAGGTAAAGTTATCATAACCAAACCTATCAAGTTATCTACTACAGTATTCACTCGAAGAACATCCAAATCGAGAAAGAAATTGAAATTAGGTGAAGAAGGAGCAGAGGATATTGTTTTCAAAAGACCTCAACCTAAATTTCAAGAAAAATTAAAGGAGATTGATGCAGGAGCTGGCATGGAAAACTTTAAATCTCTTAGATATGAAACTAGGAATGTAGATGAGAAGAAGCAAGTTGAAGACATGATTATGTCCAAGTTGGGTAAATAGAAATATTCATCTAATCAACTTGCACAAAAAATTCCCAATGAACTTATGGAATGAATCAAGCCTAGATGGAAACATTCTAAAAAGACTACAAAAGATATACTTGAATAGACTTTGAGGCAACTCATACTGAGTCTTAATGACAAAGAAATAAAAGAGTCCATGAAGAGAAATGAAGAAAAACTTACTCTAAAATTAAACACTTGGATGATATTAGTTAATGCCATTCAACATGTGGTGAAGACAACTACTACTACTTGAAAAATAATCTACAATCTTCATCAAAAGAGTGATTTTTTTGTTCATATCAGTGATAAAGATGACAATAAAGATGACAAGGAAGAACATGAAAATAATGATGAGGAAGATATAGTAATAGATGATGTTAATCTACACAATGAGGAGCAAGAATAGGAAGCTACCAAGGAAAATCTCCTTGAGACTTTGGAGTATTGAGAAAACTGGCCCAAAGAAGATTTGTAAGAATAGTTATGGCCTCATTTCCTCACTCTATATGCAAAGATTCAAATCCATTAAGCTCAAAGAAAGCTTCTATCGAGTTGGTTGTGGCAACCACTGCAATTCCAAACACCCAACCAATCTTTTCACCTATTCAGCAAAGTACTACATTAACTGAAGTGATCAACACTTTATCTATCAAGTAACTAGTGCTTCCTCCTTCATCAGATTTGGCTACATCAAAACTAGGTATTTCTAAGTTGTTAGTACAAATCCTACTTTTGTTGCTAGTCTTTTTGTTTCTACTATTGTTACAATCCTAAGTGTACAAATAGTTAGTGCAAAGATAGTTGAGAGTAAGCCTCAATTGAGTACCAAAGTTACAAGCAAGGACAAAGACAAAGAAGAAGACATTAATCTTGATGAGGTTATAGATATCCCAAATTTGGATATCTCTACTCTAAATCCTAATCAAATACACATAGTAGGTGAACTATTACAAAAGAAAGCTAAGCAATAGAGGCATAGAGAGGAGAAAAGAAAAGAAAACCAAGTGCTAGAAGATGCAAAGAGCATACTTGTAGATGCGCTTAGTACCGAGGTTGATATTACTCAACCTATTTTGGTTTAGTTAGTAGAAGTTGTTCAAAAATTCAATGAAGATTTGAATGGGCAAGAAAAGTTGCTACAGAGAGTAGAGAAGAAATTTGAGAATAAAGTATTGGAGCTAGTTGCACAAAAAATTGCAATATATCAAGTAGACTTGTCTACTATTCTCAACTCATCGGAAACCTCTACAAATAATGTTACTTCATTATTCAAAAAGTTATGTGATACATATATCTTCACTAAGGAAATCAAAGATAAATTATTTAAGATAGATGAATATTTGAAGGCAAATGCACAATAATTGTTACTTGACCCGAGCTACAATTCTGCTCATTACTCAAAGATTAGATTTTTGACTAATCTGTAAGCATAATTATTAAGGGTAGAAGCTAGGATTAGGGCCACACTTGTAGACATTCAAGGCATGATTCTTCTGAACATGGATGTATTGCAAAAACACATTGCACATGCCAAAACTCTCATCCATGATAATAAATTCTCCATAGCTGATCACATGATGGAATTATCAAAATAAGTATAAATTGCATTACATGCAAGAATGGTGTTATAGGAAAATTGAGACAAGACAATGCCATTGATTTTGAAGGTACATTCTGACTTCTTATCACATTTTGGTATTACAATGTAGCATACACCTTTGACATTTATGTCAAAAAGGGGGAGAAAATGAGAAGATGCAATAAAGGGGGAGTAGATGAGAAGAGAAGATGTAATATAAAGACATGAGATATATATTAAGTAAAATGTGTATATATGTATGGGGGAGCATCAGAATATTATACATATACATGTACACATAATCAAAAAACATCTATTACAAAAGAAATTTTGAAAAATCTCAAAAATAGAGTATGTAACCGAGTTGAACACACAGGATGGAGACTAAAGATTATTTTGAAATTGAAATTTTGAATTTTTTTTTGTTTTCATAAGTTTTTTTGTCAGTAATGCCAAAGGGTGAGATTGTTGACATCATAATCAAGTTTTTTTATTAGTGACACACACTTAATCAATGGTTAGCAACTACAAAGCTCATCTTGTAGTTTACTATGTTAACCAAGTAATTTAGGTTCTACCAAGTTCTACAGTTGCAACCAAGTTTTAGAAATAGTATTCAGTTTGTACAGAGTAGTATCTATCGAGTTGATAATTATCAGTGTAAACTAAGCTTCATAGTGTTTACCAAGTTGCACAGTGAAAACCAAGTTCTCTAGCGTTTACCGAGTTTGCAGCATTAGTGATGTGAATCTAGTGTTGACTGAGCTAGTATGTGTCAATCAAGTGATTCAATTTATAATAAGCTCATAGTGTTAGTGTTGACTAAGCTATTCAATTTCAACCAAGTGATTCAATTTATATTGCAAGTTTCATAGTGTTCACTAAGTCACCAGTGCTGACTAGGTTTAGACTACTTGAAAGTGATTAGTATGAACTAAGCTTCTACATCTATCAAGAACATGATGATGCTGAGTGTTAACCTCACTGAGTTTGTGTTCAGAACCCAAGTACCAATAGTTGGGTCAACTTTGTGTATTTTGGTGAAACTTGTATCGTAGCTAACTTTGATGATTTATGATTTGGATTGGTATACATGTAATGTATTGTATCACATCCAAAGGAAAAAGATATGAATATGGAAAGATATGTGTAAGAGCAGAAGTGTGAAGTAAGAAGGCTACAAGAAATATACAGAGAAACAAAGATTTATCTATCACAACAAGGTGATCATTACACTCCAAAGGAATCTCAACCAACAAATCAAAGTTGTAGATCAGAGATCAACCACTGGTTCATCCTAACAGGTGGAACAATTAAATCCTTTCAGAACATAGACTTAATAGTCATTTGTGAATCTTTTTACCAAGTGCATACTTCATTGTATGTTTTGTAAATCCTTTCACAAGGTGGACCTAGCAGTCCTTATTTCTCCTAACAGGGTAGATCATCAAAAGTGATCAATTATAAGCCTTAATTGGCCAACTTTATACTACTATACTAAAGCTTGTGGGTATCATCTCCACCCCAATTTTACTTTCTATTTCGAAGGTTTTTGGGTCACCATATCTTGTGTCAAAGTGTTTTGGATGTTTTAATGTTTTTAGTTTTTCATGTATGCAATTAGATCAGAATACATATGAAGTATCAATTGGTGAATTAAGAATAAGTGTTATTGGTTCTTGATTCACCCCTTCCCTCTTAGTAAGCTAGCCTATTTTATTTTCCCAACACTCTTTGGTGCGAATATTTTCAAATTTATAGACATAGAAGAGAAAAATAAAATATCAAGAGTTGGGATAAGATGGTTAGTAATATTAAAGGTAATTTCCTACCTAGTGATTATCAAGTTAGTTTGTTAAAGAAAAAGATAATTTTGAAGTGAAATTATATGACAATGAAAGAGTACACTAAATAATTCTACAAGGTAGATATTAGATCTAGACATATTGATGTTGAAGTCAAAAATATTTCAAAAGATACCTAAATGGATCAAGGTTTTCAATATAAGAAGCATATAAATTACCACTAAATGCAAAAGAAAAGTTGACAAAGAGATATGAACAAAGGAAGAGAGGAAAAGTTAATAAATTTTAGACAAGCAGAGGTAGATCTTGTGGTGAAAGTGGTAGATCTTAGACAGACTTTTCTAATCAAGATACAAGAAAATTAGAATGGAAGGATGAGAGCTCATACAGAAATATAGGTAACTATTCAAGATGTAACTATACTAGTTACCCTAAGAATAATAACAATAAGAGGGAAAACAAATCTTGGTTTTAAGGCACTTGTTTTAAATGTGGAGAAGAAGGTCATAGTGTTGGAAATGTAACATAGACTAGGTGACTGGGGGGGTTGAGTGAGGAACCAATAAAACTTATACTTTAATTCACCAATTAAACCTTCACAATATAATCTAATCTAATTGCATGCATGAATGACTAAAAGGAATAAAACATTCATAACACTTGACACAATATTTTGTAAACCATAAACCTTCCAAATAGAAAGTAAATCTGGGATGGGTATGATACCCTCAAGCTTTATTACTATAGTATAAAGTTAGCATATTAAAGCTTACAATTGATCACTTCTAGTGATGTGCCCTATTAGGAGTAATAAGGACTGTTAGGTCCACTTTGTGAAAGGATTTATATAATACAATTAAGTATGCACTCAGTTAGGAGATTTATACAAGATTGTTAAGTCCACCTTGTTAGAGGATTTGACTAATGCACCTATTAGGATGAACTTGTAGTAGATCTCTAATTTCCAACTTAGTTTTTTGAATGAGATTTCTTTGTTGTAAACTAATCACCTTGCTGTGATAGATAAGACTCTACTTTTCCTTATACTACTTGTAGCCTTCTAATTCATAGTTATACTACTTCTTGCTTATTTTTCATTCTTATTTGGATATTAAAAGATGTATTACATATATACCAATCCAAATCATTACCTTTTTTAGTCAATTGCAATACCCAATCCATTACAATTCACCAAGTTGGTTCACTACTAAAACTCAGGTCCTGAAGATTACTTAAGTGATGTTTTAATACTTGAAAATGCTATCAACTCAAAAATCTCTGGCACTCGATTGACATTGGTACATAGTCCACATTGATCACTTTGGAGTAGCTTGAACTTGGTTAGCACTTGGTAATTTTATGAACACTCAAGAACTCAATAGATACTAAAGGGCTTGGTTGACACTGTAGCTTGGTCAACACTTCCATCTCGATAGACACTAATATGATTAGTTAGCACTATAGATCTCGATCAACACTATTTCATGCATGGTTTACATTGATGAGCTTGGTAGACATTGCTTCCTACTTGTAGAACTTGGTAGCAACTGTAAATCTTGTTATACACTATAAATTGTCTCCAAAGCTTAGTATCAACTATTGAGATTGATATATACTATAAATTCCCTCTAAAGCTTGGTAGCAACTATAGAGCTTGGTAGCAATGTAAACATACTGATTAAGTGTTTAGTCACTAACTGAAAAATGATTTGACCATAAAGTCAATAGTATTCCCCTTTAGTATTAGTGACCAAAACACTTATCATACAAAAATAATGAATACTAAAAAATGGAAGTCAAAACTCCCCCTATCCATATATATGCTTAGGTCTACAACTCAGTTTTGACTGTTGTGCTGCTGCTCTTTAAACACTGATTCTATTTTTTATTTTTCAAATTTATTTTTGTAGCTTTGTTGTATATATTTTCTCCTTAGATATACATTTCCCCCTTTGAATATATATATCCTATATTCCTCTTTATTTTATTCCTTATGATATTTATATCCCCCTTGATTTTGACACAAATACCAAAAATGCATATCTACAAGGTAATAACAAAATGTGAAAAGACATTACTATGTACCTTCAAAATGATTGACATGGTTTTGTCCCAATTCTCTTGCAAAACTTTTGAACTATGTAAAGCTATTTGCAGCTCAGTTGATAGTTCTATCATGTGATCAACAATTGAGAAGTTATTATCATGGATCAATGTTTTGGCATGCGCAATATGTTTTTGCATTGCATCCGTGTTGGGAATTATCATACCCTATATTTCTATAAGTGTAGCCCTTATCCTAGATTCTTCCCTCAAAAACTCTATTTGTAAGTCTGTCAAATATCTAATCTTCACAAAATGTGCAAAATTGGTGCTAGGGTCAAGTAACAATTGGTGTGCACTTGCCTTAAGATCAACATCAATCTTTGGCAACTTGTCCATTATTTCTTTGGTGAAACTTGATGTATCACTTAATTTCACAAATAGAGAAACAACATTATTTATTTATTTTTGAAATTTTACAAGAATAGTGGAAAATTTCACTTGATCAATGGTAATTTTCTATGCCACTTTCTCCAAAACTCTATTCTCAAATTTTCTTTCTGCCCTCTATAGTAGTTTTTCCTATCCACTCAATTCTTAATTAAACTTGTGAACGACTTCAACAAGTTGTTCCAATATGGGTTGCTTCTCATCAACCTCTATACTTAGTGCATCAACAAATATGTCTGTAATGTCTTTAAGCACTTGATTTCTCTTTTTCTCTTCTTTGAGCTTCTATTTTCTAGCCCTTTTCTTCCATATCTCACCAAGGGTATCCATTTGATTTGAAGTAAGATTGGAAAGATCTCAATCAGGTATAACAATGTCCTCTAGATCAATCTCTTCATTAGAGGCTTCTACCTCTTTATCCTTTTCTTTCTAAACAGTAAAAAGAATAATTTCCTTTCCCTTGCTCAAATCTTTAGTGCTTGATTGAGGCTTAACCTCAACTATCATTTTACTTACAATAGTAGAAGAAATAGTATTAATTATAGTATTAATTATAGGAGAAACAAAAATAATAGTAGGAACATTTATAGTACCTTGTTGATTCTCAGTCTAACCTGCTACTGAGAGGAGTGGAGCCTATTGCTCAGTAGATGAAGTGGTGAGAGAAACACTCATCATTACACTTGGTAGTATTGCTCCAATAGTCAATTGGGTGCTTGGTGTAACTATGTTAACCTAATTGACTTGGTAGCATCCTTCTTTGAGTTGGGTGGCACTAAGACCTTTCTCGGAGAGAGTGGGAGAGATGTCATTACCTTTGTTGCTATCTTCTTTACATCTAAGTCTTGAGTAGTCTGAAAATCAAGAAGATCTAAACTTGTGGCTTGATCCTCTTCATCAACATGATCTATCTCCTAATCATCTATTTGCACAACATCCTCAGTAGGTTTATATAATTCATAGAAGTTCTTCCATGTAATTGTGTTTGATTTTGCAAATGACTCGATATCTTTTGACGAGATTAGAAATGCATTAAATTTGAGCGTCAACTTTTGTTCATTCTTCTTCAATGATTCTTTCACTTCCTTATTATAAATAATTGGCATAAGTTATATCAAGGTTTGTTCTCTGATGTCTCTGGATACATTGATTGCACTATCCCATATAGATGCAACTACCTTTAGTATAGCCTCTAGAACTTGAGCAGTTAGCTCACTTATAGAATACTTCTTTTTAGCCATTTTAGCCACTAGGGCTTCTTCAATTTTCTTCTTTTCTTTAGTGCTCCTAGTATAATATTCAAGAGACCTAAAGTATGACATATGTCCTCCTTCTGTGAGTCTTTTTAATCTTTCTTCTAAGGTAGGGATAGACTTCTAAAACATAACTTGCTGGTCTTCTTCATCTTCATCTTCATCCTATAATTTAAGCTTCTTCCTAGATTTTGTAAGTCTTCTTGTGAACACTACATGACAGGACCTTGTAGGCCTTGTGATTGTAACCTTTCCTTTCTTCTTAGGAGGGTCTTCTTCTTCTACATGTTCCTGTTCTCCTTTCTTTTCTTCTATGTCATCTCCCTTCCCTTCTATCAGTAGAAAAGAGGAGCTAGATTTCTTACTTTCTATCAATATCTTCTCCATTTTATTTATTCCTCTCTTTAGGCCTTGAGGAAGCTTGATTTCCAAAGAAATCTTGGCCTTAGTTTCTTCATAGGTACCAAATTATGGTGCCTTAGGGTCCATTGGCTCATTTACCAGAGCCTTAATTATGTCTTTTGTATCATCTATGTTAACCTCATATCCAAGAGGTTTCACCCATGCTACCCTTAGTCTTATTGCCTGTATATGCACATTTTCACAGTCCACAAGGAATCATATATCTTGTTCATTATCATTTACTAGCTGCTTGGATATCCCAAATCTACTTTGCATTCTTTCTTTAAATATCTCAAAGTATGCATCCATGATGCTCTCAAAATTGTCTCCCATTTTAGCTATGAACTCATTAATCTAATATATTATAGGTATATCCTTTTTCCATACCACAGTGCCTTTGGAAGGAAAGACATGTTAGAAATATCAATGTAGTACCCACCTATAGTTTACTTTTTCTTTATATTTATCAAACTCATTTATGCCTATTTAATGCATGTGTTAGTTTCAAAAAAAATGGATTTAAAATTATGACATTATTTCATGACTTGGCTTACATGTATAGCAACAAAGAATTACTTAGTCTATTATATTTCACATGTTGATTGTTGATTATGATTACTAGTGCATTAATAATGCTTTAATAGTTCTTACTTAATAAATGTGGTTGCCTTCAGGATGATGTCAAATAATGAATTTTCATATTTGAATATGTGATAATTTATACCTAAGATTTATTATAGTACTTACCCCATACTTGCATGTGTATGGTGTGTGTGTTTGTTTTACTTTTCTATTTACCATTTTTGACGTGGTTAAAGGAGGGAGTTGTAGTCACCTGCTAGTCAAGATTTACACAATGTACCACTCCCTACCATTGCTTGTTTAGTTTAGATATATTTATATACATGTACATACTCATCTTTTATGTGGAATGTAGGTACTAGGCATCGACTTTCCTGAATTGTCAAGATGACCATACTCTATCACAATAACTCAATGGTAAGAATGGGGAGATAATGTTCAGGTCCAATCCCTGCCATAGCCTAAATACTTGTCTTGCAAGGAGGACTCGTAACTGACTTTCCACCCTTTTTAAAAAACCCATGAGTTTATCTTTGTTTGTGTTGTTTGATTTAGAGTTTTGATCTATTTTGGTAATGCTGCTTTTATGTGGGTTTCCCAATGTGATTTATTTGATAAATGATTTAATTATAATATTTCAATTAATCATATAATATTGAGAATTATTAATATTATTGGATTAAAAAGAAAATATTAAAAACTAATCAAATATGTGCTTTAATTTAGAAGTCTAAATTTAGAAAACTGGTTAAAGAGAAATTAGAATATGATGATATTTAATTAATTATAAATTAATTAAATATATACTTCAGTATAAAAGATTTAATTTAAAATTCTAATTTAAGAAGTTGGACAAAAAATAATTAATATATTATAATACTAAAGATTTAATATTGCTTTGTTATAATCATTTATTTAATAATAACTAAATTAGAGTTACATTTAAACAATGAGCTTTGATTATTATTATTGATTTAAATAATAAACTATGCTTTAATTAGTGCTTGCACTAATTAATAAACTAAAGAAAAATTAAATATAAAAGAATGAATTTTTTATAGAAAAAAGTTATTGTCCTAATTGTGGTGTAGTTATATTTATTTAATTTAACAATAATTATTTTGGAGTTTTATTTTAATAATAAACTCTAAATAATGTTATTAATTAAATTAATAAATATATTATTATTAAAAATGATTCAGAAATTAATTAAAGAGAGAAAGCTAATTAATTTAATAAATATATTTCAATTAAATATCTGAAAAGTTGTGCATGAAAAGGTAAAAGATAACAAGTAACAAATAGTAATTGATTAGCGAGTTCCCTCTCATGATTACACAATTAGAGCCCCAATTTAGGGGAGAACTCTTTATTGGAGATTTAGAGCTCATTTTGCAATGACACAAGTTTTGGGGAGCAAAATTAAGAATTGAATCAAAAGAATTATTGAAAGTTTCAGAGAGTTTGGATTTGCATGCATTCATAGATTGTCTCAGATTTTAGTTGTGGTTTTGAGGTAGGGCTTGAAAATCTATTGTGTAATTTTATTGAAAGATCTATCTACTTCGTATCTTCTTGGGTGTTTGCATATTGCTTATTAATTTACTGTATTGATTGTTGAATAAAGAATTATGTTATAGATTTTGAAAAGGAAAACTTATTAATCAAGAAACCTTGACTAAAGAAAATTATAAGAAAAAAACTATAGAAAATTATCTATGTGATTATCATAAATTTTCTAAATATAGATAAATATTATTCTTATATCTAAAATAATTTAATTGCAATATTTATTTGAAAAATAAAAGATTAATTGAGAGGAAAGCACGTTGTAACTAAACAAATACATGCATGTGAAAACAAATATGCTAAAAATAGAAAACTAAGTATAGTATGGGTAAATGCATGTGAAAACAAATATGATAAAAATAGAAAGCTAAGTATAGTATGGTTATACGCATGTGAAAACAAATATGCTAAAAATAGAAAAAAAAAAAAACTAAAATATAGTATGCTTGCATGATTTGAGAGATCAAAGACATGTGAAAATACTAATTGTATGTTTATTTTAATTTTATAAAAATATAATATAATTTTCAAATTTTTTTATTTAAAAAATTTATTATTATTATGAATTAATTTTAAAAATTAAATTAATACTACTCATTTAGTTAAAGTGAATGTTAGTATTAGTGATTCTCTAAGTCTAGTTAAACTCTTAGTTGCATATAAATAATTTTATAATTGATAAGTAGGACATGATTTCCACAGCTAGTCAAATTGTGATGTGAATATCAGGATTTAACTGTGTGATATTCACATCACAATTTTATAATTATTAATACAAGAGAGAAGTTAATAAATAAATATTTATAATTATATTACATTTTAAGAGAAGTTGTGGTGGAGTTCACTTTGTAATCATTTAGTTAATAACTATTTGACTTTATGAAAGAAATTATAAATAATTAAATTAAATTGATAATTTTATCTCTATTTGCATTATGAATTAAAAGAAAATTAAATGTTAATATTGGAGTTAAATAGAAGTCAAATTAATATTTTAGAAATGAAATTGATATTAGTATTTAATCTAATAATATACATTTATATTATTAATTAAATCATTTATGATTTAAGATCATTTGAATTAATAACATGGTATTTTATATGCATCGAAAGATTGGATATTTAAACACTTATTGTTTTAAATAAGTTTATTAGCATAACAATTTATATTAACATGTATATTCTTACTTTATTTTTAAACACATCTTTATGAACCAAACTAAACAAGATAAATTGGTGGAATTAAATCATGTGGCTGAAAACTATGTGTTTTCTAATATTCTATTTATAGTCTTGGGATGTTTATTTTCTTGATAATTTTTCTTTGTGGGTTGTTTAGTTGGCCAAGTTAGGATGTGCACCAGAGGTTGTCTTTGTGATTTCTTTTATGACATATATTTATTCTGAATATTATGATGAGTTTTTATTTATTTGTTAAATCTAAAAGAGCATTTATGAGTTTTTCTATGTGGTGCATTTATGTCTACTTGGGTTGGGAGAACCAACTTATTTTCAAGTTGCCTTTTAAGGAATTGAGTTCGATCATTATGGGTGTTATGGTATGTGACACAACTGTATTTTATGTACTTAGGAGAGGTGTTCTAAGTACATGTCTTTCGGTGTGGCTCGTAGTAGGGGTTTGGAACCCAAAGCGGTCAGTGCTAGGGTAACCTATTGTAAGTTATTTAATAAGTGATAATCTAGTTATTAATATTTTGGGGAAGCACACTAAAAAGATAAGTTAGAGATATTTGCCCCGCCCATGCCTTGAGTGCTTGTATAGACTAAGGATGAGAATGGGATGACAATATGACTAATTTGCCTTGTCTTCTTGATAGGGTTCTCTAGTTCTACATGTGTCACATTCAGGTCTAGGGTTTAGAGTAACCAATCTAGGGTAACTCAACACTTGAGGGTCTATGGTCTATTGAGAGACTAGTCTAGGGTAACTCAAGTAGTTTGACCTTGTGATGAGACTCCCTAAAATGTAGCCTGAGTCTCCTTTATAGATTTGATTTGTACCTCTAATGGTGTACTTATTGTTGGATGTATTTAATGTGGTTATTTACTTTCATTGATGGTGATTAGTAGTTTATGTATATTATACCTTTTTCATATGGTCCTTGACTTGAGATGGATATCTTTCATTGACTTTATCTTATGATTTTGGTGATTTAATATATTCTTAGTATATGTATGATGTTTGTTATGTGATGTTGGTATTGGATTGAGTGTTCTTTCTTTTGGAGTATCTTATCTTCTTGAGTAGTATGTGTTACCTTTGAGGTAGTTTTGGCTTCTAGGATTCCTATCCTAGGAATGCTCTATGTTTGATTAGGCATTTGTGGATCATTCATTATCTTCCTACATGGTGGGAGTGTAAGCTTGCCTAGGTAACCATGCGGTTGGGAGGTAGTGTCTTCTTACCATTTGGTTCACCCTCACATTTTCAGTTATTAAATGTTCAGTGATGCAATTGTACCTTTATCATTCTTATTTCTTATCTCAGAGACTTCTTTTCAATTGATGTATATAACATTATCATGTATTCTAATGTATTCTATCTATTCTGACATGTCTTGTGACATGTGTAGTGGATGTTATTTATTGGGTGTACTTTCATTGTATTAGTTATGCTTATGCATTTTCTTATGTAATTATGTATCTATTATTTATTTATGTTTACTAGACATTGTACTTGAAACTTAAACTAATTAATTTAAACTTCTTAAATGTGACTCAACGTAAAGGAACCCTTGAGGAATTGAAACTATATCTATAAGTGCCTATGTATATTTGATGTGTATGTTCATATTGCTTCCACATTAATGTTATCTTGATGTTGTCAAACTTTTAAAATAAAATAAAAATAGTTTAGTTGATGCAAGAGCATCTTGGGTTTCCTTGCAATCCTACACTTTTGCTCTTTCTACCATGACTACCAATTTCTTAGTTGTTGTTGAGTTCCTTTGGTTGCTAAGTGAACTCTTTGAATTTTGAGTCATTCTTAGTTGTTATCGAGTTCCTTTGGTTACCGAGTGAATTCTTTGGATGCCATTTGAATCCTTTAGTTGTCAAGTGCCTTTAGTTATTGAGTGATTTCCTTTAGTTGTTAAGTGTTGGAGAATGTTGAGTTCATAGTTGTTTCCCAGTGATTCCTTTGGATGCTAAACTAATGTAGATGTTGAGTGCCAATTTTCATTTGTCGAGTTGTCTATGTCTAGTTCTAGTTTGGGCCAACTTTTCTTGCATTTAATTTCTATTAGGTAGCTAATATTTGTAAAGAGCTGACTTGTGAATTTTCTATGTTCTATAATCTTCTGTAAGCCATTTTGACAAGTATTTAAGAAAGTCTAAAGTTAGGTTTTAGGTAGGAAGTGAAGGATAGGGAGATCAAAGCTAGAGGTGAGATTGTGAAAAGAAGCTATATGTTTGAAAGTGAGAATTTGAAGATTGTAATTTGTATTTGCCATAACCCCAAAGACCTTACAACTGGGCATGTATGAAGATATTTTGATGAATAAATAAAAGCATTTTACTCTTCTTCCTCCTTTGGTTGTTGTTCTTTGTGTTTACTTCCATTTTATTAACTCTTGCAAGGTGGTTTGGATAGCTAGGTGAGCTTTTGGCCCTAGTTATTCACCCCTTTGCCTACGTTGGTTGGTAACAGAGCATGAAGTTCATCCTTGTGGAGATTGGATCATGTAGAACCCTGATTCAAATTAGGTTGTAAGGTTGTAGATCTATGGATTTGACCTATAACTTGCAAAGGGTTATGATCTTGCAAGAACCCGATTTGTAAAGATGGTTCATGGTAGAGGAAATAATGTTGATAATGTTATCTTGGATTAGTTCAAACAAATTGCAGCCATATTATATGTTGTGGAGACAACCTAGAGGAGAGGAGCACATTTTGATTTGTAAGTGATGATGAAGTAGTAGCACCAAACCATAATCTAGAACCTAAAAAAGATCAAGATGAGGAAAGATTATTGTGAGTGTTGTGTAGGGAAAATTCAAAGTCTATTGTAGAAATTGTTCCTTATGATGGAAAATTGGATTTTTGTTGGATTGGATCTTTGATATGGAGAAGTTCTTTGAGTATAAAAATACTCCTCATAATAGAAAGATGAAGATTACAGTCACTAGATTGAAAGGTCATGCATCACAATGGTGGGAACCTTTACAAACTGCTAGAAAAAGGAGAAGAAAGGAGAAGATCAGAAGTTGGCCAAAGATGGTGAACAAGGTAAAGAATAAATTCCTTCCTGTTGATTACCAAGTTAGCTTGTTGAGAAAGATGCAAAATTTGAAACAAAAGGACATGATTGTGAAAGAGTATACTGGGGAATTCTATAGATTGGACATTAGATCTAGACATGTCGATGATGATGTTGAGAAAATTGCAAGGTACATTAATGGATTAAGATCCAGAATACAAGATGAAATAAGTTTTGTGAAGTTGGAAAGTGTAGAAGAAGCATATTAGTATGCCTTGAAAGCTGAGGAGATCTTGACAAAGAAGCATGAACAAAGACAAAGAGGTAGAAGTGGTAGATTCTAGAGAGGTACAAGTAGATCTTATGGTAAAGGTGGTAGATCTGACAATTTTGTATAGGATAAAGGAAAATTTGAGTGGAAGAATGATGACAAAGGAAAGACTGAATGGAAAAGTGGCAATTCTTATTGAGGAGGCACTAATTCTTACTAAGGAAGAGGTAATTCTTATTCTAGGGGTGGTTTTCATGGTAATTGTTTCAGATGTGGTAAAGAGGGACATAGATCTTTTGAATGTAGATCCTCTAAAAGTGGGCAAGGTAACAAAAATGATTTGATTCAAGGAGATGATGAGGATTCACCAAGTGGAATTGAGGCTGGAGGAAATCTAATGGTGAGAAGAACCTTATGTAATAAGGGAAGTGATGAGGAACCTATTTTAAGGAGAAGTATTTTCAAGACAAGACGTAAGATGGCTGGAAAATCTTGCAAAGTGATCATTGATAGTGGAAGTTCTAAAAATTTGGCATTAGAAGAGTTGGTTACAAGGTTGCAATTATAGAGGCTGAAGCATCCCAAACATTATCATGTTTCATGGATCAAAGATGAGCATATGATATTGGTAAGTGAGCAATACCTTGTGAAGTTCAAACTTGGACATTACTTTGCTGAAGTTTTATGTGATATTATGCCCATAGATTGTTGTCATATTTTGTTGGGTAGACCTTGGGAATATGATAGATATGTTGTACATGATGGAAGATTGAATCAATATACTCTTTGGGTAAATGAGAAGAAACAAATATTGTTTCCTTTGATTGAAAGTTTGGATACGGTCAATTGTACTACAATAAAATTTTGCATGGTTAATGGAAAGCAATTTGAAAAGGAAGTAAAGAAGAATCTAGTTTGTTTTACAATAGTTCCTAGAGGACTGAGTGTTCATAATAATGACCAAGTAGTAGAAGTTGCTAATGATTGAGTGACAACAGATAGTGATAGCCAAGTACCAGTAGGAATTATAGAATTTTTGAATGAGTATAAAGACATTATTGCTGATGATATTCCTAATGGTTTACCTCTAGTAAGAAGTATAAGTCATTGTATGGATCTAATTCTTGAAGTTTTCCAAACAAAGCACCATATAGATTGATACCTACAGAGAATGAAGAACTTAACAGACAAGTGCATGAGTTGTTGCATAAAGTTTTGATTAGAGAAAGCTTGAGTCCATGTGTTGTACTTGTTGTATTAGCACCTAAAAATAATGGAGAATGGAGAATGTGTACTGATTCTAGAGCTATTAACAAAATCATAGTGAAATATAGGTTTCCTATGCTGAGGATGGATGACATAATGGATTGTTTGAGTGGAGAAAAATATTTTACCAAGATTGATTTGAAGAGTGGCTATCATTAGATTAGAATTAGGGAAGGTGATGAATAGAAACTGCTTTCAAGACAAAAGATGGTTTGTATGAATGGTTGGTTATGCCTTTTAGTTTGACTAATGCACCTAGAAATTTCATGAGGTTGATGAATGAAGTTTTGAAAAGATTCTTGGGTAAGTTTGTGATTGTTTATTTGGATGATATTCTGATATTTAGTAAGACTAAAGAAGAACATCTTGAGCACATTAGAAAGTATTCTAGAGGTTGAAAGAGAAAAAGTTTATGATTAATCTGAAAAAGTTTTCTTTTATGCAAGA
Source organism: Cupressus sempervirens (assembly GCA_028749045.1). Taxonomy (NCBI): domain Eukaryota; kingdom Viridiplantae; phylum Streptophyta; class Pinopsida; order Cupressales; family Cupressaceae; genus Cupressus; species Cupressus sempervirens. The sequence continues at coordinate 231,061,067 of CM053784.1, forward strand.
GGAGATTGTGTATTTGGGATTTGTGATTTCAGTTGATGGATCAAAGATGAATCCAAAGAAGGTTAAAGCTATTTTGGAATGGCCTACACCTGAGAATGTGGGTGAGGTAAGATCATTTCATGGTTTGGCTAGTTTTTACAAAAAGTTTATAAAGAATTTTTGTGCTATATGTAATGCCATGACTAAGACAATGAGGGGAGATAAAAAAGAATTCAGCTAGACACATGGAGCTGATAAGAGTTTTGAGACTTTGAAACAAAAGGTTGTTGAATTATGTGTATTGGCTTTGCCTGATTTGAAAAAAGTATTTCAAGTTAAATGTGATGCAAGTGGTAATGCAATAGGAGTTATATTAAGTCAAGAAGGTAAGCCAATTTCTTTCTTTAGTGAAAAGTTGAATGATGCTAAAAGGAAGTATTTTGTGTATGATCAAGAGTTTTATGCTATTGTTCAAGATTGAAGAAGTGGAGACATTATTTGATTCCTAAGAAATTTTTGTTGTATACTAATCATAAAGCTTTACAATACTTGGGAAGTCAACATAAACTGAATTAGAGATATATGTAGTGGGTTGAGTACTTACAGAGTTTCACATTTGTTACTAAGAATAAGAGTGGAGTTAGTAACAAAGTTGCTCATGCATTGAGTAGAAGACATTCTTTGTTGACTAAAAGAAAGGTTGAAGTTCTTGGTTTTGATGAAATGAAAGAGTTGTATGATGTTGATCCTAATTTTTATGAGGTGTGGAGAGAGTGCAGAGCACTAGATCTAACAGATCACACAAGTATGATGAGTATTTCATTCAAGAACGTATGTTGTTCAAAGGTATTTAGTTGCGTATTCCTAGAAGTTTTATGAGGTTGAATTTGATTAAGGAAAAGTATAGTGGTGAATTGGATAGACATTTTGGAATTGATAAGACATTGAGTTTGTTGAAAGAGAAATATTATTGGCCAAAAATGTATAAGGATGTTCAGAAATTTGTAGAGTTGTGGAGTTTGTCAAATTGCAAAAGGAGTAAGTCAAAATACTGATTTATATACACCTATTACTATTCCTAAGAAACCTTGGAGTGACATTAATATGGATTTTTTTTTGGATTGCCTAAGATAGTGAAGGGGTATGACTCTATATTTGTTGTAGTGGACAGATTTTTTAAGATGGCTCATTTTATACCATGTAAGAAGAAATCAATTGCTGAGCATGTTGCTAAACTTTTCTTTAAAGAGATTGTGATATTGCATGGATTACCAAGAAGTATTATTTTTTATAGAGACAATAAGTTTGTTGGTTATTTTTGGAAGACTTTGTGGAAGAAGATGGGTATTGAATTAAAATTTAGTTTTACATTCCATCCACAAATAGATGGATAGAGAAAGGTTGTGAATGGAAGCTTGGGTAATTTGCTGAGATATTTAGTTGGGAATAAGCCAAGTAATTGAGAGATGGTATTGGCACAAGCTGAAATTGCATATAATAATTTTGTGAATAGGAGTACAAGGAAGACACCTTTTGAGATTGTTACTGGAATGAAGCCTAGATGAGTATCAAATTTGAGAGATATTGCTGGTGAAGAAAAGAGAAGTGTTGCAAGAGAAGAATTTGCTAATTTTATGGAGTCTTTGCATAAGGAAGTGAAATTGAGGTTGGAACAAACTAATTAGAAGTATAAGGAGAATGTTGATTGGTCTAGAAGACACCATGACTTTCAAGTTGGTGATGACGTGATGGTTCATTTGAAAAAAGGAAGATTCCCAGTTGGAACATACAAGCTAAAGATGAAGAAATTTGGACGTTGTAAGATCTTGAAGAAGTTTGATAGTGGTAATGCTTATGAAGTTGAGTTACCTGATGACATGGATATATCTCCTATGTTTAATGTTGTTGATTTATATCATGAGCTAGATGATGTAGTTGTTGTACCTAATGGTTACCCTAAGAAACAAATTAAAGAAGTCGAATAGATATTGAGTCAAGGAATTTGTAAGAGCACAAGAGAAAAAGATTACTATGAGTATTTGGTAAGGTGGAGGAATAGACCTATTGAAGATGCTACATGGATTTCTCAATTTGAGATGGATTCAACTCAAGTTGTAACACTTGCATGATACAGGAGAATCATTTCTTCTAACCCTAGTTATCTAATGTAGGAGCATCCTAGGTTTCCTTGCAATCCTACACTTTTTCTCTTTCTGCCAATGTCTACCAAGTTCTTGGTTGCTGCCAAGTTCCTTTGGTTGCTGAGAGAACTCTTTGGATGCCAAGTCATTCTTAGTTGATGTTGAGTTCCTTTGGTTGCTGACTGAATTCTTTGGATGCCAAGTGAATCCTTTGGTTATTGAGTGCCTTTGGTTTCCAAGCATTGGAGGATGTCGAGTTTGTAGTTTCTACCAAGTGATTCCTTTGGATGCCAAGATCATGTAGATGTCAAGTGCTAGTTTTCATTTGTTGAGTTGTCTATGTCTAGTTCTAGTTTGGGCCGACTCTGCTTGCATTTAATTTTTGTTAGGTAGCTAATATTTTTAAAGAGGTAACTTGTGGCCTTTTTATGTTCTAGAATCTTCTATAAGCTATTTTGGAAAGTATTTAACGAAGTCTAAGGTTAGGTTTTAGGTAGGGAGTGAAGGATAGGGAGATAAAAGCTAGAGGTGAGATTGCAAAAAGAAGCTATGTGCTTGAAAGTGAGAATTTGAAGATTGTAATTCATATTGGTCATAACCCAGAAGGCCTTATAGCTGGGCATGTATGAAGATATTTTGATGAATCAATAAAAGCATTTTACTCTTCATCCTCCTTTGGTTTTTTTTCTTTGTGTTTGTTTCCATTGTGTTAACTCTTCTAGGGTGGTTTGGATAGCTAGGTGAGCCTTTGCCCTTAGTTATTCACCCCTTTGTCTATGTCATCAGTAAACTTTGTAACATATTAGGTTTATTTATTTTGAGTTTTTGAGTGGGGCATTACAATTAATGTTTCCTTGGATATATTTAATTTGGGATATTCCAAGGATCCCTACATGTAGCTTGTCCTATTGTACACATGTGGAGCACATGTCATTTACTTGTCCTTTAGTCCACATGTGAGGAAAACTCATTTTATAATTCTATTTATTAAGGAATTTATTTTCTCCTCCTTAAGAGGATCTTAACACTTTGCACACACTTATTGAGAATGTGGCATTCATAGAAATAGAAGTTACACATGCGAACACATGCAATTCCTTTCTCATCTCTTTAAAAGGGGTGCTTCTTTCTCTTTCTTCTACACACATCAGCTTGATGTTATTATATTGAGCTGTTTTGCTCCACCACTCTCTCTCTCTCTCTCTCTCTCTCTCTCTCTCTCTCTCTCTCTCTCTCTCTCTCTCTCTCTCTCTCTCTCTCTCTCTCAAAATTATGTTTCATTGATAATACTCACAAGGTGTTTTCTTTGCTTTCCTTTTCAAATCCTTGTCTCCATTGTTGATCTACTTTGGTGTATTCTCTTGATTCTTGTTTATCTCGTGCTAACATTATTTCTCGGTTAACTCACTTGGATTGTTTTCTTTTCCTTGCTCTACTTTATCATTTCTTACATGGTATTCGAGCTTGGTTACTAATCCTTGTTTTGAGTTTTAGTGTTGAAAGTTGCCATTCATTGGAGCACACCTTATTTGGAGATGTTATTAACAGAATACATTTTGATTATGGTTTTTAGCTCATTCTAGCATCTTGTGTGAGGTTTTTATAATTTTTATAATTTTTAAATCATTTTTTACTCTTTTTGGAAGGCTTGCTACCAAAGGGTATTTCTATTAAATTTTTTTTTTTTTTTGCTCTTATTTTGGAAGGCGTGCCTCCAAAACAAGTAGCATTTATCAATTCTTATTTTAGTAGCATTTTTTTATTATATAGTGTGCAATTTTTTTGATTAAATATTTAGAATTAAAAATATTATTATTTCCCTAATATTTTATTGTAGGTAACACTTAATTAATCTTATTTATGATTATATTTGTAGCCACATTACATTAGTAGGTTTAAACCATTTGATATTATTTTTCTCACATCTATATTTCTTTTGGGTTTCTAAATATTCAATCCTTACTAATATAAATCTTTTTAGAAATTGTGAGCATTTCTAATCTTTTCAAATCTAAACTTATCCTTCTCTCATACATTTGTTGTCATTTTGTTAAAAGATATTTCCTTTCTTTTACTCATTTTTTTTCTCCCTCCCCTCATCGACTTTTTGTTGTTTTTGATCTAAGTATAATTGCTAGTTTCCTTTGTTTTTTCTCTTATTACCTTGCCTATGACTATTACCCATTCTTTATTTTTTTTCCCTTAGTCTTGATTGCATTCTTGGGCTTTAGGTCTCCTTAACCATCCTTTTCTACATGCACTAGATAGGTCTCTCTTATGGGCTCAAATATGTACTTGTGTGATGGTCACCTTGTCTTGTTTGATACATTTTTAGGAAGCCCTAGCTGCATCTCCCTGGTTCCTCCTCTTGCATTCCTGAACCTCCACTCCTTAAATACTCCTATGTCTCTTCCATAGCCATCTCCATTGTGGCTTTCAGTTAGCCTTCCTTAACCATTGCCTCTCCCCTACCGACATGCTTTATTGTCTCATGCCTTCATCTTCTCTATTCCCTCATGGATCTTCTACCTTTTGCTAGTCTTCCTCCCTCTATCTTGGTTTACCTAGGATGACACAAGGCTCTGCATGCATATCTTTCTATGGGTCTCTTAATGTCTCTTGGATAAGCAATGCATGTAGGTGTGATTGCATCTTGCACAAGGTTTAGGTTTTTTATTTTTGTTTTAGATTCTTGCATACATTTTTTAAATCATTTTCTTTTATTTATTCTCTTTTGTTTTTTTCCTTAATTAGTTTGTCATTATTACCGCTTTCTCCTATTATTTTTATTCTAACATCTCTGGAGGTAACAATTTGTTTCGGGAAGTTGTATCTTTTGCCTTAATTATTGCTTTCTGTCCACCTCTATATTAAGGTTTTTTTAATTTTTAGTTTTTTCATCTACTATAAGGATCTAATTTAAGCATCATTTCTTTTTTTTTTTAAAAAAGAAATAAAGGTTTTTATATACATAAAACACAAGTGAGTTCTTTTTTTCCATTATGAGTTTTTTAAAACATATAATCATGTCAACTTTAATACTAGAAATCAAGCTTTTCATTTTTTGGTTTAAGCACATGTTGGAATAGCCACTAATACTTCTATTGAACCTAATTCAATAGCCACCCAAGATGAATAATATGCTTGGAAAATTAAAAATGAAAAAGCTTTAGGTTTAATTGGTATTTCTATCATTCCTAATTTAGATGTATTAATTTTAAATTGTTCCAAAGCTCATGAAGCCTGGAAAATTCTACAAAACACTTATGATAGTATAGATGAATCCCACAAAATACAGTTGCATGATCAACTTGAACACCTCAGGTAGACAGATTTCAAAACTATAAATGAATTTCTATTAAAATTTGATGCTATTAAAAGTCATTTATTTGGTCTAGGTGTTCAATTAGCTGACATTCATTTAATTCATATTATTCTTTAAAAATTTCTTCATAGATAGTTTTAGCAGTTTATAACTAACATACATGCTCAACTTGCAATTTCTACTTTAACTGCTCAATTGACTTATGCTATTTTTCAAAACTTATTACGACAGGAAGAAGCTAAGATAATTTAGTTTGTAATCTTAAATCAAGTGAACATGGATTTATATCTAGGGATTCAAATAATAATAACTTTCCTTCAGATAATAATAATCATAATCATAATAATCATAATTATAATCATAACAACTCTAATCATTCAAATAATAAATCTAATGCTAAACATAACAATAATAACAATAATCACAATAACAATCATAATAATTCCAGCTATAATAATAATCAAAGGAATCATTCAAAGTTCAAACCTCATTGTACTTATTGTGGCAAAGATGGTCGTGTTGTTAATAGTTATTTTAAAAATAAAAAAGATAAGTAACCTATCAATAATAATAATCCAAACTCTCATCCATCTCATCATGCTTTCACTATTAGTTACAATGTATCTAACAATTAGAATGGATTATTGATCCTAGTTCTTTTCAACATGTTAAGTCTCATAGAAAAGTGTTTGATTATTTAAAACTTGATCCTTTTGATATTCCAATTCAATTAATTGATAATCATAGTTGTGAAGTTGAAGGATTTTGTAATGTTAGTGTTCCAAATGGAAAATTACATGATGCTCTTTATGTTCCTGATTTGAAATACAATCTTCTTTCTGTTGTTAAATTTTGTCAAGATTATAAAGTTGAATATCATAGGGACATGTGCTTTGTTATTGATCCTAACAGTAATGAAGTTGTTGCTAATGCTAAGTTAGGCCATGATAACTTATTTAAATTTAATGGGTTTACCTCTTTAAGACACTCTTTAATGGGTTTACCTTGATTCCTCCTATTCTTTCTTACAATGGTAATGGTAATGATGCATTTATAGATCATGGTAATAAAGCTAATGTTGATACAAATGACACATTCATACATCATGAGTCTACTTCTAGTGATAAATTTATTAAGAGAAAAACTAAATGGTTTCAATAATTACTTAGTAAAAGAGATCAATTTCTAGAATGGGTCGACCTCAACCTAGGAGGATTAATTACTACAAATATGGTTTGATGTTTTATCTTATGAATTCTAATGATCCTCATTCATCATCTTTGGTATTTCTCTTTAGTATGGTGTAAAGCCAAGAAATTATGTTGATTTTATCATTGGATAGTACTTTTCTTTCCATAATTATGTTTTATTAACTATTGACTTTATGTGACTTTGATATGATATTTTAGGTCTACTTATTCGTGTATATATATGGGAGCCCACGTATATATTGCGATAAATACATAAATTATTGTGTGTTTTGTGACTTGTCAATTATGAGTGCATTCTTATATATTTCACATATGTAAATATTTTTTTCACCCTTTCTCGTTCCTTAGGATTATGAGTTATTATCCACTATTGCCTTCAAAATTTCTTTTGTTCTAATGATTGGCACATAGGTGTAGTTTATGCTTTTCTAGCATCATTCTATTCCCATGTTGGCACATTATAGTTTATACCATTTATTCGTGAAGTTTCCCTCCAATTTCAATTAATCTAACCCATCTTGAAGGCATTTTATTCTCATTTGAAGGAAATCTATTGTTAAAACTCATACTTCTTCCCTTTGGTATCTTTGAAATCATGATGTATAATGTTTCACATACTTCATTGCTTAAATCGTGAATCATGCAGGTTATAGATTGATCAACCATTAACTTGCAGCGAAATGACTTATTAGTGGACTATCTATATCTACATGATTTGTTGGTGTAAATAAGTATTTACTATTTAAACTTACTTAAGTTTACTTAGGCCAATTCATTATTTTATTATTTCTTAGGTGAAACTCTTAGGAATTTGTGTACTCTTATAAGTTATCATGTTGGCAAAATTGGAGTAAGCAACTCTACTTTAGCACATGGTGTCTACAACACTAGAGTTTGCATAACTAACTAAGTTGTCATGTAGACAACATAGTTATTTGCACTCTTAATTAAGCACATGGTGTCTACAACATTAATTTTCATGCTACACCTTTGTAGGCTTATCCTCTCATCATCACACTTACTCTTGTGCTTAATGGAGGATAACCCACACCTGGTGGACATGTTCCTGGTTGTATGACTTATCATGTTGCTAACTTCTAGGCATTTTAGAAGAATTTCAGAGGCCTTTATAAATAGGCACTCCTAATGTACTTTCACATTCAATTGAATATCATATCATTATTGATCATACTCTTTTGGTCTACTATTATGCTTGTGCTTGAGTTCCTTGGTCTTGGGTGAATTTTTCCCTAAGGAAAATTATTACATGGTATTAGAGCTATACCAAATTCTTACAAGATATTAGAGCTTGGGGACATTCTCTTCACATAGCCATTCAAGACCATTCTTGCTTTAGCACCTCAACCTAGATCAAAAGAATTTGCAGATATTCAGAGCATCTAGAGCCAAAGTGGACCTCACCATTGTGTCTAGAATATTGATTCGATGAAAATTGACTATAAACTTGCCTATATTGGGCCATAGTCAAATTTGAGGCAATTTTTTTTGCAAACCGGCATCCGGAGGCCCAATTCGCAGAATTGGTATAATCATTTTAGATCTCTAAATTTAAATTTCAGATTTGCATATTTTATCATTTGAATCTCTACTATTTTTTTTAGATTTACTTTATTTTCCAGAATTTTTTTGGCCATTAGGCCAATAGGAGAGTTTTTTGTAGGCAAAGATTGGAGGTTATTGGTGCTAATCAGATATTGGTATCATATTCAAAAGGTCAAAAAACCCCCAAATTAACTTTTGTTTCACCAAAATTGGACATCTAAGGTGAAATCTAGAGTCAATTAATTTTTGGTGGTGTGATGATGGCAATTCAGAAAAAATAATAATAGAGGTGATTTTCAAACAATGATATCTCCCTCATACAAACTCCTTTTTTCAAGCAATTTTTTTTTTGTTTTGGGGTAGAATTTCATGATCTACACATTGGTACAAGTGGTTTGAGATCTTTGTTCCTAAATTTTTTTGCAACTCGCAAATCTCAATTTTTTCCACTTCAAATGCTTAGTATGGGCTCATTTGGACACATAATTAGGTTCCATTTTTTTTGAAAGTTTATAATTTTTTGTCTACTTTCTAGATCTATAATCACATTATAAGCTTGTGTGGATAGAAATACTACTTTAAGAAATAGGCCCAAAATTGGCAAGTGGCTATAAAGTTTTTTTTTTTTTTTTGGGGGGGGGAGGGGGTGGGTTTCTTTAATTCTCTCTTGCATTTTGGTGGGTGCATGCATACATTCATTGATCTCATGGAGGAGTTTTGTTGCACATGTTAGTGTTAGACCCCCATTGACAAAAAGGAATTATCAAAAATTGAGTGCTTTAATCATTGATCATCTAAGAAGTGAGAATAAAGAAGTATTTTCTTATTTATGTTCCAACGAATTGATCTTTGACACTAAAGAACAACCACCTATTAATATACTTTTGGATATCATTATATTGAATATCAATTCAAATTATTGGCATGTCTTTAATAAGCTCATTCACCCTTATGATATGTGGATGGCTCTTTGGAAAGAATATGGAGATCCAACATTTCCTCCTTTTCCAAAAGACATTCTATCATTAGTCACTTCAGCTATGGTTCCTTCACCTCCAGGTGAGATCACACCTCTTGATGCTCCTATTGTTACTATTGATCTAGTTCTAGCCATAGATAATTTTGATTTAGTGTAGTAGGAAACACTATGTCTTCCTATTTTAGCTTTATGGGAAAACTTCCTTTTAGATATTGCAGGCATGTTCATAGAGTCTCACATTGAATATTTGGGAGACATCATCAATGATATTCGTCTTTACTTTGTTAAGGTGAATATTTCATCCATTTCCATAGTAATAGGTTCATGTACTCCAAAACAAAAAGGTGCACATTGTCTTCTAGCTCCAGCATTAGTGGATGACTTCTTAACAGTTATTTTAGGTTTGTTTGTGGAGTCACACATAACACATTTTGGAGACATCATTGATGATCTATATCTTCTCTTTGATGAAGCAAAATCTTCTTTAGTTGTTGCAAGGGCTCACTCTAATCCTCTTATCCATTCTCTACATGATCATTCTTCATAGGTTGATATGATTGTGGATTCTTATGTACGATAGTTGCAAGAGGTCTCTTTATCATTCGAGGAGATAGTTGATTCTTTGGGATAGGTTCTACATCTATCCTTGCTAGATCTAACCATGTTCTTTTTAGCAATGTTGGAAGGGATGCCAATCAGTATCACCACCAGGATAGTTGAGCAAGTTTTAGAGGCATCATTGATCATTGAGATTCTTTCTACCCATAGGGGAAGCATCTTACATGTACCTATGATATTTTTTCTTCCAAAAGGGAGGAACATTATTCAACGCTCATGGACCAGCTTCTAAATTGGAGAAGCTATCACTAATCGATGCTCTACATTTTGGGGGGGTGGGGGGGGGGGGGGGGGGGGCTACCTTGTCTCTCTTCTTCGTCTTCTCTTTATGGGGGAACTTTTTCCTCTTTAGGATTTTGTCCTTCTCATACTTCTCTATTGTATATGCTTGATGTATATCGTAATGGGGGGTCTTGATTACTCCATTTATCCATGCATCTTGATTTTTCATCTCTCATTTTGGGAGAGGGGTTTTCCCTCTTTCTCTACTTTATGAGAGATTGTATTACACTTTTGTACATGGGTACCTAACATGGCCTAGTAGCCGAGACCCATCTTGCTTTTCATCCTAGCTTTTGTAAGCGTAAGTGCATTCCCCTAAGTTGCACTTAAGGGGGTTGTTGGTGTAAATATGTATTTTCTATTTACACTTACTCAAGTTTACATAGGTCAATGTATTATTTTATTATTTCTTAGGTGAGACACTTAGGATTTTATGTACTCTTATGAGTTGTCATGTTGAAAACATGGGAGTAAGAAACTCTAATTTAGCACATGGTGTTTATAACACTGAAGTTTGCATAATTAACTGAGTTGTCATGTAGACAACATAGTTATTTGCACTCTTAATTAAGCACATGGTGCCTACAACATTATATTTCATGCTACACCTTTGTAGGCTTATCCTCTCATCATCTCACTTACTTCTATGCTTAATAGATGATAAACCACACCTGGTGGCCATGTGCCTGGTTGTATGACTTATCATGTTGTTAACTTCTAGGCATTCTAGAAGCATTCCAAAGGCCTTTATACATAGGCACTCCTAGTGTACTTTCACATTGAATTGAATATTATATCATTATTCTGATCATACTCTTTTGGTCTACTATTATGCTTGTGCTTGAGTTCCTTGCTCTTGAGTGAATTTTTCCCCAAGGCAAATTCTTGCATGATTGATGCATTGTTGATGTTGGGTTCATTGTTTGATCTTGTCTATGGTTATTTGTGCCTTGTATATTCCTCTCTTGAGAGCTTTGATAACATATTTGTTCTTTGAAAAATAAGATTTATCTTGATTACTTTACATTTATATTTATCACTCTATTCCAATTTACTCTATGTGAGTTTACTTATACTTACAAATTTTCTAACTTGAATATAATTCTACTTGTGAATAGTTGCCTTGTTTCTTGTTTCCATATTTTAGGTAATGCATTGTGGCACATACAAGACCTCTTGAAGATGTATCACACTTGAAGGACTATCCACTTCTCTTGGCTCTCCAACAATGTACCCATGCTAGTACAAGACCTCTTGCATGATTGAAGATGTTTCAAAAAATTGAGTTGTACTATTGTAAATTGGGCTTAATTCCCTTTGATGTAAGCTCCCCAAGTCAAGATTAGGGGTGGGGGTGTTAGAAATATTAATCTTTCCTTGGATGTATTTAATTTGGGATATTCCTAGGATCCCTACATGTATTTTATCCTATTTTACACATGTGTAGGACATGTCATTTACCTATCATTTAGTCCACATGTGAGGACAACTCATTTTATAATTCTATTTATTAAGAAATTTTGTTTATCCTCCTTAAGAGGATCTTGAAATTTTTCACACACTTATTATGAATGTGACATTCATAGAAATGGGAGTTACACATGCGAACACATGCAACTCCTTTCTCATCTCTTTAGAAGAGATGCTTCTTTCTCTTTCTTCTACACACATCACCTTGATGTTATTGTATTGATCTATTTTTCTCCACCACTCTCTCTCTCTCTCTCTCTCTCTCTCTCTCTCTCTCTCTCTCTCTCTCTCTCTCTCTCTCTCTCTCTCTCCTCTATGAATTTTACTTCATTCATAATACTCACAAGGGATTTTTTTTGCTTTCCCCTTTCAAATCCTTGTCTCCATTGTTGATCTACTTCGGTGTATGCTCTTGGTTTTTGTTTATCTCATGGTAATATTATTTCTTGCTTAACTCACTTGGACTATTTTCTTTTCCTTTCTCTAGTTTATCATTTCTTACAAAACTTTTGTCCATAAAAGAATAAATAGGTCAAAATTAACCCAAATTTACATGGATTGGTCTTTGATGCCTAGATGCTTTCCATGTATTTGCTTAGTTGGTTCAATTGTAGCTCGACAAGGTCAAATGAAAAGTTATTCTTGACTACTTTGCATGCCAAGTGATTTTCATGTCTATCACTCCATTCAACTTCATACCTCTTCCATCCCACTTAGCAAGAGTCTTCTTTTTTAGTTCAACCTAACCTAGGGTTTTGGTTGTCTTTTCCTTGCTAAGCATCAGCAACCCAATAATCCTATGTATCATTTTCTTTGTTATTAGAATGGTTTGATCAAGCCATAGCTGCATGTTGTGGACTTGACTAAGAATATGAATAATCCACTTTCCTTGAAAGTCCCTAGACATGTGCAAGATATGGGTTAAACCATTTTCTTCCAAATGCTTGTGCTTGGACTTCAAACTTCCATCCACACATAATGCTTCAAATGCCTAGTTCAGCTCTAGGGTTCTTAATTCCTAACCTGAACAATGATCAAATGATCAAATTTCATGAATTAGGAGTACCTTAGGAGGAATTTGATAAGGAGCATCAATAGGGTCAAGTTCTTCTGCAAACAATGGACACAGTTTGAATGCTAGGGCTTTTCGTTCAACACATTAGACCAATATTTTTGAACCTTTCTTCACCTTACTTCTAGAAGATACCATTTTTGCTCAGTGATGGATAGATAAATTTTAATGAATTTGTTTTGAATCATTCAAGGGATCAAATATATTCTTCACTCTTTGCTTTGAAATTCATGGTGAAATAATAAGCTTTGATTTCTTCCTTTTAACCAAATTCAATCTTTAAGTTGCCATTAATGTGTCATACTTTAGGTAGCTTGGTGACAAGTTGTCCAACTTAGTTAAGTATTCAACACTTGAAAGATACCTTTGACTTGGTAAAGTCTCCAAATTGTTTGAGTCTTCAACTCACAATTTGTATCCAAGCTTAGTTAGGTCATGCAACCTGACCTCACTCGGTAAGGTCTTATAACCCAACCTTTCTTGATGAGGTCTTGCATCCCAACCTAGCTCAGTAAGGTCTAAGACATCACTGCAACTATTATCTAACTCAGTGAACCTAGTGCATTTGAAATGTTGATTTGGCTCTTCTTTCTTGTTGAATAGAACTGATATGAGATGTCTCCTTCTGAATCATAGTTCCAGTAATCTCCATAGATAACTAGTTTGAAAATGTTGAGTCATCCAACTCATTAACTTGGGTGTCAACATTATCAGGACTTTGACTTGCATTCTTAGGAGATTTCCTTATCCATTGTTCCCTCATTTGACTTCTAATATTGTCAACCTTTTCTTTCTTTTCATCTTTAACTCTTCCTTGGTACATATAGTTTTTGGCAAGATGTCCAAGTTCTGTACATACAAAATATGTCTTTGTAGGGTCTCTCTTCCTCATGTGATGTTTTATTCAATTTTCTCCAATGTGCCCATACTCACCACAATAGTGACATCTGCACCATGTGTTATAATCCCAACCATATATAGCTACGAAAATTTTCTTTGTTGGGTTCCATTTCTTGGTTTTGAATTCTAAACATTTGTTCCCTTGTTTATTGCAATTGAAACACTTTCCTTAAAACATAGTTTTCTCTTTGAATTCACTTTCTCTATGTTCATGCTTGTTACAACTATAACACTTTCCATTAAATTTTTCTATGCCATTACTCCAACACTTTTTTGATGAATGTCCTATCTTTCCACAAAGATTACAAGTAGGTCTATTATTCTTTTGAGCTTCTTCTTGAGATGATTCACCTTATTTTGTGTATCCTAATTTAGCTTTTCCTTTGCATCTAAATTGATTTTTCTCATTCAATTGATTAATCCTTTCTTGATATTTCATCCTCTCATTGGTTTGCTTCTCTATGCTAAGATCATTCTACAATCTTTCATTCTCCATTGTTAAGTTGATAAGATCTTGATTTGCATAACTCAGTTGATCAATCAAATCTTCTTGTTGAAGAGATGGTTGATGAATTTCATTGTCTTTTTCTTCTATCTCTCATTTTGCAATCTCTTCTCTTCTTTGGCTTGGTCCATTTGTTTCATATTTTCACACATTTTGACTAATTGAATTCCTTGCTCTCTTTTTAATTTTTTGATTTTTTCATGAAGAGTAAGATTCTTCTAAAGTATGTATTTGATTGTTGCATCGGCTTCATCTGAAATTTTGTCTTAGCAAATATCTTCAATTCTTTCTTTAATGTAAAGATTTTCATTCAATAGTGTTGCAAGATCTTTTCTTCTTTTCAAGGATTGAGAGAGTTCCTCCTTCATTTTCTTGTATTAATCCATAGCCAATTGCAAATCAAACTTCTCATTCTAAATAGCCTTCTCCAATCTATACACTTTCATTTCCTCTAATCTTTTCTCAAGCTACTAAACTTCTAATGTGAGAACCAAAGCTTTGATACCAATTGTTGAAAATATAGTATAGACTAGGTGATTGATGTTAGGATAAACCACAGACAGAAATAAAAACTAGATGCAAATATAACCAAAAACAAAAAATAATAGATCACACAAAAATGAACACAAGGCACCAAGATTTAACATGGTTCACCCAATCCCTGGGCTACATCCACCAAACAGCAAGTCTAATCTTATTACAATCCACTGATTACAACCTGATTATAGTCTGTAATCCCTTATAGCTCAATACCACTGCAAGAACCAATTTTACATCACAACATAATGAAAATACCTAACCTTAAACCCTTTTATACAAGTATTTTATCTGTTTTAGGGTTACAACATGTCAGCCATAATATGTCAGCTACAACGTTAGCCATGGCCCAAAATTTTTTTGGGGGCGATGCCTCGAACCCCACTAATTATGAAGTATGTACAATACTTTCCTGATCAGTCACCATAATCTAACAATATCCCACTTGGGGACTAATCAAGCTCCACACTAAACAACAATCTCCCACTTGGAGACTGATGCTTTAGCAATACCACTACCACAAGGGGCCCCCCATTGGATCAAACCACCCTGGACTGTACTATTCTTTTATTCATGTTCACTCTAGAAGACCAACCGAAGCTGAAGAGGAGTTCAACTTCTCCCTTGTTACAACCTTTGTTAGAATATCTGCTGGATTGTCATTTGTATGGATCTTCTCTAGCTTTAATTGTCCATCCTTCAAAACTAATTGAATGAAATGGTAGTGCAACTATATGTGTTTGGTCTTAGAATGCAGAGCTGAATTATTTGCAAGATGAATGGCACTCTGACTATCTGTGAACAAATAATTATCCTTCTAAGGATGTCCCAATTCTTCCAATAAGAACTGAAGCCATATCATCTCCTTGGTTGCCTCTATAGCAAAAACATACTATGCCTCTGTAGTGGATAGAGCATTAATCTTTTGTAACCTAGAAACCTAGCTCACGGCTGCCCCACCAACAGTAAAGACATAACCTGTAGTACTTCACCTAGTATCGACATCTCCTACCAAATCTGAGTCAACATAGCCCTATAAATCAATAGTACAGCCCCCAAAGTGTAAACACTTATTGGATGTTCCTCTCAAATATCAGAGAATCTACTTGATAGCATTCCAATGCTCAAATCCTAGATGACTCATATACCTGCTAACGACTCCCACTGCATGTGCAATATCTAGCCTAGTACATACCATAGCATACATTAGGCTTCCTATAGCTGAAGCATACAATACCTTGGACATCTTATCCTCCTCTTCCTATGTCTTAGGACACATCTCCTTAGTCAACTTCAAATGACCAGGTAAAGGTGTGCTGACAGCTTTAGCATTCTCCATAGAGAAACGTTGCAACACCTTCTCAATATAATCAACCTGAGATAGCATCAATGTTATGTTCTTCCTATCTCTACAAATCTTCATACCAAGGATTTTTTTTGCTGCCCCCAAATCCTTCATAGAAAATGCCTGTCCTAACTGGCATTTCAGCCCCTTAATATGATCCATGTTAGACGCAACTACAAGCATATCATCAACATATAAACATAAAATAATGTAGCTATCATCATCCAACCTCTTAAAATAAACACAATAATCTGAATGAAACCTATTATATCCATGTTCACGCATAAAACTGTCAAATTTTAGATACCACTGCCAAGGTGCTTGCTTCAAGCCATATAAACTTTTCTTCAATTTGCACACTAAGTTCTTCTTACCTTTGACCTCAAATCCCTATGGCTGAGCCATATATATTTCTTTATCCAAATCACCATGAAGGAAGGTTGTTTTAACATCCAACTACTCTAAATGCAAATCTTCAGTAGCCACAAGACTTAAAATGGTATGGATAGAAGTCATTTTAACAACAGGAGAAAATATCTCATCAAAATCAATTCCCTTTTTCTATGCAAATCCTTTTACAACTAACCTGGCCTTAAATCTTTTCTTACCTCCTTCCTCTTCTTTCAACCTATAAACCCACTTATTCTATAAAGCCTTTTTACCTGCAGGAAACTTGCATAGATCCCATGTCTTATTCTTCAGCAAATAGTCCATTTCATCTTTCATTGCACACTCCCACTAAATCTTAGTATTCACCTGCACAGCTTCATCATAACTTTCAAGTTCACCAGCATTAGTAAGTAAAATAGAATACAAAGAGGAAGAAAATCTTTGTGGAGGTCTAATTTGCCTCATTGACCATCTAACATTCACCGGTGTGTGTGGTATTTTTTGTTGTAGTTGTTCCACATCATGAGGAATGGCTGGAACATTAGCTTTTGGAGTATCATCTAGCACTACATAATCATCTTCTTTCTTCTCATGTTGCTGCAATAGATCTTTGTACAACACTTTCTCATTGAATATGACATCCTAACTTCTAACAATTTTATAATTTTCAAAATCCCAAAGCCTATAACCAAATCCATTAATGCGATATCCAAAAAAGACACATTTCTTTGATTTAGCTTCGAGCTTGGTTCTATTTAGAGAGTCTATATGAGAAAAAGCTTCACAACCAAAGGTCTTGAGAAAAGAATAACTCACCTTCTTACCAATCCATGCCTCCTCTAGAATACCATAGCCCAAAGGAGTAGAGGGACCTCTATTAATCAAATATACTGCAGTATTGACAACCTCCACTCACATGTGTAAGGGCAACCCAGCATGCAACCTCATGCTCCTTGTGTGCTCCATTATAGTCTTGTTCATGCTTTCAACCACTCCATTTTCCTGTGGACTCCTTGGAACAATTTTCTATCTATGAATACCATTAGTGGAGCAATAATCTTCAAATTCATGACTACAATACTCACCACCATTATTAGATCTGAGACATTTGAATTTCTTACCAGTCTCATTTTCGACCAAGCATTTCCATTTCTTAAAAGTTTGAAATACATCAAATTTTTGTCTAAGGAAATAAACCCATACTTTTCTAGTTGTGTCATCAATAAATGCAACATAATAATGAGATCCACCCAGGGAAGATACCTAAGCTGGTCCCCATACATCTATATGCACAAGCTCTAATTTCTCCTTTTTGTTTTCCTTCCCAGTCTTTACAAAACTCACTCTCTTTTGTTTTCCATATACACAACTTTCACAGAAATCCATATTAACACATTTTAGACCTGGTAAAACTTTCTTTGAATGAAGTACTTTCATACCTTTCTCACTCATGTGCCCAAGTCTATAGTGCCATAGTGCTATATTAGAATCTACAGCAGCTATTTGTTCTCCCTGCTCAACTGCAGCAATTGTTCCTGAACATTCATTTTTCTCTAAAAAGATCAAAGTAGAAGGAATAATATAACCTGTACAAAGATATAAGGTGCCTACTTTCACACCTTTTTCTATTACAAGGGAACCTTTTGAAACCTTCCAATTTTTATCATTAAAAGTAACTACAAAACCCTCATCATCGAGTTTCCCTACTGAAATTAAATTCCTACTCAGCCTTGGAACATGTCTTACCTCATGTAGTAGCCAATGATTCTCATTCTGCAACTTAATCTTAATTTTTCCCTTTCCAAAAATCTAACAAGGTTCATTATCCCCCAAATAAACAAGCCCAAAATCCCCTTGGACATAATCAATGAAATAACTTCTATGAGGTGTAGCATGAAATGAAGCACCAGAATCTAAAACCCATGAATCATCAACACTTTCTAAAGACAGAAGCAAAGCATCCTCTTCGGATTTTTTACTTACCACATTTGCCTCCTTGTCTCCATCTGATTTATCTCCTTCATTTTTCTTTTGATTCCAGCAATCTTTCTTTTTGTGCCTTGGTTTTCCAAAGTAGCAGCAATCATTTGGTCCTCTTGATTGAAACCTCTTCCCTTTTGACTTTGCTCTTGATTTCTCACCATTTCCAGAGTTACTTCCTCTCTTAGTCATTCTACCCCTTCTTTGTGCATTCAAAACACTTCCTAATGTAGATCCACGTAAGGATTTCCTACAAGTTCCCTCACTCAAAACAACACCGATCACATCATCATATTTTAGGGTACTAGATCCAGGAACAAAATTACTCACAGCCATTACCAAGCCATTCCATCTTTCAAGAAAAGAACACAAAATCAAGAAAGCCCTTATTTCTTCATCAAAATTGATACTCACAGATGATAATTGACTAGTAATTGTATTAAACTCATTTAAATGATCTGAAATAGATCCACCTTCTACCATTTTCATATTAAATAAACGCTTCATGAGAAATACCTTGTTTGAAGCAAAGGGCTTTTCATACAGTGTCACTAAGTTTTTCATCAACTCTTCTGTCATCTTTGCTTTTGTAATATTAAATGCCACTGATGGTGCCAAGCATAGCCAAATGATTTTGAGTGCCTTTCTTTCCAAAAGATCCCATTCAACATCTAACATAGTTCCCTGATTGTTGGCTTTTCCTTTTTACGGCTTCCATAAATCCTTCTGATACATATAGTCTTCCATTTGCATCTTCCATAATTGGAAGTTCTGCCCATTAAACCTATCAACCCTTAGCTTACTCTCATCTACCATTGCTCTCACTCAACCATGAGACTCTCACTCAACCGTGAAACTTTCTTGCAGAGGATAACTAAAAAAAAACTAGGCTCTAATACCACTTGTTAGGATAAACCATGAACAGAAATAAAAACTACATGTAAATATAACCAATAAAAGAAAATAATAGATCATACAAAAATGAACACAAGGCACCAAGATTTAATGTAGTTCACCAAATCCCTAGGCTACGTCCACCAAACAACAAGTTCGATCTTATTACAATCCATTGATTACAACCTAATTACAGTTTGTAATCCCTTACAGCTCAATGCTGCCGCAAGAACCAATTTTGCATCACAACATAATGAAGATACCTAACCCTAAACCCTTTTATACAAGTATTTTATCCATTTTATGGTTACAACATGTCAGCCATATGTTGGCCATAATATGTCAGCTACAACGTCGGCCATGGCCCAAAATTTTTTTTTGGGGCGATGCCTTGAACCCTACTAATTATGAAGTATGTACAATACTTTCCTGATCAGTCATCATAATCTAACAATCTCCCACTTGGGGACTAATCAGGCTCCACACTAAAAAACAATTGAGAGGGGAGGGGGCTTAATTACTAACCAATCAAACTTATACTTTAATTCACCAATTAAACTTTCACAATATAATATGATATAATTGCATGCACGAAAGACTGAAAGCATTAAAGCATTCATAACACCTGACACAATATTTGGTAACCCAAAAACCTTTTAAATAGAAATTAAAAATAGGATCGAGATGGTATCCATAAGCTTCATTACTACAATATAAATTTAGCCTAGTTAAATCTTACAATTGATCACTTCTGGTGGTCTATCCTATTACGAATAGTACGGACTGTTATGTCCACCTTGTGAAAGGATTTATACAACAATTAGGTATGCACTCAGTTAGGAGATTTATACATGATTCTACCTTGTTAAAGGATTTTATTGATGCACCTATTAGGATGAGCCAATAGTAGATCTTTGATATGTAACTCAATTTGTTGAATGACATTTCTTTGTTGTAAATTGATCACCTTGTTGTGATAGATAAGACTCTACTTTTCCTTATACTTCTTGTAGCCTTCTTCTAATTCACACTCATAATGCTTCTTACTTATTATTCATTCTTATTTGGATATGACGATATGTATTACATATATACCAATATTAATCATTACCTTTTAGAGTCAGCTACTTTACTCAATTCATTATAATTCACTAGGCTGGCTCACTACTGAAACTCAAGTCCTAAAGAGCATTCGAGTGATGTTCTAATAATTGGCAACACTATCAACTCGACAAGCTCTAGCAGTCAGTTAACATTAGTACACAATCCACATTGAGCACTAGAGACTAGGTTGAACTCAATTAGCACGTGGTGTATTGATCTAAGATTAGTTTTGACAAGTGAGTGTCAACACACTTAAGATGTTTACTTAGTTCATGTCGAACTAGTAATGCATGCCAAGTATGACATGTAAATATTAGACCATGCCAAGTTGCAATGAGTGTTGAGTTAGTCATGTGTTGAGTCACTCAGATGCTAAGAAAATAGACCATGCTGAGTGATTCAAGTGTTGAGCAAATAGTAAATGCTGAGCAATTTAGGTACTGAGTTAGAATAGTTTATGTCAAGCATCAAAAACTTCATATGTCGAGTAACACAAATTGGACATATTTGTTTGTTATGGCACAAAAAACTATGTAAATAATTTATCAGCCAATATAAGGATAGATTTGTTGGAGTTGATGAAATCCAACTCTAAAGATGCCCAAGATCACTTGCATGCGAAAAATTGTCAAAGAGAAGCCAAGGAGAGAAGAGCGTGGAGCAAGGGAAAAACCCTAAACGGACATGAGAGAGAAAATATGCAAAAATAATGAAATTGTATTTACAATGAGAATGTGTTGTTGTTGTTTTGAAAATACAATGAAGAATCCTAAATATAAAGAGCTCCAGGAATCTTCTAGAATAAGCTAGAAGACACTAGGAGATAAGTGTGACAACTTAGCATACATCCACATGAGGTGGAAAGTCCTGGAACAATGTGAGAGGATAAGTATGACTTAGGAGAGAAAAAATTCTTGTATTGTCAACAACTTATAACAAACTCCTAGACTACAACTAATAAATAAATGCATTTACCTAAGTAAGCTTAAGTAAATAGAATAAATAATTAGTAAATTAATTATTTACTCTAACACCCCCCCTTAAGTGCAACTTAGGGAAATGCCTTAAGCTCACAAAACTAAGAAATGTTAAATGGAAAATGCGTCCTAGCAACAAAGCCATGTTAGGTACCCATGAACAAATGCAAAAGATGCAACTTCTAAAAATGGAGAAAGAGAGAAAACCATGTGGGAAAAACCCTCCCCCAAAAAGAGTTAAAAACCTAGTGAAGAATTGAAGAAGCCTCCAACTAGGGAAATGTCCCCTAAAATAGGAACACAAAGTGATCATGAAGAGCATCACTAAAGCATGAAGAAGCCACAAAAACTCTACCATCAAGAAGAAAATTGGTGATCTAAAGAATCTCCATGGAAGAAGAAGGCACGAACCAAGCATGTCTATATAGTAGATGATCCATCTCACCAAAATACATAGGTAGCCAGCCACTACAATGGCCTTGTATATAGGATCAACCACTAAATACATAACTCACACTAACAAACCATTGCACCACGGATGCATTAGAACAACAGCATAACCCCCCTTAATGCAGATTGGGTGAGATGACAAAAAACTGAGAAGGTGGGCTAAAGTCTCCTGTAGACGAACCAAGAACAACGAGAGAGAGAAAGAGGTACAAACACCTATAAAGACACAGTCACACTGAGTTTGCATGGGGCTAATGTCATCATAGGGAGACTCACTTGACAAAGGGAGAATGCCTAAAATAGCAAACAACTATCCCCCCCATGGTGCTTTATGAAAATAGTGCATGTACAACTAACTCAAAAAAAATGTTCATGACCCTCGGAATGAAAAGTGGCAATTTATCTCAATGTGATATATAAAAGTGCTCCAAAATGATAGCTAAAATGATCAAAACTAAAAATAAGCTGATACAAAATATAGTACAGCCCAAAACAAAGGAAACCATGCCAGGAAAATGATCCTTAGGCCTAAAACACTCAAGATATCCATCATATAGAAAAAATACCAAAAACATGATAGAAAGAGCATGGCCCAAAAACTAAAGAAAATTACCATATTTTTGAAAAGGTGACAGAACCAGCTTTCCAGAAATATAAAGTTTTCAAAAAATTGACATGGGACGCAAAAGATATGCATGCCGGAGTAAAAAACATAACTTTAGACTTCAACTAAAAAAAGGGCAATAAAAATGCATCAAAACTTTAAAATACCTTCCATCAATATCTCCATCTTGGAACCAGCTTTCTGGTTCTTCTTTCAGATTGAAAAAATACCTCTGTATGCTCAAGTTATGGCCAAAAAATTGAAGGTAGGTCCAAAATGACCTAGAAGGAGAGTGCAAGAAGGTGCGTTGATGCACTGCTGACATCAGCATTTCAAGCGATTAAATTTGATGGCTAAACCATTGTCACAAAAAAAAAGGAGGTCACATGATAGTTCCACATGGAGCCACATGGCAAGAATGGATGACATGGCAGGGGCCACATGGCAAACTGCCACGTGTTAGCCTGAATCTGTTGACTAGGCCGAAAACGTCCATGCGGAAGCTGACAGTGCCTACTAACTATGGAGGAGCATAAAGCAAGCAACAAAGGAGCACTACAAGAGTGGAGGTGGCAGGATCTAGTGCTAAAGACTGGCAGAGAGGCTGGGAACATTGACGGAGAGGAGACTACTGGCGGTGCTTTGCAACGAGCTGTGGATGGGTGGCGCTGCCTGCGGCCACCACTGCGTGCCGCGCTCAGGTGACCACCCGATGGTGCACGGGTTGCACAATGGCAGTGCGATAGTGGTTGTTGGGTGGCATGACCTAAATTTTTTTTTTTTTTTTTTAAATATTTCTTCGAATCATCTGAATGACCGTACGGAAGGGCCTATGAGCAAAAAAAAATTGCCTCCCGGAGCTCTGTCTCCAAAAATGACAAGTTTTATATGGATTCTAGTGAAAAGTGACTTCTAAATCCAATGGCAACATTCTTTTGGGCTGAAAGTTCTTTGAAATTTTTCTCTACCCCTGATTTGAAGAAAAAATGCACAAACAAACTAGTGTTTGTGACTTCAAATCACGGCTTCAAAAATTATTCAACGAAGCAGTAGCAAGAAGGCTCTGATACCATGTTGGAGTTGATGAAATTTAAATCTGAAGATGCCCAAGATCACCTGCATGTGAAAACTTGTTAAAGAGAAGCCAAGGAGAGAAGAGCGTGGAGCAAGGGAAAAACCCTAAATAAACATGAGAGAGAAAATATGCAAAAACAATGAAATTGTATTTACAATGAGAATGTTTTATTGTTGTTGTGAAAATACAATGAGGGAGCTTGAATATAAAGAGCTCCAAGAATCTTCTAGAATAAGCTAGAAGATGCTAGGAGATAATTATGACAACTAAGCATACATCCACATGAGGTGGAAAGTCCTCGAACAACGTGAGAGGATAATTATGACTTAGGAGAGAACAAACTCCCATATTGTCAACAACTTATAACAAACTCCTGGACTATAACTAATAAATAAATGCGTTTACCTAAGTAAGCTTAAGTAAATAGAATAAATAATTAGTAAATTAATTATTTACTCTCACAAGATTTTAATCTTTTAGAGATAAGGAAAAATTTATATGCAAATTCCCTATGTAATTACATACAACCAATCAAAAATTGGAAAGGTTTAAGTGGCTAAATGAATGAATCTCAGCCGTAGATTTATACCTAACCCTAAGCCACCTCAATATTCTTAAGGAGGAAAAAGCCCTCAATTTTTAACAATGTGTAGAGCATTTCAAAGGGGTGAATGATCAAATTGGAGGACTAAACAAGAAAATTTGTAGAGCATTCAAGGTGACTTAGCAGTAAGAGTGAATTGCAGAATCAATTAAGTGAACATAGCATAGAGGATACAACATTGATGCATTAGATCGTGAAGGATGATGGAGACACAACCCAAGACCAAAATGAACATAATTGGAAAGGGAAATATTATTATCAGCAAAAATCTGCTACTACATTCAATACAAGGAAAATAGACCCAATTACATGCCCTATGGACTTACAATAGTATGATTCTGGAGAAAAATCCTCCTCACAATACCTTCTCTCCAACTCCACTAAGAACTGCCTTTACAATGCCAAGAATATTCTTAAATAGACCCCAACTGGTTTAGGGTTAGGAATACATTCTAGAATACACTAGTTGGCATCCACCACCAAAACAAAAGGTTTCAAAAATCTTGTTAGAAGTTGGTGTAAAATTAGAAGAATCCAGAAATAGTAGCCCAACTTTCAAGGGGCATAACTTTTGAACCAGGGCTCTGATTGATGAACTGTTTACATTTCTAGAAAACTATCAAAGTGCTCTATAACCCTATGGACCAAATTTTCTTGTCCCCCATTTTTTGGGCCCATATCAGGCCATTTAGTGCCTCAAACTTGGCTTTGAAGTGCTCTTAGGAGGTCTCCAAGAAACTTAAAACTACAATAACTTTCTAACCATAAAGCCTTTTGACCTAATTCTTTTTCTAGATCACTTAAAATTACAAGTATAGTCAACCATCCAAATTACACCCTCTAACTCATCATAATTTTGTCTTAATTAAAAAATAACCCATTTTTTGCATTTATACGTATCCCAAGGTGCTTAAAAACTCTAACCCAGAAAACTAATAGTGGAACTGTGAGAGTTGGAACTTTTATTTGACCAAAATGGGCCTCCAAAAATGAAAACACATTAAATAGAAACTATCTCCAAGCATTTTTTTTTTGGGTGATACAAGATTGCCCTTACACCACTAGATGCTACTACCTCAGACACATAGGGTAGATTGAAAAGTGACCCTATCACTTAATGATTGGTAGAGGAAAACCTAAATGGGAAACCTCCACTACTGATATCCAAGTTGAGTCTTCTATTGGTTGTCCTTTCCACTTCACTAGGTACTATTCAAATTGCCTATTTCTAGTACTCCTACCCACACGACTATCCAGAATATCTTCTATCTCCTCTTTCTTAGAAGTAGGAATTGGACATGGCTCCAGCACCAACCCCTCATCTGCACCATCATCATGATATTTTGTTAAGTTTGAAATGTTGAAGATAGGAGAAATGTGAATCTGATCTAGCAACTTCACCTCATATGCATTTCCCAAGTCATGTTTCTTCAAAATTTTGTAGGGACCAAATTTCTTCATCTTCAACTTGTTGTAAGTACCCACTGGAAACTATTCCTTTCGTAAGTGTACCATAACTAGATCCCCTACTTGGAACTCCTTATGTCTTCTCCTTTGATCTACCCTAGCTTTATACTATTGATTCATTTTGGTGATGTGGACATGGACCTCCTCATGTAGGCTCTTGATATATTCAAAAAATTCTTCTAACTTGACACTAGTCCTCTCCCCTTGCTCCATCTTCTTTAATTATGGTGCAGTCCTTGGGCTACTTCCATATAAAATTTTGAATGGTGATCTACTAGTACTCCTATTTACAAAATTATTGTAAGAAAACTCTACTTGTGGTAGAATCAAATCCCATCACTTGAGCTTATCTTCCACTAAACACCTTAGCAAATTGCCCAGACTTCTTTTTACCACTTTTGTCTGTCCATCAATTTGCAGATGATGTGTAGAACTACACTTCAATTTCATCCTCAACTTCTTCCATAAAGTCCTCCAAAAATACCCCACAAATTTAGTATCTCTGTCAGAATCAATACTCTATAGGAGACCATTTAGTCTCATCACCTCTCTGAAAAACAAATCTTCAATATGTACAGAATCATGAGTCTTGTGGCATGGGATGAAATGTGCCATCTTAGAGAACCTATCAACCACCACAAATATTGAGTCATTACCCCTTTGTGTCCTCGGCAATCCAAGAATAAAATCCATACTTATGTCCTCCTAAGGCTTTGATGGAACAAGAAATGGCTGATAAAGTCTATTGTTGTGACAAAATCATTTGGATACTTGACTTACTCGACAACTCTGCACAAATTTCTTCACATCCTATGGCATTTGAGGCCAAGAATAATGTTCTCTAAGAATAGTAATGGTCTTCTCCTAACCAAAGTGTCTTACCATCCCCCCACTGTGTTTCTCTTTGATCAATTTTTTCCTCATGGAACACCTTGGAATGCATAATTGACTACCCTTGAACAACATACCATCCCAAATCAAATAATCTAGCCACTTGGTTTTGTCTACAATAACAGGTTCTTTAAAAGCCTTCCATGCTTCAACAAAATTAGGATCCTCCAAGTATAGATTCTTGAGTTCATCAAACCCAACCACTTCAACCTGACAAATGTGCAATAAATGTTCATCCAAAGTCTTGCTAAAAATTAAAATGTCATCCAAATAGACAATAACGAATTTTCCCAAGAATTTCTTTAGTACCTCAATCATAAGCTGCATCAAGGTTCTTGATGCAGTGGTCAATCCAAAGGACATCACTAATCACTCATATAGACCATCCTTGGTCTTGGATGTAGTTTTCCACTCATTTCTCTTAGGTATCTATATCTAGTGATAGCCAATCTTGAGATCTATCTTTGTGAAGTACTGAGCTCCACTCAAGCAGTCCATAAGATCATCTGTTCTTGGCAAAGCAAACTAATACTTGATGGTTATTCTATTTATAGCTCAAGAGTCTATGCACATTCTCCACTCTCCATCCTTCTTTGCTACCAGTACTACAGGTATTGCACATGGACTCAAGCTCTCTCAAATCAAACCCTTCCTCAATAGCTCCTGAACTTTTCTATTTAGCTCCTCATTTTCAATAGGAAACATCCTATGAGCAACCTTGTTAGGAAACCTAGCTCCAGGGGTTATATATATCTGATGACTAATCTACCCTACTGGTGGCAACCCTTCTAGAACATTGTTAGAGATGACATCTCCATACTCACTTAATATGCCTAAAACTTCAAGTGGAATTTCACTACTACCTTCCTTATCTCTTCTAGGAATCAAAGCATAACACATACACTGATGTTTCATACCATCCAAAAAAATTCTTCCATCAACAAGACATATCCTAGCACTATTGCATATCTTTTTACCTTCATTTATCAAGGGCTTCAGCTTGTAGTGAACTCCATCCTTTGTTAGAGAGTATGTATTTGCATGATCATCATGTACATAATGCATATCAAATTGCCATGGTCTTCACAAAAAGAGATGGTAGACATCCATTGGGATAATGTCACAGAGAACTTCATCATGGTAACTCCCAATCTTGAACTTCACCAAACATTGTTCACTAACCACGACCTTATGATCATCCTTCACCCAAGCAATTTGACAGGGTTGGGGTAGCTTGTCCCTCTTGAGCTTTAGCTTAGAGACCATCTCCTCAGACACCAAGTTATCAGTGCTACCACAATCAACAATCACATCACGACACTTATCCTCACACTTGCACCTGATATGAGACAAACTCCTCCTTTATCTAGGTTCAGTCTCACCGCTTAGTAAGACCCTTTCATTCATGAGAGCATCTCCTCTTTCTACATCCTCAGAATGTAATGACTGCACATCCTCATCCACATGAGCAACCCTTGCTTGACCATCAACTCTCCTATCTGTTCTTCCTTATTGTTGAGGGCATTCAAATGCATGATGACCTTCTTCATTGCAATGAAAATAGGTACCATAGAAGCCTCCTCTTCCTGAACCTTTTCCATGTCCTTTGGCTCTTCCTCTCTGATCTCCAAAGTTTTGATCATGACAGTGGTTAAAACCCTCATTCCTCTAGTTCTTGCTAGTGCCCACATCCTCATTTTTCTTCTGGGTCTCATTTTGGCCTCCAAATGCCCTACCATCACCCCTTCCTCCTTGACCACACCCTCTTCACCTTTCATCAAATCTTTTGTTTAGATTCTCTTCAACTCATAGGGAAAATTGGTATGCCTCTTCAATGCTAGTCATTCTAACTAGACTTAACTCTTCCTAAATGCTAGGTCGTAACCCACTGAGGTAATAAGCAACCTTCTCCTTATTAGCTTCTACATGCCCTACCTTAATAAGAAGTTGATAAAATTCCTCTATATATTCTTGGACACATTTTCTAGCTTGCTTTAACCCTTGCATTTTCTTGAACAAATCAAGCTTGTAGTCAACAAGAATGAACTGCTTCTTTAGTTTGTCCACCATGTGATCCCACCTTGTGATTTTCTCCTTTCCTCTTCTATTTCTTTCTAGTTGAATCTCTTGCCACTAGATTTTGGCATGGCCTTTCATTTTTTCCTTTTCAAACTTAACCCTCTCTAGGTCTCTGATATCCTCATACTCAAAATACTCCTCTAGTTCATCGATCCAATCGGTCAACTTATCTAGGTTAAGAGTTCTCGAAAACATACCCACATCAGCTTTAGGTCTTTTTCCAAGCTTAAAAATGGCCCTAAAAGGCCTCTCCTTTGCCTAATTTATGACTTACTCTTTGCCTTCCCCTTCTTGTCCAATATTTTCTTCTTTTTCTTCATTTTCTTCCTCACTTTCGTTACCTACGGCAACATTCAGTCCTCTATAGATCTCCTCCGGCAACGATTGAAGTTGTCTCTAGAGGGCTCTAACCTTAGGATTAATAACCCATGCCCTT
The DNA here is from genome assembly GCA_028749045.1 of Cupressus sempervirens. Lineage (NCBI taxonomy): Eukaryota > Viridiplantae > Streptophyta > Pinopsida > Cupressales > Cupressaceae > Cupressus > Cupressus sempervirens. Next base: position 231,089,945 of record CM053784.1, read on the forward strand.
CTACCACCTTCACTTCATGGAGGCATCTTCCTATCTCAAACCCACAACCACACAGTCCTGGTGCAAACTGCCTCACAGTCGGCGCTTTGTCTACACACTCAGGAAAACATGCTCTGATACCACTTGATGGAGACACAACCCAAGACTAGAATGAACACAATAGGAAAAATGGAAATATTATTATCAACAAAAATCTACTAATACATTCAGTACAAGGAAAATAGACCTAGTGACATACCCTATGGGCTTACAATAGTATGATTCTGGAGAAAAATCCCCCTCATAGTACCTTCTCTCCAACTCCACTAAGAACTGCCTTTACAATGCCATGAATGTTCTTAAAAAGACCCCAATTGGTTTAGGGTTAGGAATGCATTCTATAATATTCTAGTTGGCATCTACCACCAAAATAGAAGGTTCCAAAAATCTCGTTAGAAGTCGGTGTAAAATTAGAAGAATCCATAAACGGTAGCCCAACTTCCAAGAGGCATAACTTTTGAATCAAGATTTCAATTGACAAACCATTTACATTTTTGGAAAGCTCTCAAAAATTTTCATAGACCTATTGACCATTTTTGCTCATCCCCAATTTTTTGGGCCCGTATGAGGCCATTTAGTGCCTCAAACTTGACTTTGAAGCACTCTTAGGAGGTCTCTAGGAAAATTAAAACTGCAATAACTTTCTAACCACAAAGCCTTTTGACTTGATTCTTTTCTACAACACTTTAAATTACAAGCATAATCATCCCTCCAAATTACACCCTCTAACTCATCATAATTTTGGCTCAATTAAAAGAAACCAATTTTTTGTATTTACACATATCCCAAGGTGCTTAAAAACTCAAACCCCAAAAACTAATAGTGGAACTATGAGAGTTGGAACCTTTATTTGACCAAAATGGGTATCTAGAAATGAAAACACATTAAATAGAAACTATCTCTAAGCATTTTTTTTTGGGTGATACAAGATTTCCCTTACACCACTAGATGCTCCTGCATCAGACACCCGGGCTAGATTGAAAAGTGACCTTGTCACTTAATGGTTGGTAGAGGAAAACCCAAATGGGAAACCTCTGTTGCTGATATCCAAGTTGACTCTTCTATTGGTTGTCCTTTCCAATTCACTAGGTACTCTTTATACTGCTTATTTCTAGTACTCCTGCCCACACGACTATCCATAATCTCTTCTATCTCCTCCTTAGAAGTAGGAATTGGACATGGCTCCAGCATCAACCCCTCATTTGCACCATCATCATGATATTCTGTTAAGTCTAAAATGTTGAAGATAGGAGAAATGTGAATCCCATCTGGCAACTCCACCTCATATGCATTTTCTGAGTCATGTTTCTTCAAAATTTTGTAGGGGCCAAATTTCTTCATTTCAGCTTGTTGTAAGTACCCACTAGAAATTGTCCCTTTCATAAGTGTACCATAACCAGATCCCCTACTTAGAACTCCTTATGTCTCCTCCTTTCATCTACCCTAGCTTTATATTGTTGATTCATTTTGGTGATGTGTGCATGGAGCTCCTCATGTAGGCTCTTGATATGTTCAACAAATTCTTCTGGCTCGACACTTGTTCTCTCCCCTTGCTCCATCTTCCTTAATTTTGGTGCAGTCCTTGGGCCACTTCCATAGACAATTTGGAATGGTGATCTAGTAGTACTCCTATTTAAAAAATTATTGTAATAAAACTCTTCTTGTGGTAGAATCAAATCCCATCCCTTGGGCTTATCTCCCACTAAACACCTCAACAAATTGCCCATATTTCTATTTACCACTTCTGTCTATGCATTAGTCAGCGGATGATGTGTGGAACTACACTTCAATTCTATCCTCAACTTCTTCCATAAAGTCTTCCAAAAATATCCAAAAAATTTAGTATCTCTGTTGGAATCAATACTCTTTGGGAGACCATGTAGTCTCACCACCTCTCTAGAAAAAAAATCTGCAATATGTATAGCATCATGAGTCTTATGGCATGGGATGAAATGTGCCATATTGGAGAACCTATCAACCACCACAAATATAGAGTCATTACCCCTTTGTGTCCTCTACAATCCAAGAAAAAAATGCATACTTATGTCCTCCCAAGGCTTTAATGGAACAGGAAATGGTTGATAAAGTCTAGTGTTGTGACTAAATCTTTTGGCTACTTGACATGCTTGACAACTCTAGAGAAATTTCTTCACATCTTGTGACATTTGAGGCCAAAAATAATGTTCTCTAAGAATGGCAATGGTCTTATCTTGACCAAAGTGTCCTTTCATCCCCCCATTGTGTTTCTCTTTGATCAAATTTTCCCTCATGGAACTCCTTCGAATGCATAATTGACTAACCTTTAATAGCATACCATCCTGAATCAAATAATATAGCCACCTAGTTCTGTCTATAGTAATAGGTTCTTTACAAGCCTTCCACGCTTTAGCAAAATCAAGATCCTTTGGGTACAAATTCTTGAGTTCATCAAACCCAACCAGTTCAATTTGCATTATGGTAAGCAACAATTGTCTCCCACGTAATGCATCTACAACCCTATTAGACCGTCCACTTCTATGTTTCAACACAAATATATAGCTCTGGATGAACTCTGCCCACTTCAAATGTCTTTGGTTCAATTTACCTTGGTTATTTAGGTATTGCAATGCCTGGTGATTAGTAAACAAGAAAAATTCTTTTGGCAATAAATAATGCCTCTATTTCTTTAAAGCCTAAATGATTGCATAGAACTCCTGATCATAAACAAAATACTTCTTTGCATCATTCAATTTTTCTCTAAAATATGCAATAGGCTTACCTTCTTGGCTCAATATAACCCCAATAGCACTACCACTAGCATCACAATCTACCTAGAACACTTTACCAAAATGAGGAAGTGCAACCACAGGTTGTTCTATCACCTACTTCTTCAACAATTCAAAACTCCTTGTAGTTGTTGTAGTCCATTTGAACTCTTTTCTATCTCCCCTTATTGTTTCAGTCAGGGGTGCACATATACCACTGAAATTCTTAATGAATTTCCTACAAAAACTCACCAGACCATGAAATGATCTCACCTCAGTAGCAGAACTTGGAGTAGGCCATTCCATGATGGCTTTTACCTTCTTTGGATCCATTTTGAGACATTCAGATGATACAAAAAACCCCAAGTAGACTAACTCTTTTTTTACAAAGCTACATTTCTTTAGATTAATCAACAATTTCTCTTCCCTCAATCTTTCAAGGACACTACAAATGTGCAATAAATGTTCATCCAAAGTCTTGCTAAAAATTAAAATGTCATCCAAATAGAAAATAACGAATTTTCCCAAGAATTTCTTTAGTACCTCAATCATAAGCTGCATGAAGGTTCTTGATGCATTGGTCAATCTAAAGGACATCACTAACCACTCATATAGACCATCCTTGGTCTTGAATGCAATCTTCCACTCATCTCCCTCTCATATCTATATCCAGTGATAGCCACTCTTGAGATCTATCTTTTTGAAGTATTGAGCTCCACTCAAGCAGTCCATAAGATCATCCATTCTTGGAGAAAGGAACCAATACTTCATGGTTATTATGTTTATAGCTTGAGATTCTATGCACATTCTCCAATCTCCATCCTTCTTTTCTGCTAGTACTACAAGTACTAGACATGGACTCAGGCTCTTTCAAATCAAAACCTTCTTCAATAGCTTTTGAACTTGTTTGTTTAGCTTCTAAGTTTCAGTAGGAGTCCTCCTATGAGCAGCCTTGTTGGGAAAACTAGCTCCAAGGATTAAATCTATTTGATGATTAATCTGCCTTACTGGTGGCAACCCTTTTTGAAAATTTTCAGAGATGACATCTCCATACTCACTTAATAGGCCTAAAACTTCAGGTGGAATTTCACTACTACCTTCCTTATCTCTTCTAGGAATCAAAGCATAACACATACACTGATGTTTCATACCATCCAAAATATTTCTTCCATCAACAAGACATATCCTAGAATTACTGCATACTTTTTCACCTTCCTTTATCAAGGGCTTTAGTTTATGGCAAACTCCATCCTTTGTCAGAGAGGATGTATTTGCATGACCGTCATGTATAGTATGCCTATCAAATTGTCGTGGTCTTCCCAACAAAAATGGTAGACATCCATTGGAATAATGTCACAGAGAACTTCATCATTGTAAATCCCAATCTTGAACTTCACCAAACATTGTTCACTGAACAGGGCCTTATAATCATCCTTCACCCAAGCAATCTAATAGGGTTGGGTGTGCTTCTCCCTCTTGAGCTTTAGCTTAGAGACCATCTCATCAAACACCAAGTTATCAGTGCTACCACCATCAACAATCACATCACAACACGTATACTCGCACTTGCTCCTAGTACAAAACAAACTCCTCCTCTATCCAGGTTCAGTCTCACCACTTAGTAAGACCCTTTCATTCACAAGAACCTCTCCTCTTTCTGCATCCTTAGAATGTGATGATATGCATCCTCATCCACATGATCAACCCTTGCTTAACCATTAGCTCTCCTATATGTTCTTCCTTTTCATTTAGGGAATTCAAAAGCATGATGACCTTCTTCATTGTAATGAAAATATTTACCACAAAAGCCTCCTCTTCTTGGACCTTGTCCACATCCACTGCCTCTTCCTCTCTAATCTCCAAAGTTTTGATCATGGGAGTGGTTGAAACCTTCGTTCCTCTAGTTCCTGCTAGTACCCACATCTTCATTTTTCTTGTGGATCTTATTTCAACCTCCAAATGACCTACCAAAATCCCTTTCTCTTTGACGTTACCCTCTTTTCCTTCCATCAAATATTTTGTTTAGCTTCTCTTCAACTCATAGGGAAAATTGGTATGCCTCTTCAATGCTATTCATTCTAACTAGACTTAACTCTTCCTGAATGCTAGGTCGTAACTCACTGAGGTAATGAGAAACCTTCTCCTTATTAGCTTCTACATGCCCTGCCCTAATAAGAATTTGATAAAATTCCTTTGTATATTCTTGGATAGATTTTCCAGTTTGCTTTAGCCCTTGCATTTTCTTGAACAAATCAAGCTCATAGTCAATAGGAATGAACTTCTTCTTTAGTTTGTCCACCATGCGATCCCACCTTGTGATTTTCTCCTTTCCTCTTCTATTCCTTTCTAGTTGAATCTCTTGCCACCCAATTTTGGCATGGCCTTTCATTTTGGCCTTCAAAAACTTAACCCTCTCTAGGTTTCTAATATCCTCATACTCAAAATACTCAAGTTTTGGGAGGTATAGCTTTTGAACCGAGACTCTAATTGATGAACCGTTTACATTTCCAGAAAGCTCTTGAAGTGCTCTATAACCTTATGAACCAGATTTTCTCATCCCCCATTTTTTTGGCCTATACAAGGCCATTTAGTGCCTCAAAACTGACTTTGAAGTACTCTTAGGAGGTCTCTAGGAAACTTAAAACTGCAATAACTTTCTAACCATAAAGTATTTTGACCTAATTCTTTTTCTAGAGTGATTTAAATTACAACTATAATCATCCCTCCAAATTACACCCTCTAACTCATCATAATTTTGGCTCAATTACAAAATAACCCATTCTTTGCATTTACATGTATCCCAAGGTGCTTAAAAGCTCTAAACTAGAAAACTAATAGTGGAACTGTGAGAGTTGGAACCTTTATTTTACCCAAATGGTATCCAAAAATGAAAACACATTAAATAGAAATTATCTCTAATAATTTTTTTTTGGGTTATACAAGATTTCCCTTACACCACTGGATGCTCCTACATCAAAGGATTAATCAGAGATTGGATAGAGGTGATCTGTTATTAGGAAAGAAAGTGTCAATTGCAAGATCTATGCTGACACATTTTGATAGGTGATTTAAGTTAAATCTCTTAACAGAGTAGTCTTAATAGGCTGTATGAAATCCTTTAACAGGGTGCTTACTTAATTGTAAGTTGAAGTCCTCTATCAAGGCACACTTCTAACAGGGTGTTGAAATCCTCTAAAGGTGGGACTTAATAGTCTTGTTAAGCCTTTAACAGGGCAAGCCTTTCATAGGGTAGACCATGATTCATGGTCAAACCATTGTAACCTTCATTAGATACACTTTATTACTGCAGCAGTGAAGATTTGAAGATGTAATCCCCACCCCAGTTTTACCTTCTCACTTGAAGACTTTCTAGGTAATCATATCTGGTGTTATGCGTGTGTTTGATTACATGTTTACATGATTGATGCATATGCTTTATATGTTATTTTAGTATATTAATGCATGTGATGTATGAATGGTGAAATTTTTATGGGTCCAAGTTTAAACTCTTGATTCACCCCCTCAGCAGTTTACTTTCTTTCCAACTGTAATTCCAACAATTGGTACCAGAGCCAAGTTCTCTGAAAGAGAAGCTTTTCATCTTAGAGGAAATTTGTCCAAGGCAAATAAGAAATATGGAGGAAGGTTTACACCAAAGTATAGATCCTTCAACATTCTTCAAAATAATATTGAAGATGTTGTAATGAAATCCACACAAATGTGGAAATTAATCTATGGTTTAACTATTGTGAAACAAGGAGAAGAGGACCCCTTTGATGGTAAGAATGATGAAAAAGAAGATAGTAAGGAAGAAGGAAATATAGTTGAGGAGGAGACTAAAAGGATGGATACTGACACAGCTATAGCTCAATAGTAGCAAGAGGAACAGAGTGTGCAAGACACACAAATGTCGAGTGTTAGTCCCCCTCATGAAATAAGTGTAATTGCAAAAACCATAATTGTCAAGGATATTCTTGATGCATCAGCTCAGAACATCAATGCACTAAGTGCAGAAGACTTGAAGAAAATATTAGACCAATCTACACTACATGCTAAGTTATGTGATAATCTAATCTTGGTGAGTGTAGATGAGCTCCAAAAGGAAGAAAGTAAGATCACAAGGGACAAGGTGAATCCACAAGAACCACCTTCTACCATCCCTTTAGTTACTCAAGTGAAACCTTTGATTCAAACTACAATAGATACACCCTCTAAGGTTGATACACTTGGGAAAGTTATTATTCTTAATAAGAAGCAGGAAGAAGAAAAAGATACAAGTGTACAGTAGGAAACAGGATAGATAGTTTCATTTGTACCTAAAGCACAAAGACAAAGTGCTATTCATGTCATTATATTAGACAAGAGCCAATCTAAAGAAGGTAAGAAAACACCTAAGGTAAAGGAGTAAGAAGCCATCCAGGCACTAGTAACACTACCAACATCTGGTACTTCTCGTACAAAAGTTCTTTAAAAGCTGAGCGCATAAGCTATACTATTATAGATCTCAGTATCAGGCTTAGGCTCTTCAAAAGTTGATAAGGTAACTCACTATGGTGATATCACTTTAGATGAAGAGATAGTTATTCCTAAATTTGAATATGACACAATGACAATAGATCAAATAAGCATTGTACAACAAGCTTTAGAGAACAAGAAGCATTCAGTCTACCTACTCTTGAAGAGACCAAGCCACTACTAGAGTAATTGTTAGACATATTGGAAAAGGTCAACAATGAAGACATTGATACAAGTGCCAAACTTTTAGAGTGGTCAGAAATGAAATTCCAAAGTAAGGTCAATGAGAAGATATCTAGTGAGATAGCACTAACTCAAGTTGCATTAGCAAAAAAGGTTGATGATGTGAAGAAGGTACTTGAGAACATATTCTGATTGTACACCAAATTGTGTGATCCTACACTCTTCACCCAAGAGACTAGACATCATATTCTAAGCCTAGAGAGAAATCTCAATATATTAGGTACAAGGTTATCTTAGAACCCAACTTAGAGTAAGAAGCATTTTAATACATTGCTTCAAATGAAAATTCAACTAGCTATATTAATAGTAGAAGAGGCTAACATAAGAACCAAATTGACAAGTATACATGCATCTCTCACACCTCATATGGAGATATTGCACAAGGAGCTATGCTATGTAGAAACTTTGCTAAAGAAAGACCCCAATCTTTCTACTCTAGATGGCCTAGTACACCATGATGTCATGGTTGCCATCCAACTCAAGTCACTAGATGTTGCATGTGACAACTGGGATGTAGCTTTAAAAATCATAATACAGGTGTACAAATAATTTTTGGACAAACACACTATCTGTGTACAACCCATTTAACATTAGTGTCAAAAAGAGGGAGATATAATATAAGGGATAGAATATAAGTGGGGGAATATCCTATGGGGAGATAGATAAAAAGGGGGAGATAGAAAAAAGGATGAAAATATCCTATGAGGAAGAATAAAAAATGGGGGAGTTTTACATTTTTGAGAAATACAATGTAGAGATAGAAATAGAGAAAAACAAAGCATAAAAGAGTATAAGTGCATTGAAGTCAAAGTGTATCAATCAACCGAGATAAATCTACTTGGAATGGAGAAGAGATTTTGGATACAAAATAGACATATTAACTCAAGGGGAGTTAGAAATTTTGAGGTGTATAGGTTACTGCAAAATTTTGAAAATTTTGAAGTTCTGTATATAAGTTGAGTCATGGATATGTTACACTTGAGAAGATTAGATTTATTATGTATATTCAAGTGTTTTTGACACTCATGTCAAAGGGGGAGATTGTTGATCTTAGATTCATTTTCACAAGTGAGTGTCAACACACTTAAGACATTTACTTAGTTCATGCCAAACTAGTAATTCATTTCAAGTACAACATGTAAATATTAGACCATGCTGTGTGATTTAAGTGTTGAGTAAATAGTAGATGTCAAGCAGTTCAGGTGTCGTGTCAAAACAATGTATGTTAAGCATCAGAGACTACATATGTCGAGTAACATAGATTGGACATACTTGTTTATTATGGCACAAACAAATATGTAAACCATTTTTTAGCTGACCTAAGGATATATTTTGATCTTTTAGAGATAAAGATGAATCTATATGCAAATTCCCTATGCAATTACATGCAGCCAATCAAAAAATGGAAAGGTTTAAGTAGCAAAATGGATGAATCTCAACTGTAGATTCATACCTAACCCTAAGCCACCTCAATCTTCTTAAGGAGGACAAAGCCCTAAACTTTTAACCATGTTGAGAGAATTGCAAAGGGGTGAATGATCGAATTGGAGGAGTGAACAAGACATTTAGCAAAGCATTCAAGGTGACTTAGCAGTAAGAGTGAATTGCATAATTAGTTAAGTGAAGAATAGAGGATACAGGATACAACATTGATACATTAGATTATGAAGGATTAATCAAAGATTGGATAGAGGAGATTTTTTATTAGGCAAGCACGTGCCAACTACAAGATCTATGCTGAGACATTTTGATAAGTGATTTCAGTTAAATCTCTTAAAAGAGTAGTCTTAACAAACTGCATGAAATCCTTTAATAGGGTGCTTAATTAATTGTAAGTTGAATTCATTTAACAAGGCACACTTTTAATAGGGTGTTGAAATCCTCTAGAGGTGGGACTTCAAAGTCTTTGTAAGCCTTTAACAGGGTAGGCCTTTCATAGGGCAGCACATGATTCATGGTCAAACCATTGTAACCTTGATTAGATACACTTTATTGCTACAGTGGTGAAGATTTGTGTGTGTGATCCCCACCCCAGTTTTACCTTCTCAGTTGGAGTGTTTTTGGGTAATCATATCTGGTGTTAAGTGTGTGTGTTTGATTTAATTTTTACATGATTGATGCACATGCTTTATATGTTATTTCAGTTTATTATGCATGTGATGTATGAAAGGTGAAAATTTGATGGGTCCTAGTTTAAACTCTTGATTCGCCCCCCTCACCCCCCCCCCCCCCCCCCGCCCCCCCTCTTCTAAGGTTTACTCCTTTAATACATGTAATTCCAAAAAGGTGACTCGATGAACACTGAATAACTTGATAGACATTGAAGGACTTGGTTGACATTGTAGCTCAGTCAATACTGCCTTCATTCTCTTTTGTTAAATCTGCCAACTTGGTAGACACTGATAAGCTCAGTTAACACTATAGAGCTTGGTTAACACTATTTCCTACATGGTTTACATTGTTGAGCTTGGTAGACATTGAAGCTCAACAGGCACTACTTTCTACTTGTAGAGCTTGGTAACAACTGTAAAGCTTGATATACACCATAAACTACCTCTAAATCTCGGTAGCAACTATAGAGCTTGGTATACACTGTAAACTACTTTTAAAGCTTGATAGCAAGTGTAGAGCTTGGAAAAAATGTAAAGAAACTAATTAAGTGTTTAGTCACTAACTGACAAATGATTTAACCATAAGGTCAACACATAGACCATTTAAATGTCATAATTCTAACAAAAAGATAGGTAGCCAAAATAGAAATGCCTTGGTATAGTAAGATAAATCAAATTCACCTTAATCTTATGGTTAGAAGAACCTTGTGGAATGAAGTAATGGTTGAAGACCTTGGATTGAGAAAAATCATTTCAAGACATTATGTCCCTTTGTACATTACAAATAAAAATTAATTCTATATCAAAAAAAGGAACAAGGTAAGAAATTTGAAAATGCAAATGTTTAAAGCTAAAAATAAATTCAACAACCCTTCTTTGACTCCTTATTTTTAATGTATTAAATTAGTAAAAAAAAATTGAGAATCAATATTTTTTTGAAAAGAATCAATGGAGTAAGGAGACAAAAAATAATACCATTATAAAGCTTTGTCTCCAAAGTTCTAGTAAACAACTTAGTCATAAATCAATAACCATGAGAAAAACCTTTGCACATAGTTTGAAAATTCTCAACATGAGTCACATGATCACCCTAACCATGATAAATATCAAGTGGAGAATCTCAGTGTTTGGAGGAATACTAGCTAGAATAATGTCAAAAGATATAGGTGTTGACAATTAGCTAATTATGATATGTAATTGTTGTCATTAATGGCAACACATGATGTACATGTTGATAGGAAACCTCTGAAATAAAAATACCTAGTGTTTGGTGACTAGAAAATTGTCTAACTTTGGAATTTGGTTTACAACAGTATAATATTTTGTTTATAACATGTTGTAGACATCATATTATGGCAAGTAAAGTTACATGGAGATAGTATACATGTTGATGATGATGTGTATAACCTTGGAAGTTTGTACAGATTGTATAGAACAAAGTTAATCATGTTTTGATGAAGCAAGACAGTGGAATTGAAGGAAAGAATTGTTTTGGTTGCAAAAAAAAATACTTATCCAATTAGGGCCAACATCCTAGATGTTTACTCTAACTTGGAAAACTGAATTTTGGTCTCAGCCAACCCAACAATATTTTATGTAAAGGCATGATATTAATGTAAAGGACTTCTTGTGATAAGAAGTGCAATTGTGAAGTACTATCAAGTAAGATTGCGAAGTAAGCGAACTTTTGTAAAAGTGATATATACAAAGTTTTGTATGAACTATCTGGTGATCTAAAATTGAGAGGAAGATCAAAGATCAGACAAGGAAGGAAATAATAGTAGATTACTTGTTTGAGCAATGAGCTCTTCTTGTAGTTAAAATTGCATGTTTGGGCAGTGGACTCTTCTTGCATACATTACACTACAACTCTTAATGGGGTTGGAATCTCCTAACGGGGATTCAAGGTCTCCTAATAGGGATTGTTATGGTGAATTTACTCATTGACTCCTAACATGGCCCATACTCTAATAAGGAACATATATATCAGTATATTATCTAGTGGGTATCATCCCCACTGGGGTTTTCACTTGGCTAGGGTTTCCCTAGTTAACAAAATATGGTGTCATGAGTTATCTTTGTGCATTATCAATATTACTATTTAGCATTACTTTATTGCTTTTTTTATGCATGGTTTAAAGTAAGTAATAATATCTAGTTGGTGACTAAAGTATGTAGATTACTGATTCGCCCTCCCCCCTCTCTGTAATCCCTATTTCTAATAATTGGTATTAGAGCATAGTTAGTTTGAAGAGGCTTAACATCTTAAGTAAGACCCCTGTGGATATGGAATAGTTGATGAAGAACCTTGAAGAAGCTCTTGAAAAAATTAATCTCCTTACTGAAGAAAGAGATAAGTTGAAGGACAGATATGAAGACTCCAAAATATACATGGTTAGTTGAAGGAAAAGATTGATCATCTAAAATCTAATCTTGAATCTACCAAATCTGGGACTATTGATCATGACTATTCAAAGTTGAAGATGAGGTACAAAATCTTGAAGCATGAATTGAAGATTAAAAATCTAAAGTTGACTTTGAGAAATGATCCTAGCAAAGTTGAAACTAAATTGAAAACCAAAAATTCTGATCTGAGAGCAAGTCTAGCAAAGAAAACATATGAGATTGAAACATTGAAAGATCATGAAGAACTCCATAAGTACAATACAATTGTGAAAGGTGAATTGACATAGCTAAAATACTAGTTGAGAAGCTCTATTCTAGTAGAGAAAAACTTGATGATTCTATGTCTATATAGAGACCTTCTTGTGATAGTTCTAGTCTTGGTTATTTGATTAGCCTGTCTAAAAGAAACCTAAGATTAGATCAGATCTGAAAGAAAAAGACAAATCTGATGATAAGATTGAATCTAGTCAATCTTCTCAGAAACGTAAAGAAGTTTAGCAAATCAATGAAGTTGAAATCTTGGATGAACCAAAGCAAGTGGAGACTCCCAAGACAACCAAGTATAAATTTAGAGGTAAGTGCTTTTTATGTAATGAAATAAGTCATATGAAAAGAGAGTGTACTAATAAGTCATTTAATAAAGTTAAGGACTTTTATTATCATAATTGTCATGGTATGGGTCATAATGTAATTGATTGTAGGAAACCCAAGTATGATAATGATAGAAGAAATAGTAGAATGTCTAGAAATACTAACCCTATAGATAGAAGAAGGTCTAATGAAAAAACATCAAGAGAAAGAAGATCTTATGATGATAGAAGATAGATCATGTATTATAAGTGTAACAACTTAGGACACATTGCTCATAATTGTCATGCACCTCATGAAAACAAAATCCTAGAAGCAGAGAACTTGTATGTTAGTTATGTAATAACTTTGGACAAACAATGAAGTATTTCAAAATGGATAGAAACTTCAGAGACAGAAGGAGAAATGGAAGAAACTTTGGGAACAGAAGGAATGATGGAAGAAATTCCAAAAATGACAGAAGGAACCAGGAAAGGAACTCCAAAACTAGTAGAAGCAATGAAGAACAAAGAAACGTTGTAAGTGAACTTTGAGAAGAACTTAATGAAGCATTTGTGAAAGGAACAAATATCTCAAAAGAAAAGTTAAATGACAGTGAGATAAAAAGATCAAAGTCAGTTGTTGAGTTTGATTCAAATAAGTTGAATTAAGCTTGTTCATAGATCAAAATTTGAGAACTTAATACAGAGACCAAAGTAGAGGTAGGGAAGTTGGGAAAAGGTCTATCTAGTTGTGTTTAGATGGTACCTAAGCTTGTTTATGATTTGAAGCTCATCATAACAAGTTATGATGAATTTTAGAGTTATTGGTATTACAGTAAGAGTTGATTCTATAATGAAAGATGCAAAGTACATTTTTGTAGAGAATTTCATGATGTAAAGTTTTGAGGATGATTTTCATGATGGAAGGAGGTTGTAGTAAACCTCAAGTGACATTTTATGATTGGGTAGATTAGTTTGTGCAGTTATTTAATTACAGAATGTAAATAACAACTTTTTCATGTTTGCAAAGTACACCATTAATGTAGTTTCAAGTTGATGAATAAATGGAGTATATAATTGATTTTACTTCATTACAAACACATTTGAAGTGAAGTGCATTCCAAAGTGACTTGTCAAAGTGATTCCAAAGCAAACCCTATTTTTGAAAAGAGGTATTTTATCATTTTTCCACAATATTTGATCAATAAATGATATTATTGATAATAATTATGGATATGTCAGTTGTTCACAATGTTGAGAATAAGGATAGACCTGAGTTTAAGGTAGTTTCCATAAAACCTAGAGATGGAAACCCTAATTTTGCATTGTCTATCACCCCAAACAATGTAGTCTATCTAGAAGATGTAGAAAACTATTTGAATTGCAAGTTTGAGTATATTTGTAGTGACTAAATGAACAAAGATATGGAATTGGTCTTTAACCATGACATGTCAGTGAAGACCAAATTTGAGCATTTGAGTGAATTGGACTTGTTGAAGTATCATTTTTACCATGAACTAGATATAGATGAATGGACTCAAATTATACTAAATATAATATATGATGGAAAGTTATGGATGCAAGATAATTTTGCCAACCTTATACATGAGGTAGCTGGTCTTAGCAAAGAAGGTAGTGTACCCATAGGAGAGAAACGGGTTAAGAATAAAGTAGAAAGCTACACTAAGGCATTTTACAATGGGAAGGTTTTGAAAGCTACACTAAGGCATTTTACAATGGGAAGGTTTTGGTAATCAGATCCATCAAGTAGTAGATGTGAGATTTCTTAGCAGAATAATATCTTATTCAGTATGTGCAAGTTCTAAGATAGATGAACTTTCCATGGGATTTATATATACAGCTTACAAGATTTGTGTTCAGAAAGAATAGGTGAATTTGAGTGAAATTCTAAGAATGCAACTCTTGGAGAACCTTGAGAAAATTGAAAGAACAAAGAATAGTGTATATAGATTCCAATCATTGATTAACCACATATTCTTTCATGTTCTGAATAGATTTCCTTACTTGTCAGTAATAGATATTATGAGTAGTGATAGATGCACTATGGAGAAGATATTAGAGGTATTTAGAAGACACTCTACAAATAAGGTATAAGATAGTATTAATCTAACTATGAGAACATTCCAAAATGAGATGAAATAAAGATTTAGGATCTCGCCCATAATTATGGATAGATTCAAGGAAGACATATGTATCTTATTGATATTGACTATACGTACATTCAAGTAGTGGAACCTCGAGAAACATTTTTGGATCTATTAAGCTATGTGTTAAGTAATGATATTGTAGTTGGTTGCATTGATCTATTATTGAATTATAAGATAGATAAAGCTCAGTACAGATTTGGTACATTTGATGAGATCACATAGCATGCTCATCAAGAAACATTGGAAAAAGCATCTCACAAGAAAGTTGAATCAATTATGAAGAAAGTATTAAATGAGGCCAAAATTATAGAAAGTGAATCTGAGGTTGTAAGACAGACATTGAAACAAGGTGTATTGAATATTCAACCCTTGTCAATTTTAGTTACAGAGACAACTTCAGAATAGAGTATACCCTATGCAACTATATTAGATGTTCAACCTAGTGACCATAAAAGAAAATAAAAAAGATTAGCTAAAGTAGTGCCTACAAAGGAAAAAAGAGTCAAACAATTGGCTTTAGGACCTAGAAAGAAGTAGAAGGCACTATTGACAATTGAACTTAGCAGTGATGAGGAAATTGAGGAACAAGAAATCAAGCAAGCTAAGAAGGCAACTCCATCTAAACAAGCAGTAGGAAGAGCTCGGCAACCATGGAAGCTGAAGATTGAAAAGATAAACACAACAATATCAAATGAGGGAAACTTTTTTTAGATGAACAATTTTTTTTGATCTTTATAATAATTTCAAGAATGCCAAAATTGATATATCTACTATAAGACATATCATTGCAAATGATCTAAGTATAAAGGAAATAAAAAGAGTAGTGAACCAGAAAGTCTGTGAGAGACTTATAGAAAAGAAGACTCCAACAAGGGAAGAAGATCTTGAACTTTGGAAGTCTATGCTAAGGATAATTTGCAAGACTAATGATGAAAATGAGATTAAGAGATTATTGAATAACCTCACTTCTTACTTAAGGAACAAATTAAGGCCATATTTGTTCATGGTTGGTGAGAAGTATAAGTTGAGGAAAGAGATAGCAGTAGCTATCAACAAGATGTTGTTAGAATCATAAACAACAACTCCTCCAACCCCTAGAACTACGAAAGTATTAGTAAGTGGTGATACTATGAAGATTGATCAAACCAATGTTACTTTGAACATTGATGAAACAAATCCATTTGGTGGCTTCAAACCTAATATACCTAATACCAAGGATGTTGAATATAAGCTAAAGAAAATTGAGAAAGAAAAGAGGCTTATAGAAATTGGAAAGCCAAAAATAGAGGAAGCCAAGCAAAAATTTCTTGAGAATGAAAGGAAAAGAAAGGAATAAGAAGATGATAAAAGAGAAAAAGAGGAGGAAGAAAGGAAAAGATCAAGACAACAGAAGGAAAGAGAAGAAAAAGAAAGGAAAGAAGAGGAACAGAGGAAAGCTAAGGAAGCAGCAAAGAAATAGAGGAAGGATGAAACTAAACCATCTAGTTCATCTACTCTGCTCTCTCTTGCTAGTCTATCTATTGATGATGATGATCAAACAGATCTAATCTCATCCTTAACCAAGTTAATTAAGAAAAATAGGAAAATATTTTACAAATAACACTTATGGAAGTGACAGACAGACTACACAGTACATTAGCAGTTCAACACTTAGAACCAAATCTCAAATAGAGAGCACAAGCAATACTAAAGTCTTTTGATGAAGAATTTAAAAATTTGTTGAATGTTGCAGAGGAAAAAGCTCAAATTTTCCATGATGCTATCATGTTTAGCACCATCTGCGAGAATATCAAGAATGACTTAGTCAACCTTGATACATGCATCAAAGAACTTCAGAAGTGTCAGCATGAAGGGAAATTCTTGTATATTAAGTCTACCTTATCATACAAACTAAGGATTTGGACAATCAGTTAGAGGAAAAGTTGAATGAGTTAAAGGCTTTATCCAGCCTAATCCATCACCCATCAAGTAAAGTTGATGATATTGAAAGCCAAGTTGCCAATGTTGATAGTGAGATCAAGAAATCAGAACTTGGAAAAGAGCAGATATTAAGGAGAACATCTAATTTCAAGAATCTATTACTTTGAAGTTATTATTTGTTGAAAAGTAGCTAGAAGAATGTGTCAAGGCCAAGGACACATATGCTAACTTTTTATATTCAGATCTAAATGCAGTTGAGATTGCATCATGTGCATTATGTGCAATTCTCACATCAGCAGAATCTACAAAAGAGACATGGAAAAAAGGTATGGATAGATTGAAAACTATTTTTGAAGATTGTGTGAACATTATTTCAACATAAAGGTAAGGACAACAATTTTGATAGTTTTGGATAGAATCTTGACATTTTGTGACCTTTGTCGTTGATGTTAAAGGGGGAGAAATAGTAGAGAGAATTATATACATGAGATTATTGGGAGAAATACTTTTCAAGTATGAAGTATATTGTAAGGGGGAGCATATATGTAAAGTTGTAAATTGTTAATAGATATAATGTTTATTTTGACAGTTAAGTTTTTGTCACTTAGCCAATTTTCTGGAGATTGTTGACAATTGGCTAATTGTAATATGTAATTGTTATCATTAATGGCAACACATGATGTACATGTTGATAGGAAACCTCAGAAATAAAGATACCCAGTGTTTGGTGATTAGAAAATTGTCTAAGTATAGAATTTGGTTTATGACATTGTATTATTTTGTTTATAACATGTTGCAAACATCATATTATGGCAAGTGAAGTTACATGGAGATAGTATACATGTTGATGACGATGTGTATAACCTTGAAAGTTTGTGCAAACTATATAGAACAAAGTTAATCATGTTTTGATGAAGCAGGACAATGGAATTGAAGGAAAGAATTGTTTTGGTTGCAAAACAAATTATTTTTCCAATTAGGGCTGACATCCTAGATGTTCACTCTAACTTGGAAAAGTGAATTTTCATCTTGTTTGATGTAGTAGTATTTTATGTAAAGACATGGCATTTATGTAAATGACTTCTTGTGATAAGAAGTGTGATTGTGAAGTACTATGAAGTAAGATTGTGAAGCAAGAAAACTTTTGTGAAATTGATATATGCAAAGTTTTGTATGAACTATTTGGTGATCTAAGGTCAAGATGATGATCAGAGATTAGACAAGGAAGGAAAATAATAGTAGATTACTTGTTTGAGCAGTGAGCTCTTCTTGTAGTTGAAATTGCATGTTTGGGCAGTGGGCTCTTCTTGCATATATTACACTACAACTCCTAATAGGGTTGGAATATCTTAGTAGGGATTCAAGGTCTCCTAACATGAACTGTTATACTAATTTTTCTCATTAACTCCTAACATGGTCCATCCTCTAACATGGAACATATATGTCAATATATTATCTAGTGGGTATCATCCCCACTGGGGTTTTCCCTTGGCCAGGGTTTCCCTAGTTAACAAAATATGGTGTGATGAGTTGTCTCTATGCATTATTATTGTTACTGTTCAACATTACTTTATTATTATTTTATGCATGGTTTAAAGTAAGTAATAATATCTAGCTGGTGACTAAAGTTTGTAGATTACTAATTCACACCCCCCCCCCCACCCACCCCCTCAGTAATCCCTATTTCTAACTATAAGAATTTGGTTTAGGCCAGAATTCACCCAAGAACTAAAGAACTCAACACAAGCACGCAGTAGACCAAAATAGAAAGAGTATGATCAAAATGATGATATTCATTCAATAACTAGTTGAGAGTACATTAGGAGTGCCTAAATATAAAGGCCTTAGGAGAGCTTCTAGAATGCATAGAAGTTAGCATCATGATATGTCATACAACCAAGCACATGTCCACCAGATATGGGTTATCCTCCATTGAGCACGAGATTAAGTGCGATGATGTGAGGATAAGCCTACAATGGTGTAGCATGCAAATCAATGGTGTAGACAACATGTGCTAAATGAGGAGTGTGGATAACTATGTTGTCAACATGACAACTTAGTGAATGATGCATACTCCTGTGTTGTAGACACCATGTGCATAATTAGAGTTGTGTAACTCAATGAGAGTACACAAACTCCTAAGTGTCTCACCTAAAATAATAATTAAATAATGCAAAATAATTAAATAATGCATTAACCTAAGCCAACTTAAGTAAGTGTAATAAGTAAATACTTATTTACACCAACACTAACAATAGGAAAACAAGATCACATGTAGGAATATTGTACTTAGGCTGATCTAATGAATAAATTTATTATTGCAAGGTGGAAAATATTTGAGAAAGGCTACTAATGGTGAAATCAATAGAGAAAATAATACAAAAAGAAAAATTGAATGTATTAGGAAAGTTATGAGAAATAAGAGGGATGTTAGAAGAGGAATTAATTGTGGTTGAAGTAATTGGAGGGGGACTAGAATATGTGAAAGAAACACTATGATATAAAGGTGCAAATGAAGGTAATGAAATATAAGGGACACTTGTAGGTAAAGTGGGATAATGAAGACTTATGGAAGAAGGATTACATTTTTGGATATGTTTGCATGATGATGATGTGTGACAATGATACAAGTGTTTGAGTGGTTGGATTATCAATTTAATGCTTTTCATTTCTATCAACAAGATGATCTATAGACCATAGATACTAATGGATAGATTGCTCAAATGGATAGGATTGTTAAGTGTAGTGTGTAGGGTAAAACAAGTATCAGATGTAGTAAAGTGGGTATGTTATAATGTATATTCTCAGTGGATTTTTAAGTCTAATGTGTAAGGTTGATGAATATTTTTTGATAGTATATTCTTATCAGAGGCATGTGAATTAGTTTATGAAGGAATATCTACCATAAATCTAGTAAAGGTGAAAATTTGATAAATTATATAGGTCAAAATATGAAGAATAGGTAACCAACATATTACTTTTATGTAGATTCAATAATCTGATAAAGATTATGTTGTTAGTTTATAATCCAAAGTCATTAGTTGAGATTGGGCTAACATCGAGGTACAAAATTCAAGGTTATAATGCTTTCTTGTCATTTTTTTTGGAGCCGACTAAAAATAAAATGATTAGGGTTTTCCACCACCTTAAGAACACTATAAAGGGGATTGAAAGATCAATTTGTGATGAATGATTGGTAATTTTTTTGATATTGGGGTAGTAGTAAAACATGTTAGAATTAAGAGTGCAAAATTGATTAGAAACGTATTGGATCTATCAAGCATTGAGTGAAACTTTCAAATCACCTATTATTTGTTGATTTTAGTAGGTTGACAAGTTCAATCCCCTAATAGGGTCACTCATAACAAAGTGAGTAAGATTCCAATAGGTCTAAAGATGAAATGCTTTTATAGGGTGACTCATTAGGATTAATTAATCACTTAACTAGGTATATCTTAAAATAACTCCATTTTATGATCTGAACATGGCCAAATACCCTTAATTGGGAACACCATTAACCAAATATATTACAACTTACTACTACAATAGTCAAAACTTATGGGTACTAATCCCCATCATGGCTTTTCCTTCTAACCTATGGTTTCACCATTTCTTTCTTCTTTTTGAGATCTATCCTTGTTCCATGATTGGCATATAACTACAAAGTACACATTTCTCATAATCCTTTATTGGTTAGAGAGTATATATTTGATATCCATATGGTGAGCTTAAATATTTCTTTTCTTTTCTTTCTTCAACATCTAATATCATTGGTGAATTTTCATATTGTATATCATGGTGTGCTTTTTCTTCCAAGTATTTTTTGATCTATACAAGGATGTTTATATCCCCCATTGAAACCTTATCCTTGCCTTACAAGGTTGTAACTATTATAATAGATACTCCAATAATAGATAAGTACAAACTTGGAAAGGGATTTCCAACTAATATTTGTTAAAAAAAAGGTAAGGGTGTATGAGAGTAGAGAGGGACAAGTCAATCTTGTAAGGATGAAGAACTAACAATCTAAGCCCGACATTGGAGACATCAAAACACACTATTGAAGAGACCCTCTTGTTGGGATGAAAAATTGCATGCTTCATTTTTAGTCCCATTACAAATTTTAAGAAATCAAGCCTCATAAATGCCCTTTTGATGAGATTGTACCCGGTTGTCAATATGAAGCCTATATGGTGTTCAATGTTTCTAACACCCTCCATTTAGTGTATCTACCTTTTCCATGATGTTTAAATATCACTCTGAGTCATTTGACGAAGTCTTGTTTTGAGCTAATGTCAATTCTACATTTTTACCCAAGTGTCAAGCAGCGACAGGAGGCTGAGTTTGCAATTGAATATCTTGTACCTAGAAATGTTTTCTAACTTTCCACTTTGACAATGTCTAGTGTCCATACCCAAGAACCTATGTTTCATATTTTGAGTCGTTTTGAATCCATTTGACTAGGTTTTGAATCCCTCAAAGTTGGTCAGTTATTGTTTTCATTCATTTGCACTTTGCACATAATTCTAGGAAGCCCTATTTGACGTGCTATAAATTTTGACCAGTTGACAAAAATGTTGAAATTCCTATTGCATTGCATTGTAGGCATCAAAGACTTGTTACATTTCAAGTTTCATATCATGACGAATCCATTTGATCAGTTTTCAAACGTGATTCCAAATGGAGTTTCTAACTTTTACTGGTGTTAGCATTTGTAGATTTATTGGAACCCTTATTCGTGATGTTATATCTCCTGATCTATGATTGGTAAGATTGAATGGATTGTACCCCTATGTTGTCCACTGAAAATACTCCAAGTGTGTCAGTTTACAAGTCTTGACAAATCCATATGCACACTTTTTTGGGTCAATTCCATTTCCAAAAATTGCTTTCTGTCATTGTTCCTTGTTGCAAAATTTTGAGTAGCCTACTTTGACTAGTGCCATTTGTGCCCAGTTATTTGTTATGAGCCCAAATTGCATATTCATAATGTCCTCATGACAGGGAATGAATGTCCCAATTTTCATCTACCCAAATGTCCGTTTGCCTAGTTTTCTGAGCCAAATCCAAGCCCAGTTTATGGTTTTTTGACATGCTTCCTTGCAAGAAGTTTTAAGAGGCAACTTTGATGACGAATATCTTTTGACTAGGAATTCATCACTAGATGAGATCTGACAGGGTGAAAGCATGTGTAACAAAGATTCAGTGTGCCATTTTTTAGAGCTCGGTCAGGTGTTTAGGTTAGTTTTTAAGAACAATCAAATGACCTCCTGATGCAAGATTGACAGTTTACAAAAAGTGATAAAATGACTTATAAATGATTGTTCAGTGGTCACATTTAATGTTAATCAGTTTGAGATGTCCTGAAGATCATTTTGAGTTTCAGTTACATGAAAATGAAAAAAAAATTAGTCAAACCCGCTTTGGGGCCCGACTAAGTTCATCTGATTACATAGATATGGACCTAAAATCAGAGGAGTTTTAAAGGGTTACTTTCTTCCATTGCAGCATGTTGTGGATGTATAGTTCTCAAGTCATGTATGTTGTTAATGATAGAAGATGAGAGTGACGGAGGTACACAATGTGTTCAAGATCATTATCAAGATATTTAGTGAGAAGTTAAAAAATGTCATTATTGAGAAGGGTATTGCTAGAGTGGTGATTTAACATTTAAAGGAAGTATTTGGTATCTTTGAGATAGGAGATTTCAAGTTTTCTCTACAATGGAGGCATGCTCTTAAATTGTTGTCAGCCTATGATTCTATTCTATGTTGAGAGGGCTTGCTAGGGGACACTTAGTCATGCAATAGTATATTGATGGAGGAGGAGTTTTAGCTTTTCTCCATGCACTTGAAGGTGTTTATAGATAAGATGAGTTTGATGCAAGAGTATATAATTTTCTAGACACCCTTTGAGTCAAAGGATAAAAAGGAGGTCAGACATATTCAAAAAGATCCATGCTAAAGAAACAACCCATGCAGGATTGAAAGAAAATGATTTTGTTAAAGACATTTAGAAGGAATCCGTAGGCACAAAAGAGTTTGACTATGAATGAAGTCGCATGTAGATGAAACAACCAGTTAAAGATGAACCATGCATTCCACTCAATGAAGCATCCACACTAAATAAGAAAAAAAAACGTTAGTAGCAGGGGCGACTAAAGTAGAATCAGCAGCATACCTATCCGTGGCTTTGGTGGAAAATGCTATTGTTGTCCTGATGCTTGTTGAAGATCATTTCCATTTTAAATCCTAGGTATTAAAATACAACACCATTTGTTACCACACCAAGCTCACCTATTTCAGTTGCATATTCTAGTGGGGGACGTTCATCATCTTTTGGAAAATCAACATTAGAGGGAGTGGATAGTCTAGGACCTCGAAGAGTTTCATCTTTCAATGATTCTAGAGGTGTCTCTTTAGATGTTCTTGCTTCAATGGTGGATGCTAATGGGCAAATTTCTGCAGCAGCCATGGAATGCCTTTCAACTGTTGCAGCTCCTAAACTTTACGAATCTATTCATTGTGCTTTTGTCTCATATGGGAGCTGCACAATAAACTTAGCTAAAGGATGGAAATGAAGGGGCCTTATGTGGTATGGAGTTAGTCTTCCACCTAAATTTGAAAGTTTTGGTGGTGGAGGAAATGGATGGGATACGATTGCCTCCTACTGGCCCAACATCCCCTACCTTTAATCTTCTAACTCCTGCAGCTCAGCAACTCCAGCATGAAGGACACAACAAATACTAAAGAAAGACCCATGAATTAAGGAAGACTCAGAGCAACCCGCAGCAGAACCAAAGTCAACGCCAGTTGAAACAGGGCAAGAAAATTTGCATGCAATCATAAGGAATAGGGAGATGCCTATGGCATAGCAGAAGTCCAGGCATGATAAAAGAAGGCTCACATCCACAAAGGAGCTAGAGTATAAGGCAGGGTCAGCATTAAACTTGGAGTAGCTAGTAATAGACATGAAAATCTACAGCAAAAAGGAAGAGATCCAGTGATTTGAACATAATAAGAAATGGTCAAAAGTTAAAGCTCTACCCATGCTAAATAAAAAGGAAATATGCCAGTAAAAATGGAGAAGTCAATGCCTAGAGCAAGGAAAACTCACACAAGGGACCTTCAACAGAATGCATACAAGAAACAAAAGGTCATCTGCTAGTTTTAAAGAAGGAGGATCCTCGTTTAAACCCACAGGCTGCTGAGCACAAAGGAAAGCCATCAAATAGCTTATATCCCACATCGTCTATGTTTTAAAGTTTTTAAATGTTTAAATACTCTTGCACGAGGAGTTGTAAATGAATTAAAGAGAAAATGCTTTTGGAAAGGCTACGGTCTAAGCATGGGGTCCCACACGTGTCCAGCTGGCATGCAGACTAAAATGCAATTTTAAATGAATAAGCTGACAGTTGATGCGCCAAAAAAATTAGAAAATTTGGCAAGTCGCTAACTCGCCATCAGAAAAATGGTGGGTTTTTTTGGTAGGGTGCCAAATGGTGAGTTTTTTTTGATGGTGACATAGCACCCTACCAGAAAACATCAAAGGCTGGCAAATAGAGGTGGGTCCCGTGTGGAGGTGATGTGGCGGTGTCAACAAGTGAAAATTTGACAAGTGGTAACTGAGTGTACCAGTAACATGGTAGCTAGATAAGGTGGACGAGTCTGACAATGACACATGATAGAGGCTTATGAGGTGGCACACATCTCAAGGTGCTAATGTGGAAGAAGGCGACACATGTTGCAATATCGCTATGTCGCTAATGACATGGCAGATGCTGACTCCCATAGCAACATAGTGAGTGCTTAGGTGGCAGGACCAGTTGGTGATGATGTGGCACCCAATAATATAGACATGACCCAATCACAAAATGACACATGGCACTGTTGAATGGTCAGAGATAATCAGAGGTGATAAGTGGAGCTTTCTGAGAGGTTGAGGGGATATGAGGGTAAAAAAAAAAAAAAATTAAAAAAAAAAAAGTAATGTTTTATAATGATATCCTCTTCTCATGTTCACTTAAAGATTGAGAATATTTTGTTTCAAAAATCAATAATCTATAGTTCAAACTATAGTATTTCTAAAAAAAGGTTGTCAATCTTTTGGCATTTTAATGTGGAACTATGAACAGAACTGATAACTTCAAAAGGGCATAACTGGGGTGATTTTTAACCTAAATGGGCATTTCAATATACCATCGAAATTAGGAGAACCTGAATTTTTCAAATTTAAGGCCTATTATTGCATAGGTGCTCACCAGTTTGAGCTATAGGTCAATTTGTAAAATCTAGGGCATTGGTGATAGAACAGGTTGAGT
Source organism: Cupressus sempervirens (assembly GCA_028749045.1). NCBI lineage: Eukaryota > Viridiplantae > Streptophyta > Pinopsida > Cupressales > Cupressaceae > Cupressus > Cupressus sempervirens. Next base: position 231,114,980 of record CM053784.1, read on the forward strand.
TCATCATTGAGCATAAGAGTTGGTTGCAGGGCAGTTTTGGAGGTTTGGTAAAGTTTGTATGTGAAGAAAATCAATTCTAGAGGGTTTCCTTGGCTCATAGAAGCCAGTTTTTAATTGAATTTCACTTTTACCATGGGTAAAGACCAGGTATCAAATCAATTATTTCTTTTAATCATATGCTTCAGATATTTGGTGTTGGTAGAGCCAGAATAATGAAGATTTGATTTTTAGTTAAGGAGAGAAGGTAGAAAGATTATTTCCAAGCTTCTTGGAAAGGAATTCTAGGGGTACACATGTCAATTGCAGATTTAATTTGAGAATTGTTTCCTTCCTATATCTTTCTTCTTCTTCTTTTTTGTAGGGGGTTGTTGGCAGTTTGGCTCTGGGTAATACCAGTAGGGTTCCAGTTCTACTATTGAAACCACAGTTGTAGATGGTTTTACTTCCTGACTATGGAGCTGAGCTCTAGCAGTGAAGGTCATACACCTATTTGTGTGCAAATTTTCATTTCATTTCATGCATTGTTTCTAAGATATGATAATGGATGCTAGATTATGTGTATTATCTGGAGCTTCATTTAGTCTTACCAGTTTAATGTATTCAATCTTTTCATGGATGAATATACAAAAGGGGATTTACAGGAATTATCTGAGTTTTCTAATTCTGTTTCCTCATTCTTTATGTGTCATTAGCCTTGTAATTGAATGGATAATGTTCATTTGGTTTAAGACATTTTGGATGAATTGTCTATCAGATCTTTGTTGCTTTTGACTCAAGCAGTCAAGTAAATGCTTCATAGTTCTGATAGGGTTTATGGGTGCATGAAGGGGATATTGCATAAGTATGGGATTGGGGAATTTCAGTTGATAAACTTGATTGTAAGGCAAGCAAGTTAGGTCATCCTATTGGTAATGACTCTATGTTTCAATGGATAAGGCACTGATCACTAAATCAAATGCAGGTTGATACGAAAGGCATTTGCACAAATCTTTTATTCAAATAAATTTAGTTGTTCATATTTGTAGTGGGCATAAAAGTTGAACCCTCACTCAGCTTCTGAGATCCATAGATCTGCACCTAGCTACTGTAGGTCCATGTCATTTCATAAGTCTTTAGGAGAAATAAGGGGTTTTCATCTACTTAATAGATTCAGGGATATATTTTTGCACTAGTACAGTATCATTTGAATCTGAGGTTCACCCGCCTAGGTTTAGCAGAACCTGAAGTAGAAGAAGGGTCATGCCTTATAGTTGGCCTGTTGTCAGAAATGGCATGTTGAAAATGGGATTTAGCTACCCCTAGATGTGTCACTTTCTCAGTGGGATAATTGAAAACCCTCCAGCGTTTTAAAACACCAACACCTCTTACAAGAGATTCTTGCAAATAATGTTCTATTTAGATTCTATAATTATTAGACTATTTGCTACTATTTCTAAGTATTACTATATGATTTATTTATTTTGTTATCAAAACTTGAGATTTATCATTAAGATAATAACAAACATGGAGAAATTAAAAAAAACTTTTGTATGGTTTTAATTGTTTTTAATCCTTCCTTTGCTCCATCTTAACTCCTATTATCTAGCTACTAATAATTCCATGTGGTATTATTCTTTGAAACTTTGGGTTTAAATATGCCTTTGACTTGTAAAATGTAATAATTTGATTAAAACTAATGAGGACTGAGAAAAACAATAATTGAAGATTTGTTAATTTTGTGATGTTTCAATTTTTAGATTTTTTCTAGATTCTTGTGTAAAGATGTATTTATTACTTTCTCACTAAAAACCTTCTCATTATTCTCTCTCTCCCAATTTAAATTGGTTCAAGTTGTACTAGTAAAAAATGGAAGAGGGATTTTAATAATTCAAAGGCCTCCATTTTTCATAAAAAAGACTTAAATTTTGTGGGGAGAAGGATAACAATTTAGTAAGGTATGTAATGTAGATCTAAGTGTTGAATGAATGCAATCAACCCAATTAAGATATGCAATTATGTTAAAACTAAGAATTAAAATGAATGATAGAGAACTTGTTAGAATATATAGCCCACTGATATAATTGGGGGAGGCATGTGTGAATTAGTAATCCAACTATTATCACAATCATTAACTTTAAAAAATCTTAACCATATGAGTAATGTTAACTAAAACCACAACAAGATACTTATACACAATTAATACTATATATGTTTACTAGAGAAACCCTTGATCAAAGGGAAAACTCTGATGGATTGTACCCACAAGGCGATATACTAATATAAATATTCCTTGTTAGAGGATAGGCCATGTTAGGAATTTTTCACAACATTCAATACATATGAGCCCCTATTAGGAGACTTTGAATCCTTGTTAGAAGATCCCAACCCTATTAGTAGTTGTGGAAGACAGTAGGATCCACTACCCAAACAACTTCAAGGTTAAGATCAAAGAACCCACTATCCAAATGATCTTTGTATTATTCCTTGCAGAATAATAGAACTAAAATATGCTTCCTCCTCTATCTCTATCCTGTCAACTAAACTTCTTCTCCTTCAGATCTTGTAACTAGATCTCATACTATGCATCCAATGATCCCTTGGATTGCTTGCACACATTCAACAAGCATTCTACTCCTTCTCACACTATGTACTAATACTTCACATTCCACTTGATCCTCTAAATCAAGACACATCATAAACAAGGAAAACAACTTTCTGTTATACCTTATATTCATAATAATTTCTTGAGTTGGCCTTGAGGCTTTCCCAATCAATTAAAATAAGATAATTAATTATTCTACAATTATAAAAACACTATCAACTCATAGTTTATACAAAACTTCACATGTGTAAAACCACATCTTGCATACACACTGGCATCATTACACAAATATTCTCTATTACTATGTAACTACGCATCTCTTCATTATATATTGGATGAAAGATAGCCATAGATCATCAAAACTTTATTTTCCAATGCTCTTTTTATATATTGCTTCCAGTAAATCAAATGTAACTTTCATACAACATTGACTCAGACTTAGTCCTCTTAACCACATCATTAGGACAACCTCATGAACATGTCCTTCACTGTGCATCTTAAGATTACTAATTGTTATTCTTCCAGTCTTACTAGAATTATTGCTATGTTGACATCAATTACAAATACAGTCATGAATGCAACATATCAATACTCTTCAATGCTTAAGATACTCTCCCAATGTAGTATCGTCAACATTCATGCTAACAATCTCCCCCTTTGGCATTGATGGAAACAAAGATGAAAAACATCTAAGTTCCAAGAATACCAAATTGTACTATGTTGCTACTGTTGTTGTCATCTTCTCAAATCCTCTTCATCAATTCTAAAATATTTCAGCTAATGTCATGAGTTGTTTATGGTAAACAACTTCCAACACTTTTATGGATGCATATCTTTCCTATAGAGATATCCTTCTACGTAGGTACATATTCTTCTACACACTCTAATATTCTTTTGTGCACTTATATGAATCTTTCTAAATCTTCCTAAAGAGATAACACACCCACGTTAACAACTCAATAGGTGCTTCTTTCATATTTTCTCTACCATTTCCTAAGAAATATTTTTCATGTACACATTCTCTCCCCCATTGACATCAATGTCAAAGATATCAATACAAGTACACAATTATACTTCTTCCAACTCTTTCAATCAGCTCAAGTGTCCAAAGACACTACTTAATACACAACACCAAAATACCAACAATCCTTAATGACGTAGTACATACCAGATACTCCCCCATATAGGAAGTATCAGTATTCATTCTAGCCTGACCATAGTTCTCTATACCACTAGACTGATGCACTCCTTGCATCATATACTCTGAAGTAGGTAGGGGTATAACCCTTATCATACCTCTTAGGTAATCAAAAGTATATTTAGGCAAAGGCTTCATAAAGATATCTGCAATATGATGTTTAGTACTTATATAATCCAACCTTATTTCATTTTTAGATGCCTTCTGTATGCATGAATATGCGGCCTCTGCTAACACACGCACTTCAACATGGTCCTTATTTGCGTATTCATCTTGGAATGAACATTGGATTGTTCATCCGAAAATCAGCCGGCAAGGCGACCTGTTGCCTTCTATCTAAAGGGAATTGCTTGTTAGATATCCTCAGATTTGAGGTGTTTAAGCAACCAGACCCTCTAAGAATGAAGGATTTAAGAAATGAAATTAATCTATATGATTATGCAAATTAATCTAGAATGAGAAATGCATTCTAATCTAAGAACAAGTAAAGGAAGCTAGATTAATCATATGCATATTATGCTAAATGAAATTAAGCTAAAAATGCAAATGTATGTAAAATATGAACAAATGTGAGAAAATGTGAGTATGAATTCCAATAGCAATTTGACGCAAATTCCAAATTCATCCTCTCTCAAAATGAAGAGATGAGGGTCTCTTAAATAGACTTTCCTGGAATCCATCAACAGTTGAGATCGATTTCAATCAACGATCAGGATTAAAGGTGAAGTTCAGTCATAAAGGAAGATTCCCAAATTAAAGGGAGTTAACTGATTTAATTTGAGTAGAATAAGGAGTTAACTGATTTAATTCCTTTTTTATCAACAGTGAACTGGGAATTTCCCTTTTTGAACTGAAGAAGGATTTTGGAGAGATATTTAATTTAATAAAATGAGATATGCTCTCATAAATATATTTCCTATTTAATTAAAAAAAATTATTTAATTAATTAGAGACACTTTCTTATTTAATTAAATAACTATATTTAATTAATTAGGAATTACTCCTATTTAATTAAATAACTTTGTTTAATTAATTAAAGAATAGCCTTCCATTTAATTAAATAATTTTCTTTAATTAATTAGAAATACCTTTCCCATTTAATTAAATAATTACATTTAATTAATCAATATAGGAGTATTTATTAAATTAAATAAATTTAATCCCATAGTACATTAGCCTTAGGAGATAATTTAGTTTAATAAAGTATAAATACTTTTAAATTAAATTATAATTAAATCAAGTAGGTTTAATGTGACTAATATGAGTACGTACTATAGGAATTAAATAAGAAATATGATGAATGCAGATTAGGGTCTTCTGCATCTGACAATTAAGTCAAGTAGTGAGTTAGATCAAGAATGTGTCTAATGAAATAGGACTTTAGCAATGATCAAAATAGACCAGAATTGGTATCATGGCAATGAGCCAATTTTGGGGTATTACATTTTGCCCCTCTTTGAACGAATGTGCAAGCAGCATATTCAATTCAAAGAAAATCAAAAAGTATGATGTACAGATCAAAAAAAAGAGATTGGTTCCGAAATTGATTCTACGGAGACCAATTGATGAGCTTTTAAGGACTATCTCTAGAACAGAGCTTAATCCCAAGGAATCCAAGCAGAATACCTAGATACTTGAATTGAAACAGATAAGCTTTTAAGGATCATCTCTAGCACAAAGCTTAATCCTAAGAAATCCAGGTAGAACACCTAGATACCTAAGTTGAAATAGATAAGCTTTTAAGGATTATCTCCAACACAAAGCTTAATCCTAAGGGATCTAGGTGGAACACCTAGATACCTAAGTTGATAAGATCTAATTATGAGTCACAGAATCATCCCTAGAATGAGGTTTGATCCTCAAGAGTCAGGGTTTAGACTATCCCAATACCTGTCCATCAGACTCAGATCAGAAATGTTATAAGATGTGATCAAATGATGAAAAGATGAAGTAGATGACAAGGACGCCAGAAAGAGGGGGACAAGATACCCTGAGTAATGAGATGCCCCAAATGGGAAGGACATAAAATAGGAACCAGATGCCCCAAGCAATGAGACTCAAAATGAGTTGAAATTTAGTTCAATGATGTAATCATCCTAACCCCTCAGGAGCAAAATCGAAAGATGACACACCAAAAGTATGATGTAAGGAGAGTGATGAAAGATACAGAAGAAATCCAAGGTTTAGTAGAATATAGAAGAGATTAGAATGATCAAAAGAAATATAAAGAGATTAGAATGATCAGAAGAAATATAAAGAGATTAGAATGATCTGAAGAAATTTGGAGACATCAGAATGATTTGAAGAAATATGAAGAGATCAGAATGATCTGAAGAAATATAAAGAGATTAGAACAATCTGAAGAAATATAAAGAGATCAGAATGATCTGAAGAAATATAAAGAGATCAGAATGATCAAAAGAAATTTGGAGGTTGACCCGAAGTGATTTCGAGATCCAAAAGACCAAGTTTGAGTTGAAAAGATTCCAAGAATTGCAAAGTATCAAAAAGATTTGGATTGCACAAAAAAAATTTAAATGAATTTTGAGCCACTTAAGTGTGTCAGATTTTGAATTCGATCCTGAAAAATGGGTTCAGAGCAACCAAAGTAGTCAAGAGGGTGATTAATCAATCATTTCTACAGTTTGTGAAAGAACATGATACTTTGAAGAGATCAGAAATCCCTCATCAGAGAAGGTGAAAGTAGATTTGCAATTGAATCGCATGCTTATGCAAGTGAAGTATGCAATGCAAGACTATGTTAAATGCAACCCTAGGTCTAGTTACCAAGCCTCGATATTTAATCATCACCGGATATAGAACAAAGCTCGTAGGTCATACAATTCCCACTAACATTGCAATCATGGAAATATGAATATAATATACATTATTGGTTTGTCAGGATTAAATGTAAGCATTTGAGGCACAAGAAGCCAGAATGACCAGAACATTTGTCCCTTTTAATGTAGCAAGTTAACATAAGTATCAAAGCATAGACGCTAGGATTACCTGAATGTTGCTTGCATAATAGACACACCAAACACACGGAAGATCCATCTTATGCTAAGTACTTAGTATTTATACTGTCCGCAATGACCCTTACATTCGTAACCTGAGACAGAAGTGTGCTAGATATACTCGCAGTGACCCGTACATTCACTTAATAGGATGAGTATCAGTATGTACTATAGCATGAAGAGTTCACTCCAACAAACAAGGAGAAGAACCAATGTCATTGACGTATCTATATAAAAGGAGTTGAGGTACACACGGCCATCCAATACGAGATGGAGGCTCTTATAGTGGACACCCCTTTTATAGGAACGTATCAACTTGTTGGAACTAAACCATAGACAGAAAGCCAAGAAAAGATCATGCCCCTAGTCATTACTTCTCTAGTCAAAGATGAAATCATCGAGTTGCTTGAGGAGATATGATAAAGCAAAAATAAAGAAAACAAAGAAAAAGCTCAGCACATCCAAACAAGTATATCATTTTTGATTTCAATGTTTTGAGATTGATGTCAAGTATCAATGTCCAGAACATGTTTGAAAGAAATCTCTTCAGTAGGGTGGCAACAATAGGCAGACGCAATCAAAATGATTGGTGACTAAGGTCTGAAGAACCTAAGAAAGATAGACTGACAGTAGGCAGACATAGCCAGGACGACTGGTGACTGACGCAAGAGAGATCTTCCATAAAGGAATCTGGAGACATGAACTTAGCAACAATAGGAAGACACAGTTGAAACAACTGGTGACTTTTGTGAAAGAGATTTTATGAGGAGAATCTTGAAGAGAGTGTCACTAGCGACAATAGGCAAATGCAATGAGGAACACTGGTGACTTTCACGAAGGAGATTCTCTGAGGAGAATCTCAAAAATAATGACACTAGTGACAGTAGGCAGACAGTTGAAACAACTGGTGACTATTGTGGAAGAGATTCTATGAGGAGAATCTTGAAGAGAGTTTCACCGGCAACAGTAGGCAGACGCAGTGAGGACCACTACTAACTGTCACGAAGGAGATTCTCTGAGGAGAATCTCAAAAATAGTGACACTAGTGATAGTAGGCAGATGCAATGAGAACCACTGGTGACTTTCGTGAAGGAGATTTTATGAAGAGAATCTCAAAAATAGTGACACTAACAATAGTAGGCGGATGTAGTGAGATGACTGATGCAAAGGAGATTCTATGAGGAGAATCTCAAAAATAGTGACACTAAAGGGGGAATGCCCCCAAGCTATGACAAGACTCAATCCATGGATACATGAGCAGAAAGAAAGAAAAGTAGGAAAATGAAAGCATGAAAGCAACTGTACAGAAAGCCAGAAGATGAGATGCAACATGGGGCATTGGGAACAAGAGGCGCCTGTTTACCAGGTTTTCACTTCTTGGTAGGATTTTCCTTTTTTTCCTACCATGATGCCTGTTCCCAGGTTTTCATCAATGGTACTTTTCTTATTTTCCAATTTTTTTGTATTTTCCTCTTCTTCTTTTTTGTATTTTTTAGATTTTTCACTTTTTTTGGTGTTACCAAGGTGCCTATTGCTAGGTTTTCACCAGGGTAACAATTTTTTTCAAGACTTTTTTCCAATTTTTAGATTTTTTTTCAGAGATTATTAGCTCTAAAGAAGGATCACCTTGATTTTGTTCTAATGTCTACCAAGGTGTAGGACAAAATGTAGTAGCAAGCTGGTGGATAAGTGGAGATGGATAGGCAAGGAGTATGAAGCGATGAATGTTACCCTCAAGGAAAGCCTTCACAAGATTACCCAAGCTAGGGAAAAGATACAACAATAGAAGCCCATGTTGTAATGAAAGGTGTCACATAAGTAATCCAAGAAAATGACCATGTAAAGAGATTGCTAAGAACTGAGTTTTCTTCTTTCTTTCATTGATCAAGACCAAAGGGTTAACTGAATAGGATAGCAAAGTTTGTTATGGTTATGAGTGATGAGGACTTTGGGAATGAGGACATCTAAAGGATAAGCAAGATCATGATAGGATGTCATGGATGGAAGAATTATGCATGACACCTGTTTACCAGGTTTTCATCATGGTACTTATCCAAGGTGCCACAAGAAGTGGTTTTCACCATAAGACGGATTTATTTCTCTTTACTTTTGCTACCAAGGTGCCTGTTTCTAGGTTTTCACCAAGGCACTTTTTCTTTTTCTTTTTCTTTTTTCTTTTTTTGGATTTTTAGAGTTTTTGGAAAGAATTCAAGCCTTTCACCTTTCTCAAATGAGATAGCACTCCTATAAGAAATATAAGTTATGATAAGCCAAGGCCATAGCAAGGTACACTCAAAGATGCTGATAAGGTAATGGAGGGAGATAGTAGAAAAAGTATATGGAGGACAAGGTTTAGGCTATGGATGAGATAAATGGGATGGAAGGATAAATGGTGGAGGATAGAAGGTAGAGTGGATAGGGTAATGAAAGGGATGCGTAAGGGGAGAAGAAAAAGTGGGCAAGATCAACATTGACACACACCTTGAAGGGTGATGGAATAATGGAGGAAATATGGATGAAATAGTATGAGGTTTAGATGTATAAGGTGGTGGAATAATTTCGGAGGAAGGTGGAGTAGAAGGCTTTGAAAACTTTTTAGGAAGATGTTGGGAAGAAGGTGGAGTGAAAGCCTTTGGAAGCTTGAATGTCAACTTTGATTTGTTTTCAATATTCAAGTCCTTCAAAAGAGACTTGGGAATCCATATAGCTTTTGATTTTTAATTAGATGCTTTGGAACACATTTCTTCAAAAACAGATTTAAGAACCCACACTTTCTTTGGTTGAGCTCTTTGAATAGTGGACCTTTGTGGTTTCTTTTTTGTTTTTTTCTTCTTGACATTTACATTTCGATTAGAGGAGACATAGTTAACTTTTGAGGATGGATTCATGCACTTGTTTTTGATTTGATCATCCAAATTGCTTCCAAAGGACTTGGAACTTGTGGATGAATGAGGCCAATATGACTGGTTTAGATGGAAAGGTGAATGTGAAGGGTTCAAGTATGTGTATCTTTGTTGATCTTGGGGTAGGGCAGGAGGAATGTATAATGAGCTAAGAGTGGAAGTAGGAGATGGAGCAACATAAGGTCCCAAAATAGATGAAAGGTTTGAAGGCTTAAGCTTAGATGGATAAGGACCAAGAATATATTTAGGAGATACAAATGGATAGTGGATAGGGATATCAGCATCCTTAGAGTGAGCAACATGACCTAGGCCATTAATAGACTCATTAATAACTTTAATAGGAGAACTTAAAGCTTGAGTATAGTTTGGAAGTGAATGTACCGAAGTAGAATAATAGAGCGAGGGAACACTTTTCTCTTCAAAAGGAATTTTGGGTAACATGGGAAAAGTATCCTTCTCTTGGTCTTTTGTAATCTCCTTAAGGATGGTGGAAGGAATATCTTGATCTTGCTTAGTAGAGGTGCATGACATGGGAGATGGAGGACTATGTGGCTCTTAAGATGGAGGCACGAGATCTTGGAAGACTTGAAAGGGGATGAAGGAATCTTGGTCTTGATCAACACTTGTTTCTTCATCATTTAAGTGGTCCTCTTGACATGAAATCAAATCCAAGGATGAGGAAGTATCTGAATCTATATTCAAATATATTTCTAGAGTCTCCATAACAGGCTCTTGAAGGGACAATGGAGGAATAGTTGGATTGGGGATAATAGGAGGAGCAACACATGGAGGTTTTGGATCTTTGCTTTATGTAGTATGGGAGAGGTTTGCAGCTAAGTCAAGATTAGCTTGAGTTTCCTTTAAAGGTAGTCCTTGAGGGTACACATAGTCAACTGGGGGAGCAGTGAGTTCTTTTGGTGAATATGTGTTGGAAAGATTGGACAATTTGGAAGGTGGATGTATGTTGGAGGAAGTAGAAGTTGTGTTTGAACTGTTACTAGACATGGTTTCATGAGGTTGATCCTTCTTGAGAGTAGAATCTTTAGTAGTTGAGAGCTTAGATTTTTGAATTATACCATTGTCAAAGAGATCTTGGATCTTGTTTTTCAACTCCTTACAATGGGAAGTTTTATGTAAATTATGTCTATGATAGACACAATAGTTACTCATAAAGAAAACTCCTGCCAAAGTGAGCTTAGGTAAAGTAATGAGTTTTTCTTTAAGAAGTTCTTCCAAAGTTGATTCATAAGATCTTCCCAAAGGGGTGAAATCACACATTGGTTTAGGTTCCCAAGGTTTGTTTTCAAAGATATTCCTAGATTTCTTGGGCATATGTGAGGTGTTCTCAGATGTCTTGGATTCAGGATCACAAGAATGTGATTTTTGGTTGTCGTAGGAGGAAGGGAAATTGTCTCTCAAGGAGAATTTGTTCGATGATGTTTCATCTTCCTCATTCAGTCTTTGAACTTGAATGCTCATTGATTGGATTTGTTGCTTCATGTTTGCAATAAGTAGCTCTCCTTCCTTAGTAGGAATATTGGATTTAGCACATTTGTTGTTAGCCATCTTGATGTACTATGTTTCAAGTAGTGACAGCCAAGTTTTAGAACATAAGTCAAGTTGCCACAGTCTTAGACAATGACAAAAAGCAAAAGCTTAGACTAGGACCACACTAGAACGTAGTCTCAAAAAAGCAAGATAAGAGTGCAGTATACTAAGGTATGAATAGTCTGATTTGAAGGCTAGAACAGACAAAGATTATGACTATCATGACACAGAGTACAACAAGCACTAAAGGACAAGAGCAAGATAACTAAGAGACAAGACTAGTTAACATATGGATCGCAAGTCATTAGCTAAGTGGGATGCCATTGTTTGGGACTGTTTTCAAATAGAGAAGCAGTAAATTGATGCAAGAAACAAACTTGGTACAGAGCACAGATAGCTCTAATAGACTAACTTGATAGTACAGACTCAAGATCTCACGTAAAGATCCTCTGAGAGGCGCATGAGAAAGTACACAGGGCCATGCAAAGACTCAAGATAGCATAAAGATTTCACATGAGGATGGGCTCCAGGCCACGCAAAGAAGTGCAAGGTTTGACAACAAAATAAGGATACTAAGGCTAGATCCCACGTAGAGATGTGCAACTGTTTGTGCGAGAACTTGGATAGAGCCGCACATAGAAGTGGTAGGACAACAAGTATTCACGCAAAATTTTGCAAGCTATGTGCAAAAATGGAAAGCAGACTGACAAATGAATTGGATTTTGAAAAGACTTTGAAGATTTTAGACAGTTTTGGATAGATTGTTGATTCATTTTAGTAACCAAGCAGATAAACAGGCACGTAGAACAGCAAGCGGGTGATTTCAAGCACATCTAAAAACACTAAGCAAGGGCAAAAACAACCTTGCGCATGAACAATCAAGTGACTTAGTTTGTGCTAATCCCTAGGAGAGCTATTTGTGTATGTTTTCAAAGAGTTTTGCAATCATTGCACACATTCCTAGAAAGTGAAAAGTTTGGCCTCTCTAAGGTTTTTAGTAATGTTTTGACTCTGCAACTTTTATGACTCATTGGGGTGACGTCTAATCCTGACGCACCAAGGTTTCAACACAGTCCAAGAACTTAATCTTCAAGAGTTGCTAGGGAGATCTAACAACCCACAATGAACCACACCCATGGAGATTTCTTCCACAAGGACATTTATATAGCGGTTGTCACTACCACATCAAAAATGGCTATTACCGCTCGAGGTTTCGTCAACACAGTTTTCCCTGTAGAGAGATTTTTTGCTACGGTTAACCCTCTCTAAAGGTGACCAACTCACAATAGTGTACCACAAGGGGACTTAGCTTCCAAATTCAAGGTCTTAACACCTTTTCACTTTTAGCCCAATCAAAGGAGATAGATTAATCCAACACACTAAACTAAGAGTATCTCTTAAAGATCTATGATATCAACTCCCAGTGATCTATCAACCTCTCTGAAGAAAGGATGCCTCAATCAACAAGTTGAAGATTTATCTACCTGCGAGATGCTCAAAGTATCCTCCCCACCTACAAGGAATCTATCATAGAGAGGAGTTTCACTAGGAACCCACTCTCTCAATATCCACGAATAGTGTTCATGGGGCCTAATTACTATGTGTGTACAGATGTTAATTCTCGAAAGCAAATCTATCCAAAAGTAGTCAAAGAGCACAAGGTGTTACACTTAACGCTTTAACTAATGTGAGGTGAGTCCAAAGATGTGGAACATTTAACCCCTCGCACGCCAAAACGAGTCCACAACTCAGAAACTAGTGAGTTCTAAAAAGCACAAAAGGGTTGCCTAGTAGAGTATTTAATGCTTCTTTCCTGTAAACCCCTCCCCTTTAACATGGTGTTGATCTTGCAACCACAGGGTGAAACGAGGGGCCAGAGGATTTAGCAAGTCCAATAACCCAAAATAGCTATCTAAATCTATCACTAGTATCTAAGCCTGCTAAATGAATACTAATGGAGATCACACCCTAGTATCAAATTATGCATGTGTTGTAAAATGAAAACATGGAAGGAAACACACACAAGCTTGACATTAGAGATATTTTTTTTAGATCCAAATGAATTGTTATTAGCTGAGGAAGGTTACCTGGTGATCCTCGCAACGTGCTTAGTAGATTTTACCTGATTTTTAACAATTCTTGTGCTATTTCCAAAGCTAGCAAAAGCGAGATGCATTTTTATTTATTTTTTTGCTTTCTTTTGTCATATTTGGATGGCCTTTCTTTCTTCCTTGTTATTTTCCAAAAAAAACAATTTTGATCCAAAAAATTTGCAATTTTTACTGTACACACCAGACATTGCCGCGAATCTGCAAAACAAAAATTAGATCAAAACGTGTTATTTTACTAGCTCAGATAATTTGCATATGAAAAAATCATTAAAAATATATATAAAATAAAGCTTTAATCAGAAAAATCTAAAATTTTGCATGTGATTTTTCCCTATTGTCTAGACCCTTTAGTAAAAATTTCAGACCAAAATTCATCAAGTTGGTTTACTTTTTATGATTTTTATGAAAAATCATAAAAAGGATAAAAAAAGAATTTTGTTCAATTTTTTTTTTTTTTTTTTTTAACTTTAGAACATGAGAAGGAAGAAAAAGAAGAAGAAGAAGAGAAATAGAAGAAGATTAAGAGGAGAAGAGGAAGAGGTTTCTCAAATGCTTATTTTCTCATCATTATTGGATGCCTTCTCGAAGTGTCTTCAAACCTGCAACAAGACAAACTTGCAAAACAAGATATAAATAAAAAACTAAAATGCAAAACAAAAAGAATGAGGCCAGAAAATTGATTTCTCAGCCCCATGGTGGGCACCAGAAATGTATGCATGAATATGCAGCCTCTGCTAACACACGCGCTTCAACATGGTCTTTATTTGCGGATTCATCTCGGAATGAACATTGGATTGTTCATCTGAAAATCAGCCGGCAAGGTGACCTGTTGCCTTCTATCTAAAGGGAATTGCTTGTTAGATATCCTCAAATTTGAGGTGTTTAAGCAACCAGACCCTGTAAGAATGAAGGATTTAAGAAATGAAATTAATCTATATATATGATTATGTAGATTAAAGAGCTCAAATGAATTCACAATCCAATAGCAACTCGATGCAAACTCTAATTCAACCTCTCTCAAAATGAAGAGATGAGGGTCTCTTAAATAAACTTTCCTAGAATCCATCAACGGTTGAGATCGATTTCAATCAACGGTTAGGATTAAAGGTGAAGTTCAGTCATAAAGGAAGATTCCCAAATTAAAGGGAGTTAATTGATTTAATTTGAGTAGAATAAGGAGTTAACTGATTTAATTTGAGTAGAATAAGGAGTTAACTTACTTAATTCCTTTTTGATCAACAGTGAACTGGGAATTTCCCTTTTTGAACTGAAGAAGGATTTTTGGAGAGATTTAATTTAATAAAATGAGATATGCTCTCATAAATATATTTCCTATTTAATTAAATAATTTCATTTAATTAATTAGAGAAACATCCTTATTTAATTAAATAACTATATTTAATTAATTAGGAATTACTCCTATTTAATTAAATAACTTTAATTAATTAATTAAATAATAGCCTTCCATTTAATTAAATAATTACATTTAATTAATCAAGATAGGCGTATTTATTAAATTAAATAAATTTAATCCCATAGTACATTAGCCTTAGGAGATAATTTAATTTAATAAAATATAAATACTTTTAAATTAAATTATAATTAAATCAAGTAGGTTTAATGTGACTAATATGAGTACGTACTATAGGAATTAAATAAGAAATGTGATGAATGCAAATTAGAGTCTTCTGCATCTGACAATTAAGTCAAGTAGCGAGTTAGATCAAGAATGTGTCTAGTGAAATAGGACTTTAGCAATGATCAAAATAGACCAGAGTTGGTATCATGGCAATGAGACAATTTTGGGGTATTACACCTTCTCTCTCAAAACATGAAACTTAATGGATATGTGCTTTTTTCTTAGAATGCAATACTGGATTCTTAAACATACTTACTATACTTGTGTTATCACAATAAATGATAACAAGTTCTATAAACTCAATCTCAATATCCTTCAATATTTTATTTATCCATATAACTTGATTATAGTTATTTGTTGCTGCAACATACTTTGCCTTAGCTATACTTTGAGTTATGCAGTCTTGTTTCTTGCTCAACCAAGAAACCAATCTTCCTCCAAGAAAGAATGCTTCACAACTAGTGCTCTTTTTTTCATCCATACTGCCTGCCCAATTTGCAATAGTATATGTGCACAAAGTGAAGTCACTTAATCTATCATACCAAATTCCATAATCAGATGTACCCTTCTAATATCTAAATATCATTTTTACTATTGCATAATGATACTCTTTTGGATCATCTTGGAATCTTGCCACAATGCCAACTACATTTTTTTATATCTATTCTAGTGTAAGTCAAATATTGCAATCCTCCAATCATAAATCTATACTTCTTCTACTCAACTATAGGTGTTTCATCTTTACTAGATAAGTTGTGATTAGTTATCATGGGTGTACCAATAGGTTTGTAGCTTTTTAAACCAAATCTTTCAAATACTTGGTTTGTGAAATAAATATCCCATCTTTTTTCTACGCAATCTGCAATCCTAGGAAAAACTTCATTTCTCCTATAATGCTCATTTCAAATTCATTTTTCATCTCTTCAACAAACTTTTCACTTTCTTTATCATTTCCTCCAAATATTATGTCATCCACAACTATTATAATTATAAATAAATCATCATCATTTTTTTCTCAAATACAAATTACCATCTATTGTACCTTTAAAAATCCAAGCTTAGACAAATACTTCTCCAATCTTGCATACCAGGTTCTAAGTGCTTACTTCAAACCAAACAGTGCTTTCTTCAGTTTGCATACAAAATGTTTATCTTCTGTCAAAGGGAATCCATCAGGTTGCTCAATGTAGACCTCTTCTTCAAGTTCTCCATTCAAAAAAATTGACTTGACATCCATTTGATAAACCTTGAAATTCTTTCTTGTTGCATAAGCCAAGAACATCCTTACCACTTCCATTCTTGCCACAGGTGCATATGTTTCTTCATAATCTATGCCTTCTTGTTGCAAGCAGCCTTTGTAAATAAGTCTAGCCTTGTTTCTCACAACTTCTCCTTGCTCATTCATCTTATTTCTAAATTCCCACTTGGTTCCTATAACATTCTTGTCTTTAGGTCTAGAAACTAATTCCCATGTCTCATTCTTCACAATCTGATCTAGTTCTTCTTTCATTGCTTGTATGTAGTGATCATATTTACATTACTCATCTATGCTCTTAGGTTCCATTTGAGAAATCAGACATAATTCCTCATTCACTATGTTCCTTTTCATCACACCTTTATCCTGTCTCCCAATCATCTCCTCTGGAGGGTGATTCTTTGTCATGTTTCTACTAGAAGTAGGGGTTGACATCTCAATTCTTATCTCTTCTAAAGGTTCAGATCTTTGTTCTTCTCTATGCTCAAAAGATACATCATTTTGAAAGTCATTGTTATTTTTACAAAGAACTTTATCATTTTGTCTAACAATTCCATAATTATCCTCTTCTTCATTAGATTTATAATCTACCATCTTCTCTTTAGTACCAAACTTTTCATCAATCCTTACATTTGTGCACTTAACTACTGTCTTAGTTCTATGGTTGAAACATCTATATGCTTTACTTTTCAATGAGTAACTAAGAAACATACCTTCATCACTTCTAGGATCAAACTTACCAATATCATCATCTCTCTTTATGTAACACTTACTTCCAAATATTTTGAAATACTTTACTGATGGTGAATGACCAAACCATAACTCATATGGTGTCTTGCTCATACCTTTCCTGATCTATACTCTATTCAGAGTATATACTATAGTGTTAACTACTTCTCTCCAAAATTTCTTTGAGACATCATTCTCAAATAACATTTCTCTTGTTGCTTCTGCTACTAACTTGTTCCTTCTTTCAACAATCCCACTCTATTTGGGTGTTCTAGGTGAGCTTAACCTCTTCACAAAACATATTGAACTCTCTAGACATGAACTCTCCTTCTCTATTTGATCTTAAACATTTAATCTTGACACTGTATTCATTTTCAACTCTATTCTTAAATATCTTGAATTTCTCAAAAGCGTCAGACTTCTCTTTAAGAGATGCTACCCACATCATCCTAGTGAAATCATCAACAAAAATTATAAAGTACCTTTCACCATAAAATCGTTTGGTTCTTGTAGGACCACTTAGATCTATGTGAACAATCTCCAATTTCTTTGTAGTAGAGAACTTCTTGCTAGGAAAAGACACTTTCCTCTACTAAGCCAAAATACATTTCTTGTAGACAACATTAGTAGGCTTAATAATCTTAGGTAGATCTATCATTTCAAATGTTCTACTAACGTTTATAATATTATCAAAGTTTATATGAAAAAACCTTCCATGCCATAACCAACTATTATCAACCTTTGCAACCAAGCATGATATTTCAGTAGGATTCAACTAATATGCATTACCTTTGGATCTAGTTCCAATACCAATCAACTTACCATCTTTTTCTTTGATAATGCAAGTCTTCTCTATGAATCGTAATAGATATCCCTTGTCTACCAATTGTCTAACACTTAAAAAATTATGTTTCAAACCATCAACAAAGTAAACATCATCAGTGTTAGTTTTTCCATCAAGAGTTATAGATCCAATCCTTATAATATGACAGGCTACATGGTTACCAACTCTAACAATACCTCCATCATGATTTCTAAATTTGACAAATTTGTTCATATCACTAGTCATGTGATGTGAACATCCACTATCAATTATCCAATATGATTTATTCTCAACTTGGGTAACTATAGCTCTCTTTTCTCTAATTTCTCTATCAATATTATCTTCCTTAATAGCCACAAATCCTAATTCATTATCACTTTCACTTTGATCTTTTTCATCAAATTCTTCATCGTCATTAGCATATAAAAAATTTCTATCCTTATCTCTTCTAGGCTTAAATTTTCCTCTAAAATTTTTCTCTCTTTTAGGACATTTAGATGCATAATGACCATATTCGTCACAAGTCCAAAACTTAAAGATTTCCTTACCATCTTTCTCTCTTCTTACCTAAAGGGCTATTCCTTCTTCAATCCTTTTATCTTCTCTAGATCTACTACTACTGGAAAATTCTCCTCTTGTGCTTGTGCTTCTTGATAGATTAGGTTGAATGTTCAAAGCACTGAAAGTTGTCTCAACTCTGGCTAATTCTCTAAACTATCTCATTTATGCTTCTACAGATTCTAATCTTCCAAGCAATGTTTCCTTTGTGAAATCTTTGGTGCAGGGCATTACTAGTTGAATCATCTGAGTTATTTTCTTGAATGGTGGTAATAAACTTTTCAAGATCTTCCATATAACCTCATCATCTTGTTTAGTTCCCCCAAGAGATCGAATACCTACAACAACAACTAACATTCTACCAACATAATTTCTTATGGATTCATCTTAGCATCTTGAAATGTGCAAATCCAATTTTGCAATTTCATTATTTTCACATGATCATCACCTTCAAAAGTAACTTCTAATGCTTTCCAAATTTCATGAGAAGTTTGAAATGTCTTTACCTAATTGTATTCATTCTCTAGAAAATTTTATAGTAGGACTTCTTTGGCTCTCATGTTACACATGAACATATCTCTTTCTCCCTCACTACATTCCTCTAGCTTTGATTCTTCAATAATTGCCTTCTTAGCTTTTGTCAAAAGCCAATATCCTAGACCCATGGATAGCAAATGAGTCTTCGTCTTTTCCTTCCAACTATCATAGTTGGCCCCATTGAATGTTGGACTATCCTTCCTAAACATATTCACCATTGATGTCCCAAACTTGTTAAGCCTTATCTTCAAGGACTTGATGCTCTGATACCAATTGTTAGAATATGTAGTCCACTTATATAGTTGGGGGGGAATGAATCAATTATCCAACTATTATCATAGTCATTAACGTTAAATAATCTTAACCATATGAGTAATGTTAACTAAAACCACAACAAGATACTCATACACAATTAACACCAGATATGTTAACTAGAGAAACCCTTGATCAGAAGGAAAACCTTGGTGGGGATGGTACCCACAAGATGATGTACTAATATAAAAATTCTTTGTTAGAGGATAGACCCTATTAGGAGTCTATTACAACATTCAATACATATGAATCCCTATTAGGAGACTTTGAATCTATGTTAGGAGATTCCAACCCTATTAGGAGTTATGCCAACCTAATTAGGAGTTGTGGAAGACAGCTAGACCCACTACCCAAAAAACTTCAAGGTTAAGATCAAAGAACCCACTGTCCAAATGATCTTTGTATTATTCCTTGTAGAATAATATAACTGAAATGTACTTCCTCTTCTATCTCTATCCTATCAACTGAACTTTTTCTCCTTTGGATCTTATAACTAGATCTCATATTGTGCATTCAACAATCCCTTGGATCACTTACATGCATTCAACAAGCATTCTGATCCTTCTCACACTGTGCACTAATACTTCACATTCCACTTGATCCTCTAAATCAAGACACATCATAAGAAAGGAAAAGAAATTTTCTTTATACCTTATCTCCATAATAATTCCTTGAGTTAGCCTTGAGGCTTTTCCAATTAATTAAAATAAGATAATTAATTATTTTACAATTATAACAACATTGTTAGCTCACAGTCTATACAAAACTTCACATGTGTGAAACCACATCTTGCATACATGCTGGCATCATCACACAACTATCCTCTAACGCTATGTAACTATCATCTCTTCATTACATCTTAGATGAAAGATAGCGAGAGATCATCAAAACTCTATTTTCCAATGCTCTATTTATGTATTGCTTCAATTAAATCAAGTGTAACTTCTATACAACATTGACTCAAACTTAGTTCTCTTAACCACGTCATCAGGACAACCTTAGGAACATGTCCTCCATTGCACATCATCTAAAACTTCCTCAACTTCTACGCATCTTAAGATTACTGACTGCTATTCTTCTAGCCTTAAAAAAATTACTACTACGTTGACATCAATGACAAATACAATCATGAATGCAACATATCAATAATCTTCAATGCTTAGGATACTCCCCCAATGTAGTATCATCAATATTCATACTAGCAGAACTCACCTTGAAATGTGTAGAGGAAAGTATCTTTTTGCTTTGAAAAGTATGGATTAGGGACTGATTATGAAATTTCATCTACATATCAAAATAAAAAACCCATAAATTTTTTTGCTTGTCAAAGTTCTTGGAATAGGTCAACTTGGAGGAAAAGTGTCTGGACATCATTCCATGAAGTCACCGTGTTCCTGAGAACATATAACTAGATCGACCTAACTTTTTATGAAAGCTCTTGGGGAGTAATTTCTAGATCTACAACCACAAATTCACTAACCTATTCTTGTGCACATTAAATTTTATTTTTTATTTTTGGGTACATGAGTTCTTTCCTTGCTTAAGCTGTAGATTGAGGAATTGACCTTGAAATTGAAATGTAAATGTATGTAAAAGAAACAAGATAAATATAATTATTGACCTGGCTTATAGAAACCCTTGTAAATAAGGATTTGTATGATGTAGTTTGTAGATATTGAATTTGGTATGTAGAATGTAAGATATCTCAACAATTGCAATGGATTTGCCAAAACCACATCACTAAGTCATGGATATAAATGTGCATCAATGAAGAAGAAGATGAATGACTCAATGTATTTTTCCTCCCTTGATAGCCTAAAGAATGCTAGATCTTGAAAAGGAAATGCTCACAAAGAATCCTTGAAACTTCGAGTGCCTTGAAAGCTTGATGAAACTTTCTTGCTTGAATGCCTTGAGTGTGCAAGGATAACTTATGATCATGAATTATTCTTCCCATAGAATGTGGATATCTCGTGGATGTGAAAATGAAGATCACAAGCCTCCTTTTATACTAGTTTTTGGGCAAGGAAATAATACAAGATGATTGGAGATCGAAAGAAAATAATTACAAATCTTGAGGCGCTTTGGGCCCCCAAGGAGAGGTCAACCTAAGGCCAACCAACCTCTAGGGAAGAACTTAGGAATAGTTCACAAAGGTCTCAAATGGAATGTAAGAAAAATAGAAACAAAGAAGAAATAGGAGAATGAGCACATTGAGCACAGGTCTATCCATGGTTCATGAAGTTTCTATAGGACAAGTGCTAAAAGCTCTTAAATCATGGGTGTTTCCATTTTAAGGCAGTACATTTAGCCCCCATTTTAATGGAAGTATGAGTTTCCTCAAACTCATGGTAAAGTAGATCAAAAGAAAAAGTCTATAGAATCATAACTAAGGAGACAAAGAAACCATCCAGCCCCCAAGAGACTTGAGTCCTCATCATATTCAAAATCACAATAAGAGAGATGTTACTTACATGAAAAAGTGTAGTCAACTAGCCAAATAAGGTTTGTGTTGTGAACCACGTGAAAAAAAGAAACAAAAAATGGGGTGTGATGCAACAAGATTTGTCATTGAATGGTCTCACAATTGGGTGTGGCATGCTAGTAACTCCATTGAAAAATATCCATCTTCAAGGGAACTCCATGCCCCAAAAAAAAAGAATTAAAAAAATGACCTAGGCATAAGGATGTGTATGTCCTTAAGGGATCAAAACAAGATCAAGCTTCCTAGACTATCAATAGTCCAAAGAAGGATCAAGGAATGATCAGGCCTATCTGACTATCAATAATCCAAAGAGGGATCAAAAGAAAGGATCTAACTTATAAGCAAGGATAAAGAAAATTTCAAGGAGTTGTTGTTTTCATGTGATTTTCGCATTGTCTCATTCATTGGAAATGGATTTAATTTTTAAAAATATTCTACTTGCTAGAACTTGTTTAGTAGTTGCAATGGCCATATTGAGAAATTTTAATAGTTTTATCAGATTCCATGATTAAAATTTTCCAAATGTATTCTCATAACATCAATTTATGGTGCAAAAATAAATGTAATTTAATTAGATTTCAATTTTTTTAATAACTAATCCACTTTTTGTTTCTACATCGTAAATGTAAATTTGATTACTCAAATTGTTTGAAAATAAGTATATTTTAATATTGTAATACCAATGTGTTATGTCATATAATATGAAATAAAAATTCAAGTTTTGTGAAATTAATGTATAAGAGATTGTGATTTTGTGACAAATCGTGATATGATTTATACATGAGCTAGAAAAATTATTTCAAATTTTTTTGGAAGGAATTAATGTCTGAGCTAAGACATGATTGTCTTATGCTAGCAATATGTATATGAGAAATACAATATCATATAGAATGTATCAAAATACTTCTAAACAAGTCAAAATTTCTTGAAGATGTAGTACATATGTTCTAAAAGTTAAACCACAAAGCAATTAATTATGTTTAGCTACACCCATATTGATTTGTAATCTACTTGAGATTTCGCTAATCTTGTCATGTCTTTCATGAATGCATGTAGCTAAATTAAGAAATCCTTCTATATATTGAACATAGGTCTTCTATAAAATTCTTATTTTGGCTATTAAAATGAGTTGATTTTTTTTGGATTTACCCCAATTTGCAATGAAGATATAATGTTGTTTTTTTTCTTGCGTAAGAAAACACCTAGTCATGGTGTCACTATCTGCATAAAAATTATTTTTTTTCATATATGCCTTAGTTCACTATCGTGGATTTTAAGGCACGTCTTGAGAAAGAATATGAAAATTTTGGGCACCCATGTTTTGATTGATTGATGATATGTATTCATCAGGGTTAATGGAGAGCACGTAACACTGAGCCAGCTGGTCAGCTGTCTCACACGCGATATTTTATTCGATGCTGTGTCAAACCGTCTTGGCTTGCCACGTGCGATGTAGTCTGAAATGATTAGAAGTGGTCCCAACTTTCCTCGACTTCTACGTTTTTTATTTTATTTTTCAAATGGATTTTGGTAGTTTTTAAATACGTTTTGGACAATGCCAGCAAGGAGATAAGCGATGGTTTTACTTGGCATTGTGTGCCGCGTGTCTGAAACGGCATTTTGTTTTCATTTCCTTTTTAGCTGCTTCCAAATCTAATTGAGGGGTCCCATGTGGGACGATTGCTTATGCGACACTTAGAATATCTTATTTATGATAACTAGCAGTCTCATGGTTTTGTACATGCAACGAGATGAGATTTAAGAGAAAAATGTAAAATGAACATTAAATAATGTAAATATAAGTTTTTTAAAAAGAAAATACAAAAATAAAGAAGTTGAAGATTAAAACATAGATATAAATTTATAATATTTAAGAAATTTGAATATTGCTAAAGAAACATGTTCAATAATTTCAAAATTTTACAATTAAATTAAATTTATCAAATATGAAAAAAAAATTATTTAAAAATAAAAACCCATAAAAAAAATTATTAAAAAAAATTAATAAGAAAAATACAAAAAAGAAAAAAGAAAAATAACGACATCTCTAACAAATATTCTATTGACTAAATAAATTATAAAAATTGAAAAAAAAAAATTTAAATAAAAAATCTAAACTAATAAAAAAATATATAATAGTTTAAAAACCAAAACTTAAATCAATTTTAAAAATTAAAAGTTTAATAAATAGAGATCACAACATAATCTAATGTGAAGATAGAAGTAACTATTTTTTAAATAAATAGGAAAAGAAAAACAATAGTTAAAAGTGGATATTTAAAATATAATCTTATGTGAACAAATTAGATTATTAATAATTATTAATTTAAATAACATAATATTTACTAAAATCTTTTAAATAGATTAATAAATATTATTTATTTAAATTAAATTTATCAAATATGAAAAAAATAATCATTTAAAAAAATGCATCAAAAAATCTATTATGAAAAATTAATAAAAGAAATACAAAAAAAATATGTCTAACAGATATTCTATTGACTAAATAAATTATAGAAACTTAAAAATAATATTTTAAGAAAAAATTAAACTAATATAACAAAAAACAAATTAAAATAATTTTTTTTGAAAAAAAGGGGTAAAAACTTTATTGAAGATCAGAGAACAACATTACAAAATAAACAAGGGAACGAAGTCCCAAAGAAAGGCAAAAGCAAAAGAACCAACAACATCAATTATGGCCATTTTCAGCCTTATCTTCATCAAGTATATTCATTAAATCTATGCGGATCTCCTGGGGAACTGATTCCCACTCTTCAACTCTCCAACCTTCAGCACGCTCTGAAGCCCATTTAGCTAGACAATCAACTGCCCTATTCCATTCTCTGGGGATATGGACAAAAGTCACCATGTTCATCAAAGAACCAACCTGTAAAATTTGTTGCACCACACTGGCCAACTACCAGTTCACATCAGCTACTTTCTGCTCAATAAGCAAATTGATCAGCACCTGTGAATCAGATTCACAAACAACTCTCTGCCACCCCAAAGCATACGCTCTCTCAAGAGCACCCAAGATAGCCAACACTTCCACCAGGTTGATAGTTTGTATTCTTTCATATCTCGAAAAGAGAAAGATCACTGAACCCAAGGAATCCCTACCTATCCCACCAATACCAGCCGGCCCTGGGTTGCCTTTGGAGGAACCATCAGTATTGATCTTCAAAATGTCATAGGGAGAAAGTTTCCATTTACCATTCCTATTAATTTTATTTTTCTCCTAACCCCTTCTCTTTGTTAGAGTAAATAATTAATTATTAATTATTTACTCTATTGCTTAAGCTTACTTAGGTCATGCATTTATTTAATATTTTATATTTAATGCGTGTTGTGGTTAGTTGGTGACAACACGGGAGTTTGTTCCCTTCTAGTTGTCACACTTATCTTCTACCACCTTCCAGCTTGTTCTACAAGCTTCCATGAGGCCTTTTTAAACGGTCTCTCTCTCATTGTAAATCAATCCATTCACATAGCAATCTCATTTTCCTATTGTGAAATATTTCCTCTTGCATTGTTTGCTTCATGCTCTTGCTCTTTCGGTTTCTCTTCAGCAAGCTATTTGCATGTAGGTGATCTTGGCGACTGCGGAGTTGGATTTCATCAACTCCTACATGGTATCAGAGCCTCCCTGCTGCTTCTTGTTTGAAGGATTTTTGAAGCCGTGATTTGAAGTCACAAACCCTAGTTTGTTTGTGCATTTTTTCTTCAAATCAGGGCTAGAGCGAATTTTTGGAGCACTTTCAGCCCAAACGGACATCACCATTGGATCCGGAAGGCCATTTACAGTCAAAATTCATATAAAACTTTCCGTTTTTGGAGACAGAGCTCCGGAAGGCAAATTTTTTTTGTTTCAGGGTCTGGCCGTACCATCGTACGGACGCGCGACAGTGCAAAAATAAAATAAAAAAATTTTAACCGGGCACCGCCGCAGCAACGCCAACGCGCCACCGCGGGGCCACCCGATCTCCGCCCGCGCGCCTCCGACAGGCCGCTCCGCCAGCGGCTCCCGCCGCGGCGCCACCCGAAACACCCGCCGCCCGGGCACAGCTGTCTCCGCCACCGCAGACAGCGGCGCCGCCGGGTTTTCCTCCCGGATGCCACCGCCACCGGCGGTTTTCATCACTCCGCCGCCCTGCGGCCTCTCCAACCACCGGACGACACGTGGCACTGTCTACTGAGAATCACTGACCGCCACGTGGCTGCTGACAGATTTGCTAACGTCATATTCCGGTCCACTAACGTCACTTTCCCGACGTGTGACATCACCTTGCCGTAACGGTTTTTTTTTGCCGGCGCCAGGTTTGTGACGGGCATACGGCCGTCAAATTTATACCAGTGTCTGTAATTTTCCAGCAAGTGCATTTTTTGAGCAGCAGTCGGTTTTTTGGCTATAACTTGAGCATACAAAGGTCTTTTTCCGATCCGAAAGAAGCATCGGAAAGCTGAATCAGAGACGGACACATTGGTGCTAGTTTCGCACGATTTTGAGTTTGTTTGAGCTTCCAATTTGTGTGTCAAAGTAGAGGCTTCTATTTCCTATTCTGCATCAACAAATCCAGGTTCCTTTCCAGTTTTTTGCTTTCCTTAGTTGTTTTTTTGTGGTATTTGGGAGATATTTTTGTACATTTATGGGGGGGTGTCTTTCTTTTACTTCAGTTAAGACCCTTCTACTTCCATCTTCTTCTTTCTCTCAATGGCGGATCCATCTATATCCCGTCTCACACCACACAACTACCACACATGGAAGGCACAAATGACTAGACTTCTAATGTCAAGAGGTCTATGGTCTTGTTTGGATGAGCATCAGCCTAATCTCCAACGACCTTATGAGATTCTACAACACAGGAACAAGATGGATGAAGCCATGGGGCTTATTGCACTCAACATTTCAGACAGCTTGTTGTTTCACTTGGATGGTTTGACTACTCCAGGGGCTTATTGGCTAAGATTTTAGACTTTGTTTGGACAAGTGAATGAGTTTCGGGCACTTCAGCTAGATGCAGAATTGACTTCTTTGACACCTGATCACTTTCCCACCATTGAGGACTTCTTGATGAAGTTCAAATCTCTACGTACACTTTTGCAGGGATGTGGGAAGAACAAAACAGATGATGAGTGTATCTTTTTGGTACTCTCAAAGTTAAAGGGACAGTATCAGATCTTCTCTTCCACTTTCTACTCCACTATGGATGCCTTGGGTGATAGACATAGGATGCCTTCATTTGAGATATTTTTTAATCGGTTAACTCGTGAATAGTCGAAGATTACTCAAATGGATTCACTTTCAAGTTCTCAGTCACAGGCATTGCTTTCCAAGGATACACAGGAACAGAAGTTGAAGCAGCTATCAGATCCCTCTTCTACTAGTTCATCATCTTCTAACAAGAAGGAGAAAAAGAAGACCACAACTCCTACCTGTTCCTATTGTGGGAAAGGATCTCATGATGAGGCACGTTGTTTTCAGAAGAGATGTGATGGCTATGAGAAACAGATTGCTAATTTGCACGCTCTCCTTCAGAAGAGCACTATTTCCTCTCCATCCTCTTCTACCTCACAAAGGTCTTCTTTTCAGGCTTCCTCCACCTCTTCAACATCTACATCAGATCTTGGAAAGGGTCATGCATTTCAGGCTTCCATTACATCTCCTTCACAAATTCCTTGGATACTGGATTCAGGTGCTTCTCACCATATGACATCTTCTCAAGGTGTCTTCTCCACTCTTGAAGCTTCTCCTATTCCTCACATTCTCATGGGGAATAACACTGCCTTACCAGTCTGTGGGAAAGGTTCAGTTCACATCCAAGATGGTATATTCAATGATGTATTGTATGTTCCATCTTTGTCTGCTAACCTTCTCTCGATTTCTCAGATTACACGCAGTGGATCAGGGAAGACAGTTGAGTTCACTATTGATTCAGTCTTCATTCGAGATCGTGCTACAGGAGAACTTATTGCTACAGGGGCAGTTGATCCTTCCACTTGTCTCTACTCTTTCTCACACTTTGGTCCACAATCTCCATTGTTGGAGCACACTACTTCACTTTCGCAAGAGCATCGTGTGGTGCAATCAGGACACTTGAACCTTTGTATTGTTCCTGAGATCCCTATTCTAACTGCCACACCACAACCAGTTGAGGGCTTTTACTCTCTACAAGATTCTCCTTCCACTCCATCTGTTCTTCCAGCTTCTTTTATTGAGACTCCAGGTACACTTGTTGCAGCTACTTCAATGGACATTCATGACAATGTCATCGCACCTGCCTTGGGGATTCCCGTTTCGGTTCCTCATACATTCTCTTCTGGACATCAGCTAGGCTTTCCAATTGCTCCTCTCACGCAGGGATTTCCTTGTTACGTGCCTTTGTTCCTTCCGAATTGGAGTTTCATTGGTTCGATCATTTCTACAGGAGCTCCATCATTATGGGGGGGGCTTGGTGTCTATTCTCATGGGGGGGCTGGTTGTACTTATGGTTTTGAGAGAGTCTCTTGAAACATTTCTGGCAGAAGTTGTCCTTGGGGGGATTGGTTGAGGCCTTCCTTCCTTCACTTCATGTTTTTTTTTAGCATGTTGTTTTTCACCTCTTTTTGGAGGAGGGTTTTTCCCACAGGGTTTTCCCTCTTTCTCCATTTTACAGAGGTTGCATTGTACATGGGTACCTAAAATGGCCTCGTTGGCGGGACCCATTTTGCATTTCATCTTAGTTTTGTGAGCTTAAGGCATTTCCCTAAGTTGCACTTAAGGGGGGGTGTTAGAGTAAATAATTAATTATTAATTATTTACTCTATTGCTTAAGCTTACTTAGGTCATGCATTTATTTAATATTTTATATTTAATGCGTGTTGTGGTTAGTTGGTGACAACACGGGAGTTTGTTCCCTTCTAGTTGTCACACTTATCTTCTACCACCTTCCAGCTTGTTCTACAAGCTTCCATGAGGCCTTTTTAAACGGTCTCTCTCTCATTGT
This sequence comes from Cupressus sempervirens, assembly GCA_028749045.1. Taxonomy (NCBI): domain Eukaryota; kingdom Viridiplantae; phylum Streptophyta; class Pinopsida; order Cupressales; family Cupressaceae; genus Cupressus; species Cupressus sempervirens. The sequence continues at coordinate 231,143,662 of CM053784.1, forward strand.
AAATCAATCCATTCACATAGAAATCTCATTTTCCTATTGTGAAATATTTCCTCTTGCATTGTTTGCTTCATGCTCTTGCTCTTTCGGTTTCTCTTCAGCAAGCTATTTGCATGTAGGTGATCTTGGCGACTGTGGAGTTGGATTTCATCAACTCCTACACTCTTAGCACAAGACAAGGCCAAGGAAGAGCCCATAATCCCCAATCTTTCCACCAACTTTGTGTCCCTTTTCCCCAAAGGGAATTCCACATCGCATCTAGCTCCCACTATCTCTTGAACCATACCTAATAACCTCTGCCAAGTTTGTTGCACCAGTCTTTGTTCTCCTTTAAAAATCTTTCGGTTACGTTCTAGCCAAATCTGCCACAATAAGGAAATAGGACCCACAAACCAAACCTCCTGCAAAAAAGGTGCCACAGAAGGAGGTCAGCCCATCCCCTGCCAAAACTTAATCAATGAAGAAGCATGAACACAAGGCACTGTCCAAACATCCCACCAAAGATGCCAAAGCTGTAGGGCAAAGGAGCAACGGAAGAACAAATGGGAAGAATCCTCCTCACTAGCCCCACACATAACACAAATAGAAGGCCCGAGAAAACCTCTCTTCCTAATGTTATCCCAAGTCAAGCATTTATTCCAAGCAAAACAATTACATTTTGGCCAAGAAAGCTTGTTCCATACCTTCTTCTGCCACTGAATTTCAGGCCCAACCAACTTCTGAGATAATAACCTATCATAGCCAGATGTAACAGTATAGATCCCTTTGGGATTGGGGGACCAGGAAAGCACATCATCCTCCATGAGAGAGCAACATCTTCTACTGGAAAGGATGTTCTGCAACATAGCACATTCCTCCTACAAGCCTGCAACTGGCCACTCCTCTGGGGACTTCCAACTAGCCACCACCAGCTGACCATAGGGGATAGAGATTTAAAATTGCTCACCCATGACCAAGCAGCCTCCAGGAATCTCTGACAAAGACCCGCTAAGTTGGGAAATTGAGAGACAATGGGAGGAAAACCATCCCAAGAATCAAACCAGAATTGGGCCTCTGACCCCCTCTTGCAGATCCAAAATAATCCATCCTTAATAAGCATGGCCCCTTTCTTAAGGGTATCCCATATCACTGATCCCTTACCAACAAGGGGGTACCTAGAGATTTCAAGTTGAGGAATCCCAGGGAGATACTTCTGGGAGAGAATTTTGGACTAGCTTTTATCCCGTTCATTATACCACCTCCAGTAAAGTTTAGCAGCCAAGGCCTCCCCAGTCACAACTGATTGCCTCAGACCTAACCCACCATATTGTTTCGGGCTACAAACCACTTCCCAACTAACCAAGCTCCATTTGGAAGACTCCAAGCAACCCGCCCATAAAAATTGTCTCACTACAGAATCAAGGTCTTTTAGGAATCCAACAAGGGCAACCTGAAGCATGCATCTATAAATGGGCAAAGCCTGCACAACTGACTTAATCAACTGGACCCGACCAGCAAAGGATAGCCAACAATGAGTCCAGTGATTAACTTTAGCCCGAAACTTATCCAAAATTATCTACCAAGACTCCTTAGGAAGTCTCCTCACTGAGATGGGAATACCAAGGTAAGTCAAAGGGAGGTTGCTGATATGAAATCTTAACGTACGAGCAATCCTTTGTTGAATGCGGCTCGGAGTATTAAAGAAGAAAATGGAAGATTTTCCTTCATTAACCTGTTTCCCAGAAGCAACCAAATAAACATCCAAGACCCTTCGCAGATTAAAGGCCTCTCGCATAGTAGCCATCCCTATCAAAGCAGTATCATCTACAAATTGTAGATGAGTCTGTATAGGTAAGGTGCCACCCCATTTCCAACCTTGAATGAAGCCATCCTCCACATTCTGCTTAATCCACCTCCCCAAACCTTCTGCCAAAAGAATGAACAGATAAGGGGAAAGAGGATGTCCCTGATGAAGCCCTCTAGAAGCTCCAAAAAGCTCAGAATGACTTCCATTAATAAGCACTGAAAAGGACACTGAAGTTACAGAGCTCCAAACCCACTAAATCCATTGCTCCACAAAACCAAAAGCACTCAAAATCCGACGAAGGAAGGACCACCTCACCCTATCATAAGCCTTAGCCATGTCAAGCTTGATAAACATCACTTTTTCATTTGAATTAGCCTTAGAATGGATAACCTCAATTGCAATAACAATTCCGTCCAAAATTTGCCTGCCTGCAACAAAACCACCTTGCTCTTTAGAGATCAGTTCCACAAGCCCCTTCTTCAACTTGTCTGCAATAATTTTGGCAATAATTTTATAGATAACATTGCATAAAGAGATGGGCCGAAATTGTCTTAACTTATTAGCCCCCTCATTCTTGGGAATAAGGGTAAGAAAGGTAGCATTCAGAGCCCTTAACATCTGCCTATTGTGTTGAGACTCCTGAACCACTGCGAGAAGATCAAGCTTGATTATATCCCAAAATTCTTGGAAAAACTCTATTGGGAAACCATCCAGCCCTGGCACTTTCCCTTTCTTCATATTAAACACAACCCCTTCAAGCTCATCCAACGAGATATCTTTCATGAGCTGCTGATTAGAATCTCCAGATACAAGAGATGGAATACAAGAAAGAATCTACGCTTCCTCAAGAGACCCCCCCCCTGCGAGTCTTCACGAAAGAGGGATTCAAAACACTGCACCGCCTCCCTAGACATATTTGGAAAGGAAGAAAGACAATCTCCCCTATCATTCACCAATCCAAAAATAGAGTTACCATGGCGCCTGGCTTTCACAGAGTTGAAGAAGAAAGCTGTATTTTTGTCCCCTCCTGAAGCCATTCAATACACGCCTTCTATTTCCAATACAATTCCTCTTGTAGCTCCCACTCTTCCAACAATTTGTTAGCCTGAGCCTCCTCTTGAAGCAATTCAGCAGTTACCCCTTCCTCCCTTATCCTTCGCGTGACACCATCCAACTCTGCCTGAGCTAAAGCCTTTTCATGGAAGATGTTCCCAAAATGCAAACGATTCCACTATTTGAGCTCGAATTTAACATATTGAAGTAATTTAGCAAAGACATACATTGAGGTGCCATAAGCTGGTCTACCTTTCTTCCACCACTCAAAAACCAAGTCATACAAAGATGAGTCCCGTAACCACATAATCTGGAACCTAAAAGAAGGTTTCCGAAGCATCTGAGCTGATTTCATACATAATTTAATAGGCCAATGGTTTGAACCTCTCCAGTCCAAAATTTCAGAGTAAGAAGTCCACATTCCTCCAACCCAGTAACAAGAGACTAAAAATCGATCTAACCTTTCTGCAACACAAAACTCTCCCACCCGACGGTTGTTCCAGGTAAACTGACCATTATTGGGTTTGACATCCACGAGGTTCAGGGCATTGATATTATCTCGGAGAAACGGTGTAGAAGGATCCAACCTCCCATTTCCTCTGCACTTCTCAGCTAAATCACAAATAGCATTGAAATCTCCAACCAAAATCCAAGGATGAAAGGGCAGCATGCTACGGATCAACCTAATGTGAGACCACAAAACTTGTTTACCTTGTAGAGTAGTAGGAGCATAAATATTGGAAAATAATATGATAGCCCCTGACTCTAAGCAGGTAGCAATCATAAACAAAGAGGCTTTAGAGGAAATCCACCAAAGAGGCTGAATTTTTCGAGGATTCCATAAACACGCCAACCCTTTGGAAGCTCCAAGAGCTCCAATGCATTGTCACTCCCCACTTCTCCACAACCTAGGCATCACACCTTGCATACTCTCAACAGATAATTTAGTTTCTTGTAAAAATACAACATCAAGACCTTGCCTTCTAATTAACTCATGAACAACTTTTTGTCTAGGGCCACTGCTCAAGCCTCGTACATTCCATGATATAACAATCATTTCAAGGGGCATGAAAAGATAGAATCTAGAGGTTTAACTACCCCTGACTCGACCCAATTTTCCCCAGTCAATTTAATCTTTTCCATATCCTTTTTCCTGCCAGGTTTAACAAGTTTCTCTGCCCCACCCTTCTTGATATCTTTCTACAAAATGCCCAATTTGGGAGGAGGCTTAGGATTTGCTGCCAATGCTGATCCACTAATTTGTCCAATAGACGGGGCATCGACTCCAACTGTAAAACCAAAGGCCAAGGGTTCCTGCACTTCAGAAATCCCCTTTTGTTGATATGCTACCAGTTGCCAACAATCCACCCCCAATAGATCCATAAAGGAATCAAGAATAGGATCCTCTTGGGTTAAGCCCACCAGCCCTTGATCCAAATTGACCAAACCTGGATTAACTTCCTGTTGGCTGAGCTCATTAGAAATCTCAAATCTATTGAAGGTATTTTCCTCTTGTCTTTCCTTAAATGACCTCTTTTGACCCCTGTTCCTATTGCAAGCCCTAACCGGAGCAAATCCATTAGAAGTACCTGCCTCGTCATGAGAAATACGCTTCCCTTTATTTGTCTCTGGAGGGTTGCTCACAGGCTGTGAGGGCTGGGATTCCCGAGGCATTTTTCTCAGGCATCACCTCTACAAATGACCATATTCTCGACACAACTGATAGTGAAAAGGAAGAGTTTCATAGTCTAAATGCTGCACCCAAGAATAAGAACCCACGCACATCTCTATTGCATATGGTAAGGGCCTACTTAGGTCAATTTCAACACAAATGCATGCAAAAGTCATTACCATTTTACCCAAGGTCTGGGATGACGTCCCGACAGGTTTTCCAAGCACCGAGGCCAAAAGGTGTTACACATCTTCTCGACAGCATTCCACCAAAAATCTCGGCAAGCGAACCCACACTGGGACCCGATTTGGAAGCTCCTCTGTAGGATTGAAACCAGCATGCCATGGCTTAATGAATAACCCGACCTTATTGTGAAAATAAGGGCCTCCCTCAAATACCCAGTTGCGATCTGCTGTGCAATTAAAAGTTACCATGAAATAGCTATTTGCCAACAAAATTATCTCCATTTCCCCTTCCGATTCCCAAGTCCTTTGAGCCCAAACCTCCAAAAATTGCAAAGAGACTCTCATCCACAAAAACTTACAGTATAAGGAGTGTTGTGAATAATACTCCACATCTTCAGCAATCATTTCAGCTGGAATAACTAGCTTCTGCCTCTTTGCGCACCTCTCAAGGCATCCATTAGTCTTTGGAATCCTTGAGGCATTCGATACCCCAAAATCACAAGGACCAGATTTCGAGACAAACAGATTGTTGTCAAAGGTCTTCATCCCTTGACTTAAAACCTTAGGGCCTACAGCCGCCCGAAAATCCATTTGGGAACTACTTCCATCCATCGCACCCTTAGCATCCGCCATTCATACAAACAAAGAATGGGGAAAGGGCCTTTACCCACCTTGAATCCCCCCACACCAGAAGTCCGCCTAAACCACACAAAGGGGGCAGACTAAAGCCTCAACCTAGCACACCATGTCTTAGACTGACCAATGTGTAGTACGAAGAAGACAAAACTCTCCACGCACAACACTCCACCCACACCGATTTGAATGCTCGATAGCAGGAAGTCTGGCCCAATTCGCGACCTAACAGCAGAGCCACCCACTCCGCACCTTACAACCACAAAAACCTAGCCTTCACAACACAGAAAGAAAACACACAGAGCTAGGGCATGGGTGCCCTAGCTCGAACAGTGTCTCAGACGCCCGTTGCCAACCATCGCTCACCGTATTTCAACAAAAAAAAAAATTAAAATAATTTAAAAACAAAAATCTAAATCAATTTAAAAAATCAAAAGTTAAATGAATAGATCACAACATGAGATAATGTGGAAATCAAACTAATAAATAGAAAAAGAAAAAAAAAAACAATAGTTAAAAGTGGAGATAATAACTAATAAATATCAAAACAAGAGTTAAAAGTGGAGGGAGAAAAATTGGCTAGTAAATAATTAACGTGAATGATTTTCAATTTTCTGGCCAACTAACAACTTTTCCGGCCAACTTGCAAATTTTCCGTCAAAATTTTAATTTTCGAGAACAAAGTTCCCACAAATAGCCTATCGGCTAAATTATTTATTAATTAATAAAAAGTTATGTTCATTATATTGTATTTTTTTTATAAATTAATAATTATATTAAATGAATTATTTTTGTATTGTATTTAAGTTCTATTGTTGAGAAGAGGGTGTCATTTCATCTCGAGTCAAGTTAAACTTAGTTTTTATGGGATAATAAAAAAAATGACTAGGGTCTAATAATTGTGACAGTCTTGTCATAGACTAATAACTCAACACACATACTAATAGTCAATCATTTTTTAGTTTTTTTAGTTGGTGATTAACCAATTTGTGATTGACTAAAGATTTAGTGATCATAGAGGCTACCAGGACAATTAACCACAAGTACTCATATTTTTTGAGTGAGCGACTATTGGTGCATGAACAAGCAAGTATTCGATGAGTATTTTGAAATGACAAATTCTAGCCACTTTCCACTCCATGATCCCTATAGAGAGGTTTTTTAATATCCAAAAGATGAAACCTTAGCTTTAAGCTCTTCATGTACATCAAAAAAATTGGTAAAATTTGACTCACAATTTAGGAGTTCTAGGTATGTGAAGTTAGCCTAGACAACTATTGTGTCTTCTCCCTTACCTAATTTGGAAATCATGTGAGAGGGAAGTGGCAAGGAATACTTCTAAAATATAAATCATACTCATTATTTCTCTAAGTATTATACCCAATTAAAAAATATTGGATACGCTTATTATTGATTGGATTCTTTGAGATTTTTTGTTTTTTTTATCATTGACATTTTTATATGATTATAGGCAACCTTAATTGGAACACCCTTTTCCATAAAGTAAACATACCCTGATTTGATAAGAAATCTCTTTATTTGTTATTGATGATATTTTTGTATACTTGTTTAATTATTTAGTATGGGATAATGTGAGCACAAGTTTTAAAACCCTTTAGATTAAGAATTGATTAACTATACTCTAGTATAATCATAGAGGACATCTCCCATTATCATATATAAATGTTATTGGGTGCAATGGAAGAGCATAGGAGGAGACTAGGATTTCATAACAATGGCAGCAAGCAGCGATGGTAGGTGGGGAGGGGAGCTCAAAATGGGTTGTGGCAACCTAGGAAAACCTCGCATAACTAGTATAGATTGTGGGTGGTTTTCTAGATCACTACCAGTGTGGAGAGAATCGCAAAAGTCTACGGAGCACCAAAACTAGAATGAGGATTCAAATAAAATCCAAAGGAATGCAACAAGGAATAACTAGAAGTGGGTAAGGAGGGATGAGGAACATCCTTCGACTAATGTTTTGCTCATAAAAGGTACCCTATTCACAATGGATAATAAGGTGATCAATATCTAAATAGACATAGACAAATGGAAGGTCACAATCAATATGCTAAGGGAGAGCATTTTCTTCATGAAGTGGGGAGGGGGATGGCCATCTCTACCTAAAATAAGAAAGTGGATAAATGATAGTTGGGGGTTGGACGTTACTATCAAAACCTTGACTAATAGTTTCTTTTTTATCATAATGGATTCAAAACATGACAAAACAAGGATTATGTATAATGGACTTTTTCTAATGGACAGAGTAGGTTTCTTTATCAAAGACTAGGCCCTAACTTTAACCCTAAACAAGCAAAGGTGGAAGAGGTCCCCATTTGAATTAGATTGTACAATCACCCCCATGACTACTAGAACATGGGGATTTTTAAGATGATAGGAGATGAATTGGGGAAGTTTATCAAAGCTGATTAAGCAATAGAATAGAAAGATTTTAGTTAATATGCAAGAATTTGCATTATATGGAAGCCACATCCATAACTTCCACATGCAATAGAGATTTTAACGACTGAAGGATATTGGTGGCAAGAGATAGAGGTTGAGAATAAGAGTGTCATAAACATCATGGACGAGAGAATAGGGATCAGACTCTTTAACTTCTCCCACAAGGCTATTGGTACCTTTTTAAGGAGATATACCAAAAATTGAGGAGATGTTGGAAGAAGGAGAATTTGCAGACATGGATGAGATTGGGCTCTTAGAACAATGCACAATCTCTCAATCAAAGATCAAGAAGAACAAGACACATGGGCATCATAGAAAAGAGGTAGAAAATCAACATAGAGGCTATAAGAGAATGTTGGTAACATGAAGGGTCAAACCCATTTTAGATCTGGGAGGGACATTGTCTCTCTTGGGTAGCCATGAAGTTCCTTATGTTAGGGGTTACAACACCTCTGACAAAAGACACCTAATCAAGAGAGATCTTGATCAAGTGAAAGCAGAAGAAGTATGTATTCAAGAAACTAAGATGGAAGTAAAGGAAGCAGCAAAGTTTTGAGGAGTTAGACAAAGTTGGTTAGACTTCTTTGTATAGGCAGTAGGGGTGTCAAGATGATTGGGAATTTTGTGGAACATAAGACTTCTTAAAGGTGAGCCCCTAATCAAGAAGAGGAACTGGAAAGCTCTTCGTTTCTCTTCATTTACTAATAAAATTTTAGGGATCAATGTGTATGGACCCACCAAAATAGATGAGAAAAAGGTTGTTTGGGAGGAGATTGTCCCTTTTTTAGCTACTTTGGGGAATAAATTTTGAATGGTAGTAGGAGATTTCAATACCACTCTTAGTATGGTGGATAAATGTGGGGGTGCCCATACCCTTGGTTCAGTTCAGACTGACTTTCAAAACTTTGTACAAAAAAATCAACTCTGGGAAGTTCCTACCAAGGGGGGCCACTTTACGTGGACAAATGGGAGAAAATATTGTCCACATATAGCTAAGAAACTCGACAGATTTATTTGGCAGGCAAGTGGCAATTATTACCAGTCTTTTTCGAAGGAAGAATATTGGGGTTGTCGGGTTTAGACCACTTTCTTATGTCTCTAATGGTTCAACAAGATGGGATCCCTATCAAGTGTCCTTTTAAATTTGAAAAGATGTGGTTTAGGGAGGAAGGTTTTCAGGTGAAGGTGGTTGACTAGTGGAATAATGTGCCTAATGTGGAAGACAATGTTGTGTTTCAATTTTTTTCAAAATTGAGACATCTCAAGCAAAAATTGGAGTGGAACAATTTCCACTTTGGTAATATTTTCAAGATAAGAGCAGAGCTTGAGACAAATTTGGCAGCCTTGAATAGTAAGGTGTTGGAGCAAGGGATGGATGGAATAGATTTTCAAACAGAACAAGACTTGATGGACACGTACTCGAAAATCCTAAAGAGGGAGGAGTTTTATTTCAAACAAAAATCTAGAGAGAATTGGCTGAGGGCTAGGGATAGGAATACAAATTATTTTCACAGCTCGATGAAGATTAGGCATAGTGTAAATTGCATTCTTTCAATTGAGGATAAGAATGGGGTATTGATGGAACACATGGGCAACATAAATAGGGAAACAATGGACTTTTTCTCAAATCTTTAGAAGGAAGAACAAGTGGAGAGGAAGGATGCTCAAAATAAAGTCTTGGGGGTTATTCCATGCATTGTTTTAGAAGAGGACAATAGGATGTTGATAGAAACTATCAAGATGAGTGAACTTAAGGCAGCTATGTTTGGTTTGGGTGAAGATAAGGCACTAGGGCAAGATGGTTTCTAAGCTTTTTTTATTAGAAAATTTGGGAAATGCTTAAGGGGGAGCTATTGACTATGGTGGAGGAGTCAAGAAGGGAGGGATTCATCCAAAAATACTTCAACAACACATTGATAGCACTCATCTCGAAGAAAGGACATCCATCAAGTTATGATGATTTTGGACCTATTTCTCTTTGCAATACAGTGTACAAAATCATTACAAAGATAGTTGCAAATAGGTTGAAAGTTTTATTAGCTTCCATTATATTGTTGGAACAAAGTGGTTTCACACCCAACCTAAGTATAGTTGATAGCATCACAGTGGCTCATGAGGTGATACATTCTACCACTAAGAGAAAGGAATGAAAAATGATGCTTAAATTAGATATATGTAAAGCAAATGATAGAGTTGACAGGATTTTTCTATTGGAGATGTTGAGGAGATTTGGTTTTAAGGGAAGATGGCTAAAATGGATCAAAAACATGATCTCAAACTTTAGAGTGTCTGTTTTAGTCAATGACAATCCACAAAGTTTCTTCAGAACTAGACAGGGAATCAAATAGGGTGACCCAATTTCTCCTTGTTTGTTTATTATCCTGGTGGAGGATATGGGTAGATTAATTTCAAAATTGAGATTTTTTGGGTCTTGGAAGGGCATTTTGATTGCGAATTGGATTACAACTACCACCCTCTCAATTTGCAGATGATACCTATTTCTTTGGTGTGGCCTCGATGGTGGAGACAAATGTGATGAAACCGGTTCTGAATGATTATAGCTTGGCCTCAGGACAATCATTTAACTAGGATAAATCAGAAATATACTTTTTAAACACAGAATTGGCATCACAAAGGATTATACACAAATTCTTTGGGGTGAGAATTGGGAGGCTCCCAAGTAGATTCCTTGGAACTCCTCTATTTGGAGTGTTAGAGTAAAGCATTAATTAAATTTCATATATTAAAATTTTCTTTATTCCCCTCTTAAGGTTTCACTTTATTCACCTTTTGCATTCACATTTAATAATTATTTAGTAATAATTAAACAACATTTACCTTTTAAGTTACCTTTTGTACCTTTTGGTGTGGCCTTGATAGCGGAGGCAAATGCGATGAAACAAGTCCTGAATGATTATAGCTTGGCCTTAGGATAGTGAGTTAACTGGGATAAATCAAAAATATACTCTTTAAACATAGAACTGGGGTTGCAAAGGATTATAGAAAAATTCTTTGGGGTGAGAATTGGGAGGCTCCCAAGTAGGTTCCCTGGAACTCCTCTATTTTGAGTGTTAAAGTAAAGCATTAATTTAATTTCATTTATTAAATTCCATTTATTCCCTTCTTAAGATTTCACTTTATGCACCTTTTGCATTCACATTTAATAATTATTTAGTGATATTTGTAATTGTCTTAAATCTTTTTCATTTCTAAGAATACAATTTGCATATTTTCAAAGCAAACCCTTGCCTCTTCTTATCTTGTTTGTCTTTGTGACAAGTTTTTACATGTAGGTATTCTTTGGGCTTTGTGGATTTGTATTGTGTATTGCTCAAATCTTTCATGGTATTAGATCCAGATCTGCTATAGTTTGTTTGATATTTGGAGAAAAAGGAGAACAAGGTTTTATTAGAACATATCTAGAGTTTCTTAGGTATTTCTTATGCAAACAGGGGGTCACTAATTTTTAGAGCAGTTTGAGGCCAAATGAACATCGCAGTTGGATCTAGAAGGCATCAAAACCTATATTTTCATATAAAGTTCATCCATTTTGGACAATGTTGATCTGGGAGGCAAATTTTTTTTGCAGAACAGGGCCATATGGCCTCTGCATGCAATATGAGGCATGATTTTTTTCGTAAAAAATTGCAAAAATGCCACAGTAGTTTAGCAAAATTGCCAACGGTCACCAATATCATTAGTGGTAGCTTTAATCACCAATGGTCTCGCTGACTGTAGTAGCTCCTAGTGACCACTACAGCTCCTAGAAATCGTTGCCACCTAATTGGCCACTATCACTAGTAGTGCCTCCCTCTCACCACTGTCGCTACGGCTCCATAGCCCAGAGAATAGCCAAGCTACCACTCTACCTCTACTTCTCTGTCAATGCTTTTTAAAAAGGATTTTTTATTATTTTTAAAAAATAATTATATTTTTGTATTGCTTTTGGGGGCCCTGCTGGTTTTTTCATGATAACTTGAGCATACAGAGGTATTTTTTTTGTCTAAAAGAGGCATCAAAAAGATGGTTCCAAGATGGAGATGATGGAGCAATAATTTTAGGGATTTTTTTTCTAGATTGATATCTGTTTTGGCACTTGAAGTCCATTGATGACTTCTATCTTCTAAGAGGCGTAACTTTTGAATGTTATAGCTCCATTTTCTGTTCTGAAAAAAGTGTCATAAATCTCTTCTCAAGTACTTTCCAAATTCTTTGTCATTTCACTAGTATTTTATACCAAGTATTTGTGATTCATATCTAAAGATTTTTTGCTCTTCTCTCATTTATGCAATCTATTTATAAGCTAGGGTTTGGTTTATTGCATTATGGGGGGTGTTTTTATATTATTTTCTATTATTATATTAGTATATCAAAAAACTTGAGAAAACATTTCTAAAATAATGATCAAGACCACTTCTTCTCTAGAACTTCTGACGCCTCACAATTACCACACTTGGAACACCTTGATGACTTAGCTTCTCTGGTCAAAAGGGTTGTGGTCATGTTTAGATGTCATGCAACTTATTTTTTAGAGGCCTTATGAGATCATGCAACATCAAAAAAAAATGGATGGGGCAATCAAATTGATTGCATTATAGGTATTAGATAGTCTACAGTTCCATTTGGATAGGTGTAATACTCCTCTAGCAATGTGGACCAAGCTTCATGGCTTGTTTGGTATTGTGAATGAGTTCAAGGCACTTTAGATAGATGCAAAACTTACCTCACGTGTGCTAGATTCCTTTCTGACTATTGATGACTTCTTGATGAATTTTAATCAATAGAGATCCATGTTACAAGGTTGTGGAAAGACAAAGACTGATGCTGAGTGCATCTATTTGATTCTTACTAAGCTTCGAGGCAATTTTTGGATATTTGCTTCCACCTTTTATTCCACCAAAGATGCTTTGGGGAATAGATTTTCTTTGCCTACTTTTGAGGTCTTTTGTGATCACTTGACTGGAGAGTAGTCAAACCTTACACAGTTGGATACTATGACTGGTTTTAAGATGAAGACATTGGTAGCTTACACATCTACAGGAAAGCCAAAGCAAAAATTGAAGCATAAGTTAGATTCAATAGGCAGTGAGAGTTCCTCCAAGCCTTTTATCCCAAATTAGATGCTCAAAAGCCCTCTCAAAAGGGTAATACTTCTAAGTCTAGTGAATCTTCCTCCAAGACTAAGAAGTACACAGGTGAACCTTGTAGTTTTTATGGCAAGGAAGGACATCCAATTTCTAGGTGTTGGAAACATCTTGAGGCATTAGAGGAGGTCATGCAACATTCCATTATTGCTTCTTTGAAACCTCCACCTCCACCTATAGGGAAAGGACATGCTCTTTCTACATGAGCATTGTCTTCTTCAACTTCTTGGATTCTTGATTCTAGAGCTTCCCATCATATGATACACTCACTTGATTTGGTTACTTCACTTGCTTAGAGTGTTACTACATAGATTGCAGTTGGTGATTCTTCTAAGCTTTTAGTCACAGGTTCAGGAACTATTTCTTTAGAAGGTGGTTCACTATAGGATGTTGTCTTGGTTCTAACCATTTCTATGAACCTCATGTTTGTCTTTTAGATTTTTCATTTAGGCTTTGGAAAGACAATTGAGTTCTCACCACACGATGTGGTTATTTGAGACCTCCATGATCCTAACTTGGTTATTGCTACAGGGAGTGTTGATCTTTAGTCTCACTTATATCAGTTCAATGGCTTTGAGAGCTCTGATTCTATAAGTGTTTCTCTCAGTTCTCATGCAGACATAGTGAGAAAGCTTTGGCATGAGCGTTTTGGCCATGTCAATTATAGATATCTACAACAAATGAGTACATAGTAGCTAGTGATTGGGTTACCTTAGATCTCTTGTATTGATGGTGTGTGTCAAGTTTATGCACTTGGAAAACATCACAGAGATCCTTTCCCAATAGGTAGATCCACACATGCTAAGGCACTAGTGGAGTTGATACACAATGATCTATAGGTGCTCAATATGTGCTCACCTTCATAGATGACTTCTCTAGACACACATGGGTGTAATTTCTAAAGTACAAGTCTGATGTCTTTGATTCCTTTTGAATCTTTAAGACATTTGTGGAGAAGAAGTTTTGTCTTTCTATCAGGCATATACACACTAACAATGGGGGGGAATATGTGAATTAGTCTTTCATATATTTTTGCAATGAGCATGGTTTACAACATTAGTTCTCTCTTCCCTATACACCTCAGCAAAATGGGGTTGTAGAGAGAAAGAATAGAACATTATGGGAGATGGCCAATTGTATGATACATTCTCAAGCTATGAGTTATTCATTTTGGGTTGAGGCTATCAATTGTGCTAGTTATATTAAGAATTAGATGCCCTTAGGGAGGCTTGGACTCATGTCAAGCCTGATGTTTCTACTTTCCACATTTTTGGCAGTGAGGCATGGGCATTTATTCTAGATGCTCAAAAAAAATCCATGGAGAAGAAGAGTCGATAACTCATTTTTTTTGGCTACTATGAGGATGTGAAAGTGTATAGGTTGTTTGATCCTAATTCCAGAGATGTCTTGTTTTAGTGAGATGTTCAATTTGATCAGTGTTACCCATTGATGGATCCTCCATCTCCAGCTTCTTCCTCACTACCTATTACTTCCTCTACTCCTCTATAGTATTACACATCCTCTGAGGAAGATATAGATATTGATCCGCCTTCACCATCTCCACCAGATGTTTTATGAGTGCCCAAGTGGGCTCATGATAATATTGATGTAGTTGGACCTTTGGCAAGTGATCCTACAAATACTTGTTGCACTCATGCTCAAACTACTAGTAGTGGTCTTCTGAGTCATGCCATTTTAGATGATCCTTAGATTATTTTAGTGTGATAGGACACTCAGAGTGGGATCAGGCTATGGATGAGGAGTACTCTTGTTTGATGAAGAACCACACATGGGATCTTTGTCCTCTTTTGAAAGGAAAAAAGTTAGTTTGGTGTCATCGGGTGTACCATAGTAAGTATGTTGTAGATGGTTCTATTGATAGATACAAGGAACATCTCGTTGTAAAGATTTTTTCATAGGTTGAGGGTATTGATTACTTTGAGACATTTTCCCCTATTGCCAAGATGAATTCTATTATCCTTGTACTCTCTCTAGCAACTTCATAGGGATGGATAATTTTTTAAATGGACGTTAGGAGTAGATCTATATGGAGTAGTCTCATGGTTTTGTGCAAGACTCTTCATTGGTATGCTCGCTTTAGAGGTCTTTATATGGTCTCAAACAAGTCCCTAGGGCTTGGTATAAGAAGATGTAGTCTTTCTTTCTTGCTTCACAGTTCACTCGATGTCATTCTGATCCTACAGTTTACATTCAATGTCATGGGGCTGACTTATTGATACTTGTGCTTTATGTTGATGACCTCATCATCACAAGAAGCTCGATCTCCATGATACAAGGTGTTCAACAAGTATTGAGAGAGTAGTTTGAGATGACAGATCTTGGACTAGCCATACTCTAGCAAAAGTATGCTCTTGATATGCTTTAGAGATTCAACATGCTTGATTGCAAGCCTGCCGCCACACCTGTTTAGTCAGGTGTTGTTTTATCTACCACTTGTTCTACTCCTATAGTGGATTCCACTCTATACAAAAAACTTGTAGGTAGTTTTTTGTACCTAACACACACATGTCTTAATATTTCCTTTGCAGTTGGACTTGTCTCTGGACTCCCCCATGATCCTCATGAGAGTCATTGGCAAGCTTCCAAGTGTATCTTGAGTTATATTAGAGGTACACTATGTTATGACATTCACTACACATTAGGGGATCCTCACATTTTTGGTTTCATAGATTCAGATTGGGCTAGTGATATTGGTGATCACAAGTCTACTTTTGGTTTTGTATTTTATCTTGTTTCTAGTCCTATCTCATGGTCTTACAAGAAGCAACATGCTCATAGATTATCATCTACAGAAGCATAATAAGGGTAGTTGTATTGGCTAGTAAGGAGATTTTGTGGCTTTGACGATTGATGATAGAGTTTGGATTTTCTCGTGATAGTCCCACCTTTCTGTGGTGTGACAATCGGAGTATCTTCAATTGCTAAGAAGGTTGCAAGCATCTTCACTAAACCTTTTGCATCCCCATAGTATCTTCAATTTCATTCTATGCATGGGGTGAATGAAGTTATCCTTAGGGGGTCTCAGTGATGAGTCCTTCCTTCCTTCTTTTTCATGCTATCTCTTTTTCAAGTAAAGTTTTTTCCACTAGGTTTTCTCTGTTTCTCTGTTTCATAGAGATTTAGTTATGATTGGGTACCTCATCAAGCCTTGTTGTCAAGACCCAAGTTTTCTTTCAGCTTTGCATTGTATTTTCCTTGCTCTTTCTGCATTTTTTTAGCTACATTGTTGCTCATCTTAAGGGGGGGTGTTAGAGTAAAGCGTTAATTTAATTTAATTTATTAAATTTTCTTTATTCCCTTCTTAAGATTTCACTTATTAAATTCACTTTATTCCCTTCTTAAGATTTCACTTTATGCACATTTTTCATTCATATTTAATAATTATTGAATAACATTTACCTTTTAGGTTACCCTTTCTAGGTTTCGATCTCCTTCTATAAGGATTGATCTATTGTAATTATCTTGCATCTTTTTCATTTCTAAGAATACAATTTGCATATTTTTAGACCAAACCCTTGCCTCTTCTTGTCTTTTTCTTCTCTGTGATAGGTTTTTATAACATGTAGGAATTCTTCGAGCTTTGTGGATTTGTATTGCGTATTTCTCAAATCTTTCATGGAGGAATAGGCAAGGGTCAAATTTGGAAAGAGTTAGTGGATGATTTCAGAAAAAAAATGATTAGCTAGAAAGGATAGTCGCTTACACTAGTAGGGAGGATAACTATGCTTTAGGCTATCACATTGATGATGCCAATCTATTCCATGGCTTATTTCAAAATTCCTAAGAAAGAGGTTTTGTTGATACAATGTTGTATGTAGAAGTTCTTATGGAATGGATCGTAGGAGGGAGATAAAATACCTTTGATGGCATGGTCACAGGTGTGTCGACTGAAAGGTCAAGGAGGGGCAAGGGTGAGGGACAAGATGCTCTTTAATATGGCTCTAGGGCCCAAACTAGTATGGCAGATGATTAGTGTTGGTAGTCAATGTTGGGTTTAGATATTAAGAAAAAAAAAATCTTGATAATATGGAGGATGAACACATTTTTACTATAGCAGACCTTCCTCATGGTTTAGCTACTTGGAATTTCCTACTAAGTTGCAAGGAGTTAATCACAAATCATTTGACATAGAAGATTGGGAACAAAAAAAAGGTAGACTTCTAGCATGATTCATGGGATGGAGGCTAGAAGCTAGAAAGCTCAAGGGTTTCTCAGAGTTTGATGAAACAATGCAGCAACAATGGGGTGCCCAAGTAAAAGATTATATTGTTATGTAGCCTACTGATAAGGGTTGTCCAAGGAAATGGAAGGACCCATCTTCCCTTGCTCTTGGCAATATAAAAAGGATAAGATGAAATAGATCCATTTGGAAAGGGAGTTGGTCACTTCTAATATAGAGGACCATCTTATTTGGTGTGGGTCCAAAAGTGGAAAACATTCAGTTAAGATTGCATATCATCTACTAGAAGGGAATTGTAATAAAATGGACTAGGAGTGAAACCTATGCTGGGATAGAGAGTGTCTACCAAAGGTGGGAGCTTTCACATGGCTAGCAGGAAATGGAAAAATACTAACAAGAAAAAAACTTAAGAGAATGGGTTTTTAGGGACCTCTTAGATGCCCTCTGTGTAAGGATGTAGAAGAAACAATTGATCACCTCCCACTCCACTATAGTTTTTCCCAAGAGGCATGGGTGATGGTCAAATCAAAATTGGGATGGGCAAGCCCATTGATAGAAAATTTAAAAGGATGGCTGGAAGCTTGGTCAAAAAAGAAGAATGGACATGTATTTGGAGCAGCATGGAGCATAATACCATCAACAACACTTTGGGAGCTATGGATGGAAAGGAATATCAAAATATTTCAAGATAAGGAAGAGCATGAAAGCCTCTTTGGACAGTGGTTGGAGAGAGCCTTAATAGAACTTATTTCATCTAAAGCCTCATCCTCAAGCTCACAAAATCCATCATTTATGAGATTAGATTCTCAATTGCAAACTAAGTTCCCAACTATTAAATTTTGGCCTATTAATGGGTCTTCAACAGTCATTCCTCAATGAAGAAAGTAAATGTGTTGTTGGCAACCACTAGAGGAAGAATGGATTAAAAAAATTGATGGGGTTGCTTGAGGAAACCTAGGTGCATTAGGGTGTGGATGTATAACATGAGACCGTGAAGGAAAATCCATAGCTTTTGTGGCCAAAATATTAAGGGATGGAACCAACAATGTGGCAGAATGTGACGCAACCAAAAAGGCTCTAGTTTTAGGAGTTGAACTGGGTATCAATTGAGTGCATCTAGAAGGAGATTCAAAGATTATTATAAATGGGAAAATTGGAGTCTTGGCATCTTGACAAACACATTAGCCAGATAAAGTGTCTACTAAAGGAGTTCGAGGACTTCAGGATATCTTGTGTTTATAGGGAGGCAAATAAGGTGGTAGATAAGTCAGCCAACTTGGGAGTGAATGTCTCTTTTGGGAACCAGAATGAAATTTTGAAGACTTTAGGCTTCTTAATTTATATAAAGGATGTGTTTTTAATTTCCATTATGATCGTCAACCTCCATTTTGATGGTGTAACTCTCAATTATTTATTTTAACTCTCAGTATCAAGGACACCCATGAGGAAGTAATCCCTTGCATGTGAAAAAGGATCCACACTCATTAAACTCTCAAAGTGTGGGCTTCTAGATCTTTTGGGGGTGAGTTTTTAAGCACGTAGTCTCTTTTTTAGCAAAGAAATTTGTGAAGTTTTTAGAGATGGAGGAAAACTTCTCCTTGGAATCAGATAATTAGACTTAGGCATATGAAAAAATGATCATAGTGAGGCACCTAAAGAATTTATTTCTTTTCGATGAGCAAGGATTTATGAGTGGCATCATTGAGATGTTCGGCCTGGAATACTTGGACGCCTACTGGAGGAGGAGGTCCACCTTGCATATAGTGTCCCTCTTTGTGGCTCTAGTACTATTAGTTGGAGAGACAAAAGAGGAAGTTTGTAGGGTCATTGTTGTGTGTCTAGACTTGCAATGGCTATTGGGAGTAGACAAGGTTATTGATAGTCATGTTGGGTTTAGGGTTAGAAATGGGGCAGGAACTGTGGAGGTTAATTAGAGGTGAAGATTCATTGTTGCAACCTTTGGTTGTTTGGTCTTCTACAACTCCCCAAGGCTACACTTGCCAAAAGTGGTAGAAGAATGGAGGAAGGTGGTTAATTTTCCATAGGAGAAGATTTGGGTGTTGGATGATGTGAAGAAGGGTTTTATGAAGACGACACCAAGAAAAAGTGTACGATCACCTAGAGAACCATTGATATAATAGCTAGTAAGGGAAGGGTGTGTTGTTGTTGTAGAGTCCAAGAGAGCAGGAATGTGGGTTGATGTGTCCCTAGCAGGGAAAGCAAACATGAGTGGAATTGGTAGGAAGAGGCAATTAGTGGAGGACAACTGTTCCATTCCAAATTTTACAATGGAGGATGCTACAAATTGGTTCAAGAACTGAGTAGGCTAGGTCTTTTTTTGGATGACTGGTAGCTTCTCTAGGACATTTAATTACCTTTTTTAATTAGATGGGATATGTTTATAGGTGTTAAGGCCTTTTTTTAGTATATATTAACTTTTATGTCAAGGGGGTAGGGTATCCAGGGGGACTTTTTTAGTGGCCACTTAATACTATGGCATACTATTGTAAGCTTCATTTTTTTATAATCAATACAAAAAACATGTTACCTATCAAAAAGAAATTATAGAGGACATGATCTAGACCTTGTCACTAATAATATTGAGACCGTACATTTAATAAGACTTTGTTTAGTGAACTCATTCAAAATATTCAACTTGATTAGTAGACCAAAGACTTATTACAATTGTTTGAGTTTTTGATTGAAATAATTTTATTTATTGATTAAAAATCATGTCTTAAAATGTCATTGAATGATCCAATAAGTATTTATTCATCATTTTATTGGCCAAATGCCCCATATCATAACTATTTTGAAAAATCAATATGGTTGACAGGGCTATGAACATTTGTGGCAGTTGACACATTTAACTATTGTTACTCATTTACAATAATTCAGTGCATGATAATCTAAAGTTTTTTCAATGATTTTATCACAAAGAAACAAATTTGAATGTATTAGAATTTATTAGTGTTGATGATTTTTCAATATAATCAACAATAATGATTGAAGAATTATTTAACCATATGAACTATCAATCAATAATATGTATTAAAGTGACTATGATCCCAATAACACTATAATTTTATAAGGATACATTGTATAATAAACTAAAATTCATTATAATTCATAGAAAATATTATACATCAAGTATAAATTGAAATTCTATTCAAATTTTATGCAAGCTATGATGTATGAATATAAAAAATTTCCATAACTAGTTTTCTATGGAAAATTTTAATGTTTTCCTCTTCACAATTAATCTAAAGTTGGGAAACTTCAACTAAACTACATTCAAAATCTATACATACATATATATATATATATATATATATATATATATATATATATATATATATATATATATATATATATATATATATATATATATATATATATATACATAAACTCATACATTATTATTATTTATGTTGGATAAGCTTTGTACATAATGTCAATATTGTCAAGAATAAAAGAAAACAAATGAAAGCACATTCATAATGTATTTCTTTAATATACTTTGAGAATAAATAACTTATAACCTTTAATAGTAAATTAATTTTTCATGTTAAATCCTTACATTTAGAAAAAATGAGAGGACAAAAAATCTTCTATGAAATTTTAAAACAATATCATTCTCAACCAAGTAATACAATTAGAAGCTATATTGCACATGTATTATTCTATCCCATGGTGGAGAGACAATACACTTATGGTGAGAAAATATCTCTAGGAGGAAAATTTTGTTAGAGTAATTAGATATTATCTAATTGACCCTAGTTTTCTTAAGCTAAACTTTAGGCATCTAATAATTAGTTATTTTATTAATTATTATGATGCAACCTAGGTTAGACCTTTTTAGGGTTTCAATCTCCTTTATAAGGATAATCTCTCATTGTAAATAGTAAGAATTGAGATTAATTCATTGTTGATTATAAAAATCTACTTTTTTGCTCATCAAGATTGTCTTGTCTATGGATCTGGCAATTTCTACCTCCATAGCTTTTTGCTACTCTCTTTTATAATAGATGTTTGCATGCAAGTAATTCTTGGGAGCTGTGGGGTTGATCTTTCATCAATTTCAACATGGTATCAAAGCTCTAGATCTTCATGCTTCTGTTCTATTCTTGAGAGATTTGGCATTAGTTTTCATATCTAAGCTTTTAGCATTTTTTTATTGGATCTGGGGGGTCACTAATTCTCGAGGCACTTTGAGTGAAAATGGACATCACCATTGAGCTCAGAGCATTCAAAAACCCCTGATTTCCATATAAAATACATCTAGTTTGGATATTGTTGAAATCTGTGGCAAAATTTTTTTGCACTTAGGTCATATTAGCCTAGGCACACAAAATGAAGTGAGGATTCTTTTTTAAAACATGTCAAATTTTTAAATATTTTTAATCATAAATCTAGGGAGATTTTTTGGTTGCGCATGAACTTATTTGTGATTGGAGTGGACCAATTGGAGCCAACATTGTGATTATGCCTAATTTTGGTGTGTGTTCTCTTTGCATGTGTCCACCTCGAGCCCCTCGCTAAACTCTTTCTCTAAGAATTTATGGCACCATTCATCCTTTTACCTATAACACTCTCAAGGTCTAAAAGCTTTTATTTATTTTTGGTTTATCATGCATTTTGAATGTGACAAATGATGTACTTCTTTGGATGCTAATTTTTTCCAAGGAGTTTTGGTCACAGGAATTGCACTTCCATTCCATTGGAATGGTTCACAAGAGGGGAACCACCTCAAATTTCAGCCTTTGACTGTATCCAAAACTCTCACAACTCCTCCAAATTTTATAGGAAATACAACACACAAACCAGTTGTTGGGATATGAAGCCCAATGGTCATGATTGTTCCCTTTCCCTCTTGTCTCTTCATATTCAATGAATTTTCTATAAATGACTTGTGCAAGCATGTATTGTATTGTATCAAATATTTCATTAATATAATTGTTCCCTGCTTTGAGTGTAGATGCAGACAAAGTTTTTTCGAACCACAATAAATAGTTGTATCATTATATTTTTTCTTCTTTGTTGATTGATTTAATCTGCTCATTTAATAATTTACAATTGGTATCAGAGCTAGTTTGGCTATACAGATCTAGAAATTTATTATTGAACAATTTCTTGAAAATTTGGATTGGAGTGAAGAGGAGGATGCTAAAGCAAGTGAGGATGAAGATGAGGAAGTTGAAGTTTACTTGACAGAGGAACCCTTTCTTGCACAAATATATGACTTTCTCATAGAGAAGTTTTCACTTTGTAAAAATAAACCACAAGAGGATTTTAGGCGCTTGACAACTGAAGATCTAAGGAGTGCGACAATTATAGAGCTCAAGGAGGCTAGAACGAGCTAGGAGCTCAAGGTTGTGCATGATCTGTCATGTCCCCTTTTCAAATAATTAAAAATAATAATCTTTGCTAAGGCAGGCAGGCCCAAAAAGGTGAAGTTTCAGCAAAGGGGGATAATCTTTGGAAGCGAATGGACTAATAAATGAAAATTATTATTAAAATATGTTTCATTAACCCCTCTTGGATGTGAGTTAGGGTTATGCCCTCTTTTAAGGGGTTTGGAGGCATTTTGGGCTCATTTCAGAACTTGATTTTTGCTCATTCTTTGTTATTCTTCAAAGGTTGCCAAACCTGTGGAGAAGGAGACCCAAGAACGGGAGTTTGCATGTTTCCAGGGAGACCCAAGAACAGGAGTTTGTAGGTTTCTAGGAAGGCTAAGGATGGGAGTTTGAAGCCATTCCATGTACATGCTCATATAGAGTTTTCCTTTGTGCTGAACAGTACAGATTTGTGGGTTTTCAGGTGTGTTTTTTGTATGAGTTTGGTATTTTCAGTTGAGTATTTCATATCAATTTGGATTGCTATTGTATTTCAGACTTTAAGATGTTAAAATAGAGCTGAATATATGTATTGGGACATGATTAAACTTCTAAGATAGATTATTAGTGTTTTTGTGGTGTTTACAGGCATTTTTGTGTTAATTTCGGGAGCCCGATGAGCATAGTTTTTGTCCTACATTTGTGAACTGTTGTGTAAAGGCTATACAAATCTAGAAATTTCATTTTTTAGGCTGTTATGCTGCTGAAATTTCTGTAAAAATGTCCATTTTTAGATGTATTAATAATTTGTGAAGTTGTGAAACTTTTGGCACTATTTCGATCGTACCCGATTTGGGTTTTATTGAGAAATTGGTGGATCTTTGTCATATTGGTTGTTTGATTTTAAAGATCTGATTTGAGGCTTGAAATATCATGTAAAATTAGAAAAGGGACATTTCAGTGGTATCAGAGCCATAATCTTGCCAGCCTGAGGGTTTGTAGAAGTTTGCATGTCAGTTTTGACAACTACCCAGATCTTGCATGTCAATTTTGACAACTACCCAGATCTTGCATGTCAATTTTGACAACTACCCAGATCTTGCATTTAGTTTTGACACTACCTAGATCTTGCATGTCAATTTTGACAACTACCCAGATCTTGCGTGTCAGTTTTGACAACTACCCAGATCTTGCATGTCAGTTTTGACAACTACCCAGATCTTGCATGTCAGTTTTGATAACTACCCAGATCTTGCATGTCATAATTTATGATTGCATGTTGCTTCTAATCAGCTGCATGTCAAAATTTATGGTTGCATGTTACTTCTAATCATTTTCATGTTAGTTCTTGGTGAATTTGGTGGTTGCATGTTGCTTCTAATCAGTTGCATGTCAAAATCTATGGTTGCATGTTACTTCTAATCATTTGCATATTAGTTCTTGGTTTTTGAAGAAGTTATATCCTATTGGGGTTACACTCTACTTGATCCAAAATGGACAGGTATAGTATAGAGTCTTAGAGGACACGATCTTGGACAATTGATATCCAGAGTTAGAACAGTAGAAAGGATGGTTATTTAGACATTCGAGATAAACTTAAGAAAATAAGCCATGACATATCTGAACAGTTGGTTGAGCACCACCGTATAATCAATGACATGTTGTCCAACCCAGCTAAGGTGGATAAGTTGACTGGATTTCTATTTGGCAAATTTTCTCACAGGGCAGATGACACAATTACCAAGAACTTGCATGAGGATTTTGAGAAACTAGCTTATAGCCAGGCAAAGGTCTCAGATTCTACTCTGCCATAGGAGGTAGTGGGTTTAGATGATGATTATGAGGATGTTGTTGTGCATGATGGTGAGATACCTAGTAGAGATGAGCAGACATTGAGCATTCATGACTTTGCTGAGAAAGAGTACCAAGCACAGTTAGATGCTTCATCACATGAGGTTGAGGCAGGTAGTACTCCACATGATTTGTCTAGCCAGCTGAAGGTGAACAAAGATAGTATTGTGACTTCATTATCTCATCATGACAGTATGCAGGATATGATAGAGGATCACATTCAGATGATTCAGTTACAGGGTAGACATAAGGGAGTTCAGGAAAAGTCTCCTTGTGTTGACTTACAAGTGATTAGGGAAGGCATGTGAACAATGAAGTTGAGTTATTTACATCTTCTATCAGATCATGACCATCTTCTTAGCCTTGTTGGAGACTATTCAGATGCCTTAAGGAGGAAGGAGGAGGAAGTTGACAGGCTTTCTCATGAGCTTGAGGACACTCGAGCTTCTTTGGTGAATACTCCATTGGCATTACAAGACTGGGAGAGACATGGGGATAAGCATGGCATGGAATTGAGTTTAGTTTCATCTTGCACTCCTAATACTCAGCTTTCTGTGAATGGTAGATCATATGTGGACATTGATAATGTTGCGAGTTCATCTTGCATTCACATCCAGGATATAGGGATAATGTCAGACAGGTATGTGGAATTAGTTGGTATTGGTCATATTACTCAAGTGAGGATTTTACTTGAGTTACCAGCTGATTATAGTTTACGGATATGGACTCGAGATTATTATATTGGCATTTGGGATTTAGTTGACTGGTTGGCAGTGATTGTTTGTGTGCTATCATGGATTTGATTAGCAGATTGCATGGTGTTGTCTTTTCTTGTGCCAAGAGCTTATCTGATGTTGGTATTAGTTTTTATACACCGGTGTTGGGCTTTGTTCATATATCCAGTCAACCATACTTGCTAGAATGTGTTGATGATATTTCATATTTGGCAATGTGTACAGATGAGTCCCAGGATCATATTGGCATTGATGACATCCAGGAGGATGCAGTGGGTAGTTTTGAAGACTTAGTTTCCTTGGGTACAGAGGAGTGGGACAGTAGTGCTAATATTTTTGATACTCTGTATGTTGATATGAGCTTTAGATTTGATTCACAGGATATGGATTGTAATACTCTAGAGACTAGTGACTTTGAGGATACTCCTTTAGACAGTGCATTAGAGGAGGTTTGTAGGAGATAGTCAAGCCAGTGCCATCATTTGTCTAATTAGTTGAGAGTTAGTGACCGAGACATTGCTATCACTTGCCAGCATTTTGATGTTGCTCATCAGTTGTTAGCAGTTTATGGATGGGGTTCTCCTACTAGTGATGAGCAGGAAGGTAGTTATCTTTCCTTGACAGAGATCCACTCTTTATGGGAGGCTATTCAAATTTTGAGATAGAATTATATGCAGTTGGTAGCCGATAGAGATTATCTTATGGAGTGGGGCAGTACAACATATGATGCATTGTTGGCCAAGGAAGATGAGGTGAGTGAGCTTACTGAGCATCTTGAGGTGACTTCTGAGACTCTTGAGAGTACACAGTTGGCTTTCAAGGAGTCACAATTTCATTTGGCTAAGGTGACCATGGAGTTAGAGCGACTACAGTCTTTACCTGATTCTATATAGTCACAAGCTGTGGTGTTTGGTGATCCGAGGATGTCCATGGCCGAGATTGTCAGAGACAGTGGAGACGGGGATGCATCCATCCCTGATACTAACATTGGCATATCAGGTTCATTCCCACTAGAGTCATGTTCAGTTGAGTTGGGTGTTGTAGCATATTTTTGTATGCCTGACATGGTGGTGGCCTCTAGTACTGATGGCACGAAGACTAGAGATGTATCAAAGATCATGTGTGATGTTGGTGAGTCGGCAGTTGGCATGGTTCCTACTATTAATACTACTCCCTTGGTGATATCTTCGAAGGTATTAGTTAGTTCCAACATGGTTAATGATCAATTGCAGTTAGTTTCATCTAGATTACAGTCTGAGCCACTGACTGAGATTGGCACATTCTATCGGCATTACACTATAAGGTGCGCTCATCAATTTACCTTTGATGAACATGTTGATGAGATGATGATACAAAGATGTACTTTGGTTCCTAGTGATTTTCATTAGTTATGGGACAGTTTGACGCCTTGGGATGAGAGTTGTGATGGGCATGACATGGTGATAGGTTTTACAGTTGACAGCTTGATAATACATGACTTAGAGCAAGAGTTTGGTAGTGATGCTTCAACACTTGTTGTTACTGATTCTACTCCTTTGGCTATGACATCTCCTAGCTTAGCTAGTAGTTAGTCATAGTGGGCTATATCACTTGTTCATGGAAAATTTGGTTTGGGGTCCATTTCTTACTCTTTATCTTGTAATGTCTTTTCACCACCAGCAGTGCATGGGAGTTATGGTTATGAGATAGTGGCTGGTGATTTGCAGAGTGGTGTCGACTGCAGGAGTTGTACAGTGTGTGGATTCTCCATACTTGGTACAGTTTCATTCGAGAGTGTTCACCATTGTTGCAGAATTGGATTGTACATTCCGTATAGGTCAGTGGGATGCGTTGATGGTATTTACTGTGTTGGTAGTTTGATTTGTCCACTTTACTTAGGTTTTGATGTTCTAAGAGTTTGTGTCTCATGGATTTCTGACTGTGGCAGTGGTGATTTTGGAGTTTGGTTGAGCTATAATTGTCAGTTTGATTATGGATTCCTCTTGGTCATATTGTAGAGGATATTGCAGGAGCCTGTGTTAATTGGCAGTAGTATAGTTCATGACTACATTTGGGATCCAGGTGGATTGATTAGTTTATTGTCTAGCCATTGCTTGAGGAAAAGAAATATTTGGGAGGGGAGGACTTGTCATGTCCCTTTTTCAAATAATTAAAAATAATAATCTTTGCTAAGGCAGGCAGGCCCAAAAAGGTGAAGTTTTAGCAAAGGGGGATAATCTTTGGAAGTGAATGGACTAATAAATGAAAATTATTATTCAAATATGTTTCATTAACCCCTCTTGGACGTGAGTTAGGTTTATTCCCTCTTTTAAGGGGTTTGGAGGCATTTTGGGCTCATTTCAGAACTTGATTTTTGCTCATTCTTTGTTATTCTTCAGAGGTTGCCAAACCCGTGGAGAAGGAGACCCAAGAACGGGAGTTTGCAGGTTTCTAGGGAGACCCAAGAACAGGAGTTTGCAGTTTTTCAAGAAGGCCAAGGACAAGAGTTTGAAGCCATTCCATGTACATGCTCATACAAAGTTTTCCTTTGTGCTAAACAATACAGATTTGTGGGTTTTCGGGTGTGTTTTTTGTATGAGTTTGGTATTTTTAGTTGAGTATTTCATATCAGTTTGGGTTGCTGTTGTATTTCAGACTTTAAGATGTTAAAATGGAGCTAAATATATGTATTGGGACATGATTAAACTTCTGAGATAGATTATTAGTGTTTTTGTGGTGTTTACGGGCATTTTTGTGTTAATTTCGGGAGCCCGATGAGCATAGTTTTTGTCCTACATTTGTGAACTGTTGTGTAAAGGCTATACAGATATGGAAATGTCATTTTGTAGGCTTTTATTTTGCTGAAATTTTTGTAAAAATTTCCATTTTCATATGTATTATAATTTGTGAAGTTGTGAAGCTTTTGGCACTATTTCAATCATACCCGATTTGGGTTTTATTGAGAAATTGGTGGATCTTTGTCATATTGGTTGTTTGATTTTAAAGATCTAATTTGAGGCCCTAAATATCATGTAAAATTAGAAAAGGGACATTTCATGATCCAAATTCCTTTGGCATGTTAGAGAATAAGAACTCTGATGATTTATTGTTGCGGATTATAGTAGTAGAAGTAGAATGAAATGCATTAACTATAGTTTTCTCTATGCAAGAATGTAAAGGAGCATACAAAAATTTTGTTGAGCAAGAATAAAAATGGATAGCTAATGAAGGAGAAGACGTAATTGGCATTGATCTTTGCTTCAATAAAGAAAATATACAAAATGGTTTAATACCCATGGATTTGGGTGGCTCAAGAGGAAGTCATAGGAGGAGGCAATTAATCAACACCTATGTTTATGATTTGGGGAATTCAACTTCCTTAATCAATATGTTTGCTAATTATGTTGATGGACGAGTCCCAACAACCTTCATATTTTTCACTCGCTTCTCAACAAGGAATGGAATTGGAATGGTGCATAAGAATGATGCAAATTATGTGAGTTGTAGGTTGCATTACAAAGAAGATATTTATAATTCTAGTGTAACTTGGAGAAGACTCATCTGTAATGTGCTAGAACAAGGTTTGGTAATAATGTGGTCTTCTCTAGGCCTTGTTATTTTCTGAGATGTAGAATAGGAAGCAAGGAATGCCATGATGCATGGCTATGCTAGTTGGACTTCACGAGGGAGATTGTTGGGATATGAAGCCCAATGGTTATGATTGTTCCCTCTCCCTCTTGTCTCTTCTATTCAATGAGTTTTCTATAAATGACTTGTGCAGTCATGTATTGTATTGTATCAGATATTTCATTAATATAATTGTTCCTTGCTTTGAGTGTGGATGTAGGCAAAGTTTTTCCAAACCACGATAAATAGTTATCATTATATTTTGTCTTCTTTGTTGATTGATTTAATCTGCTCATTTAATAATTTACACCAATGGTTGCTTCTAAAATTTATGGTGAACTTGGAGAATTTTGGACTCCTCTCATGATTTCACCTTCTTTTGAAGGTTGTGCCAATTTTTTTGGTGATTGAATTTCATTAGCAATTTTTTTCCCTATCTTCAGTCAATGTGTCATATTAGCGCTCCTTAGATGCAATGTAGGTAAGACATGCATTTTTTTTGAAGGTATTGTATGTTCTTTCTCAGCCCATCCCCACATTCCAACATGTCACTGGAGTGCCTCTTTTCATGCACAAGCCATTGCAATGTCCCTCCATGCAAGTCTGCACCACCTTAGCATTTGGACTTGTGCAAGGCCAAATTTTTTTACTAGAGAACGGTTCCTATTTTATGGATGCTACGAGCTCGAAAGTGTCATGTGTTGCACAAGAACTAGTTATTACTACCTTGTGGATTACCCCATCTATGGTGATGATGAAGGATTATGCCTCTAGGGTGCTAGAGATTCGTTGGGAATGAAGATGAAAAAGTGTAAGTGGGCTCATTACAAGCTATCATGGAAAAGGGAAATACTCATATTTCATGTTCTTCCATTGGTGTTTTTGGGTTCTTTAAGTAGTTTACCCTGATAGTGATTCATCTCTCAAGTTTTCATGCCTCTACTCTTTGTCATGAGTCACCCTATTAGTGGCCTCATGGACATATCTCCTATTTTTTTGTAGTTTGTGGTTTTTTGACAATAGAAATGGCATATTTGGGGAGTTGGCATCTTTTGGCTCGAATTTGTGCTGGATGTTTGGGAGTTGTCAGGATATTTGTGCTAGATGTTTCAATGTTCTTGGCTTGCAAGCTCCTACATGCATGGTCTTTATTGGTCCTTTCCAGCACCGTTAGCATGAATTATTGGAGAAGACTACATCTTCCCCTTTGAAGTTTCCTTAGTCAATGCCTTGGATTGTGATTGTTTCCATGAGGAGTGAACACCAAAAATGAGTATCATCCCATCCTTTGCGCCTATGACTTGAGCTTTTATAAACCTCCAATTTTTGGTCGCTATGTTAGCACTAATATTTTTTTCAACCAGATGCCTTTTTCTGGCAGATTGTGGAATTTTTTAGACATGTGCTACTTTTTGGCCATTAGTTTTTAATATAGCACTGGCACTTTGATCCAACGACAGTGTCTTTTCCTGACATCCTATTTTGTTTCCAACAATCTGAATATTTTCCGATAGGGGTCATTATATGATTTTTTTTTTCGACAATCATTTGACTATCATTTTTGGGCTTGAAGCTTGCTAAATTTAGTGCCACATTAGCATTGCATCACCACTTCTTGTCAACTCCTTGGACTTTGTTTAGACTTACCTTTACTTTTTTGCTCATATCATGGACATACAGACTCTATTTTTTGCCAACAAGATATTGCTAGAAACCTAGTTCCAAGCCTGCAACAATGGTATAAGAGTTTTTCTATTCTGATGTTATTGTAATGACTTTTTCTACTATCAAAGTTTCAAGTTCCTTTTTGCACTTTGGGAGACATATCTTGAGCATTTGATCTCTGATTTAGGAATTCTTTATATCATTGGAAAGGTCTTTCTAACCTCTTTTCAATGATGCTAGTTGCTTTTTTAGATTTTTCTCTAGGCACATTCTATTTAGCCTTTTCCATATTTGCATTTTGTTGGATACCTTGGTTGTTTCAGGTTTGGGGATCAATTTTGTTGCTTTAGATGATTCATCATGACTTGTACTATCTATTGTATTAGTCTTATGTCTTTTTGGTCTATTTAGACACTGTTTGTATGCATTCTTGCAATCGCATTGAGATGAAGTGTCATACTACATCTATATTTTCATTTTAGTTATTTTTCCTTTTGATTTGAGCAATGTCATCTGAGGACACCCGTGCAAATTACTATATTCTTGGGATTCACCATATCTTGTGCCTAATTGTGCATGCACTACTTTGATAAAGTGCTATGGGGATTGATGTTTTTCCTTTGTTTGCCATCTTCCTTTGTTTAGTGAGTGTCCCTTCCATGAAATTAGCCTCATGATGTGTCTGAGATTGATCACCTCAATATACACATATGTACTCTTTTGTGGATCTTGATCTTGGTTCCTTGATATGCAATTCTTTTGGCCCACTTTTCCAATTGCCTGTCACCTCACCCTTGTCTACATTAGGGGGGTTCTTTTTTTGTTTCTCATACTTGGTTCAATTGACCAACTCTTTAGGCTTTGGTGTTTCATGTCATTTGTATCTTCAATTTTAGTTGTTTGCCTTTGTGTGCCTCTTGAGTTGATGTAGATTACAGACATCTCTACCTGGTTAGGTTCTATTTAAGTGGAGTTTTTTTTTATCAACTGTTACTTTTGAAAAAGCTTTGCAACTTCTACATGCTTTAGTGGCATTCTTCATGATCATCTTTTGTGTAGAAGTTGATGAAAGCCAACTTTACAGCTCACCAAGATTAGCTGTATGAAAATAACCTACTAAAGAGAAACCGAAGAAGGAAAGGAAGTGCTTGGAGAAACTCAACAAAGTGAGAGAATTTGTATTACAACAATGAAAAATAAAATTGCTGTACAAAAATGCAATGGGAGAGCCTATTTATAAAGGCCTCTAGGAAGCTTGTAGAACAAGCTAGAAAGAGCTAGGAGATAAGGTTGACAATTAAGCATACGCCCACAAAAGGTGGATTATCCTCCATGTGGGTGAGAAGATAAGTATGACTAAGTAGGAAAAAAATCTTGTGTTGTCAACAACTCCTAGATGACAACTAATAACTAAATGCATGTATCTAAGTAAACTTAAGTAAAAGGGTAAATAATAATTATTTACTCTAACACCCTCCCTTAAGTGAAACTTAGGGGATTGTACTTAAGCTTACAAGAGCTAAGATGAAATGTAGAACGAGTCCTGGAAACAAGACCATGTTAGGTACCCATGTACAAGTGCAAAGAAATGCAACATCTAAAAATGAAGAAAGAGGGAAAACCTCATGGGAAAAACCCTCCCCCAAAAAGAGGTAAGTACAAACATGCTAAAAAAACATGAAGGAAGGCCTCAACAAGACCCCCCAAGGACAACTTTCATAACCCCAAGCATATACCGCTACTAAAGATAGTGTGGCAATACAAAAGGTTTAGTGAAGATGTCAGCAACCTATGCGTCTGGAGGAATGTATTCCAATGTGATAACACCATCTTGAAACAGCTAACGAATGAAGTGCATATTTAGCTCAATGTGATTGGTATGTTGATGCTCCACTGGGTTGCAAGAAATGTGAATGGCACTCTGATTATTGCACCACAAAATAGTGGGATGATCTAGAGGAAAACCAAACTCAGTCATCAACTATTGAAGCCATAAAACCTCCTAACTAGCAAGTACTGCAGCCTAGTACTCAACCTCTATAGATGAAAGTGCATGAGCATGCTACTTCTTGTACGACCATGTGATAGGACCAGAGCCAAGACAAAACATAAAGCCAGAAGTAGACTTTTGATCATCGACATCACCGACCCAATTTGAATCAATGTGGCCAACAATGTGAGAAGTCCTTGTGGTGTAATGAATGCCATACATGAGTGTGCCCTAAATGTACCTCAAAATATGCCTGGCAGCTTGCTAGTGACTCTCATGAGGGTTCTAAGAAAACTGAGAGACAAGGCCAATTGCAAAGAAGAGATTAGGATGAGTGTGTGTCAGATACAACAACCTGCCAACCAACTATTGATACAAAGTAGCATCCATTGAAGGTGAAAAGAAAGAGGTAGACAAGGTGACACCTGACTAAAAAGGTGTTGGAGCAGGCTTGCAATCAAGCATGTCAAAATGTCAAAGCATGTTAGGAGCATACTTCTACTAATAAACAAAAATCCTAGTAGAGGACTGAACAATCTGGAGACCAAGAAAATAGTGTAGCAAACCTAGATCAGTCATCTCAAACTGGTCCATCAATATACGCTTAGCATCTTGAAACATAGAGGATGAGCTACCCGTGAGGATAAGATCATCAACATATAGGACAAGAATCAATATCTCATCTCCAAGATGTTGAATGTATACTATAGGATTAGAATTGTAGCGGGTGAAGCCTATAGAAAGCATAAAAGAGTCCATCTCATACCAAGCTCAAGGGGCCTATTTGAGACCATATAATAAACGTCAAAGTATGCAAACCAAGGAGGAATCTTGCACAAATCCTAGAGGTTGCTCCATGTAAATCTCCTCAGTGATATCACCATGCAGGAAGGCACTCTTCACATCCATCTAAAAAATAGGCCATCCCTATGAAGCTACGAGGGATAAGACAAGGAAAATTGAATTCATCTTGGCAACAGCAACAAATTTCTCGGTGTAGTCAATACCTTGAACTTGAGAAAAACCCTTCACAACAAGATGAGCCTTGTGCTTATCAATTGAACCATCAACATCATACTTAGTATGATAGATCCATTTGCATTGCACTAGCTTTCTTCCCTTAGGAAGAGCACAAAGATCCCGAGTATGATTCTTCATTAAAGAAGAATATTCCTCCTCCATTGCACTATCCCATTCAGAATGTCTTTTCGCTTCTGTAAATTTTTGAGGATCATCACAAATAGCATGACTAAGAAGACTAGAACCCCGTAGTATGAGAATAGGTGGGACATGAAGTGGAAGGGTCACCAACTAGAGATCTTGTTGCCTCAACTGTAGCTTGAGCCCATTGAGGCATCTAGGGAGGATCCTATGATAGAGGTAAATGGGGATCACTGAGATCATCATCCTCATCATCTTTGAAACAAACTAGAAGAGAGGGGGGAGTAGTGGGAGGTGAAGTGGGCACTAGAGGTGAGGTATGAACTATAGGAGGGCTCTCATCAAAATGTACATCCTATCGAATTAAGACCTCTCTGGAATTAGGATCAAACAACCTAAAAGCCTTAACATCCTCGTAGTAGCTAACAAAAATGAGTGGTAAACTCTTTCATTCCATTGCTTTCCTCTGAGCATCAGGTACAAATGTCCATGTTGCACTCCCAAAAACTCAAAATGATGATACATCAACCTTGACATGAGACCAAGCCTCCTCAAGAGTCATATATCGAATTGCTATGTGAGGCATCCAATTCTAAATGTAATTGGCACAATTGACTGCCTTTGTCCAAAAACATGAATCCATGAACTTGGGGGGTCAACCCACAATAATGGGTTCCACTTTAGTGGAATGAACAAAAACAAAAAAAATTGCAAAATGCAAAATTGTATTTACCATATGTTCATGCGAACACACTAAATATGTTTGCAGCGAACATATTTTAAAATAGTGTTGACTATGAACATATTTGACAATAATTAAGAATATTCATGTGAACATTCTTAATTAATATGTTCACTGTGAACATATGAAATGTTGAATTCCAACTTTAAAACATTGTTTTTTACCCCTTACTGTTCATTTTTATGGTGTTGACTATTTGAGTAGAGGTTAGAGTGAATGTTTCCTATTGGTAGCATCCCCTTGTCATTTTCCTTTAGATTCTCGTCTTCACATTATTTCAGGTATGTCTATATATTATTACTTTAATTTTTTTTACGTTTTTAATGTTTTCAAAGCATATTTTAATGTTTTTTACATTTTCAATGTTTTCAAAGCATATTTTAATGTTAATTTAACATTTTTATTATTTATTTATGTTAAACTTAATTATATTAATTTAGAAAACATTAGAAAAAAATTAGAAAAACATTAGAAAAATATTATAAAAATATTATAGAAACATAAAAATCCTTTCATGGAATATAAGGGGATTGAATAATCCCTAGAAGTAGTATGCTCTTAAGCAATTAATATCTCAGGAAAAAATAGACTGTGTGTTAATTCAAGCGACAAAAATGTCTAGCTCAAATTTCGATAAAATTGCTAGCTATATCTGGCCAGTGGTAGGGTATTTACATAGGAATTCAAATGGAACATTGGGGGGAATTGCTACCATGTGGAGTCTAAACTCATTTGAAGGTCTATGAGATCTAGAAGGGAAAAAACTTTTTAATTACTCATTTCCAATAAAATAGCCACAGTTAGAAATTGATTAATATCTATGCACCTAATAGCAGATTAGGGAGGAAGGAAATGTATGACAATTTGATAAGGATATCTAAAACTATGTTGGAGGAGCAATGGATGTGTATGGGTGATTTCAATACTCTTCTTTACCATTCGGAGAAGAGGGGAGGCAACAGAGAATGTTAGGAGAGCTTGCAAGACCTAAGTGAATTTACGAGGAAGTTGGACTTCATGCATGTGGAGTTGAGGCGTAACCCATACATGTGAACTAATAATAGGAAAGGTGAGGATCTCATTCAGGTTAGGTTGGACAGATTATTACTGTCAAGGAATTGGAATAGCATGGGTAACTCCTACTTGGAGAATCTCAACAGAATGGTGTCTGACCACTCACCTATTTTATTCCATTGGGAGGATGGCTTTAAAGGGGGAAAGAAACCTTTCAGGTATGAAATAATGTGGGAGTCACATCCAGAATTTAAATATAAGATTCAGGAGTGGTGGAATATAAGAATAGAAGGTATTCCAATGTATAGACTTACCCAGAAATTTTGATAATATTCGAAGAAATGTCAGAGCATGGGCTAAAAGTTCATTTGGAGACCTTTTTAAAAGTAAAGGAGAAGTAGAGGAAAAGCTGAAAAAAATCCAAGTGGTTATTGCAGAAGGGAATAACTCGGAGGAGAATATTAAAGAAGAGGAGAAACTTAGAAGGAGGTGGAAAGAGATCCAGAAAGAAATTTTCTGGAAACAAAGATCTAGAATTCAATGGCCAAAGGAAGGGGACAAAAATACTACTTTCTTTCACAGATCTGTTTCTAACCACAAAAGAAGAAACACTATCTCAAAACTAAACGAAGAAGGAGGAAGGGTGTTGAAAGAGTAGGAGGAAATGGGGAAACTTGTGGTAGATCACTTCAATAAGACGCTTAAGAAAGATAACTTCGCTGGGAATCAGGTGATCAGGAGAAGTCTAATTAATTCAATCCCAAGGAGTATAAGAGAAGAGGAAAATGATCTGATCCTTGGTAAGATCATGGAAGAGGAAGTGAAAAAGGTAGTGTTCTCAATGAAAGCTTTCAAGGCCCTAGGCCCTGATGGGTTCCCACCTGCTTTCTTTTAGCATTTCTGGGAGGTGATCAAATCAAAGGTAATTTGGGTGACTAGGGATTTTTTCAGAAAAGGTAAACTTCTATGGAGCATATAAAAGACCTTTATTGCCCTAGTTCCAAAAAATTCCAATCCTCTGAATTTGAATGATTCTAGACCTATAAGTTTATGTAATACTATCTACAAGGTCTTTGCCAAGGTTTTAGTGAACAAATTAAAGCCTTTCTTGGAAAAAATTATTGGTAGTCCTCAGAAGGGGTTTGTGCCAGGAAGGCAGATCCTTGATGTGGCTATTACAACCCATGAGGTTATCCATTCAATGGAAAAGAGCAGGCAACCAGGAATGGCATTCAAGTTGGACATTTCCAAAGCTTATGATAAGGTCAACTGAGACTTCCTTCAGGGTGTACTAGAAAGAATTGGATTTAACAATAGGATTATAAACTTGATCATGTTGATGATGAGCTTAGTGCAGTACTTTGTACTACTAAATGGGTCCCCATGGGGTAACATAATGGTAGGAAAAGGCTTAAGATAGGGTGACCCGTTCTCACCTTACCTGTTTATCATGGTAGCAAAAGTCTTGGGAAGATCATTCTTTAAATTAGTGGTTTTGGGCTGCATTAAAGGTGTTAAACCAGCCACTAATGTTGAAGCTGAGGTTATATAGCAATGTGTGGATGATACCTTCCTATTTGGGGAATCTTCAATCATGGAGGTTGAAGCTTGGAAAATGATTTTACATAATTATGAAGAAAGCTTAGGGCAACAGGTGAACCACCATAAAAGCAAGATTTATTTCTTTAACACTAATTCTTCACTTCAAAGAAGGATTAGAAAAATCTTGGATTGCCAATCCGCTTGCCTCCCAGACACTTATTTAGGCCTCCCCCTCACTACCAAGGAGGTTTCTAATGAATTTTGGAATATAATAGTGGAGAGAATTCAAAAGAATCTTGCACGGTGGAAAGGGAAGATATTAAGCAATGTCAAAAAACTACAACTAATTGCTGTTACTCTTCAGGGAATCCCTATTTATTTCTTATCCATATTTAAGATTAATCTAAATATTGCTGAGAAAATTGAGAGAATTCAAAGGAATTTCCCGTGGTCAAGGATTGAAGAGAAAAATAAATTGAATCTGGTCAACTGGGAGGAGGTGTATAAAACAAAACCTAAGGGGGGCTTGGGATTAGAAAAATGAAAGACCTTAATAAAGCTCTTCTCACAAAAACTGGATGGAGACTGGTAGAAGGAAACACAGGATGGGGAAATATGATGAAAGCTAAATATTTTTCTAATACCTCCTTTCAGTGGAACCTATATAATAATGACCTCCTGGGAGGTTCAAAGATCTGGCAGAACATTGTTAGAAATAGAGGGCTACTAAGAGAAGGATTGAGGTGGATTGTGGGTAATGGCTTCAATATAAGGTTTTGGGAAGAAAGGTGGACGGATGGGAAACCACTGGCCTTAAGTAAATATAGTGGTGAAATGGAACTCCTTAAGGAGGACATAGGGGTTAAAGTGGGAGACTACATTGATCAGGGGAGGAGATGAAAGAAGCTATATAAGGAGAATTATCCATGGGAGATAGTTATTCTCATAGAGGAACTAGAAGAACTAATAAAGGAACAGAGACTCCCATTATTGCCATAGGAGGATATCATGGCTTGGGATTTAACTCTGAATAGGAACTTCACTATCAAATCTGCTTTTACCTTAATTTTCAATAAGGAGCTATGCCCAACTACGTGGAGCAAGGTATGGATCAGTAACCTTATACCTAAGATTAATTTCTTTTGGTGGATGGTTCAACATGGAAATTTTTTAAGAATTGATAATTTGAAAAAAAGGGGATTCTACATAACAAACCGTTGTTGCCTTTGTGAAAAAAAGGAAGAAAGTATTTACAACCTTTTCATTGAATGTTAGTTTGCAATTGACATCTGGACTAAGGTTTGGGAAAGATTGGGGGTGGCTTGGGTCATGAAAGATAACTTGGGATAGTTTGTGGATAATTGGGATTGCCCATTCCATCATCCAAGACTAATCCTTTTATGGAAGATTATCCCACCATATGTATGCTGCCACATATGGAAAGAAAGGAATAATAGGATATTTAGGGAGGAAAATAGGACGGTTGAAGTGGTTTTTGGAGTGATGAACAAACTGTTGAAGGAAAATCTAAGGGTAGCTAAATACAAGATGCCAAAGGAGGAACCCAAAAGACTTGAAAGCATTGTGGCTGAGATTTGGCGTTGTCAAGAGGATTTCTTCTTATTTGATAACTTCGCTAGGAGGAGGAGACAATAGACAATATGGAGACCACCCACCATTACAGAGTATAAATTGAATTTTGACGAAGCTGTGAAAGGAGGATAGGGAGCGGTTGGAGGTGTGCTGAGAGACAGGAATGGTGATGTGCTATTGGTTTATGCAGGCCAGGTGGGGATTGGTAGCAATAATGTGGCAGAAGCTATGGCGTTATTATGGCCCGATCTTCAACTCTTTAGGGAAAGAAACATTTTAGAGTTAACTATAGAAGGGGACTCCAAACTAGTGATCGATTGGGTAAAGGGGGAGGCAAAATTGGGATAGAAGATTAGAAATATCATCTTGGATATTAAAAATATAATGGAGGAAATGAGAATGATCCACCTGCAGCATATCTACCGGGAGGGTAATCAAGTGGCAGACGCTGTGACTACCATGGGGTTTAACGTTAGGACAATCACGTGTAGGGAAAATTTAGTTGATATCAACAAAAATCTAAGGATGTTGATATCCAAGGAAAAAGGAAGCAAAATTCAAAATGGTGATCACTAAATTTAAAAGTAAGGCCAAATTTGGCAAGATGGAGAACTTTCTTGCTAAATTAAACTTTAGTGTTTTGGAAAGAAGAGATAGACGTGGCCATACAAATGACAAGTGGAGTAATTATGAATTAAGGAAATTGTCTTTTCGTAATTATGAAAACTCGTTGCAAGCTTTGAATCGCTCTCCAAAAGGAAGTACGATAGATATTATGGATTGGGATGTTAGAAATCGATAGGGAGAGAAAAGTAGGTTTTTTAATACCCACAAATCTCATAATAAGATGTTATGGGATTCTGGAGCACATCATACATGGGTCTATAATTTTGATCCCTATTCCCTCAAAGGATTTAAGCAAGAGAGTAGCCATAGAGAATTTGAAAGTGATAAAGTTTTGATGCGTATTTATGAGGAAGAGAGCTCAGATAGTGGAGGAATTGAAATGGGAGGTGATTTGAATCAGTTGGAACCAACGAGATTAGAGAACTTCAAGGACAGGATGGTGACCTGGTATCTTCTGAAAGAAGGGGGTTTTTCACCCTATATGATGTCCATGGCTGGGTACGATGAAAATTATGTCTTACAATTTGTGAATAATTAGAACGATAGGAAGGTTACAATCAACGACATTACATTTCAAGTCACGGAGGAGGTAATTTCCATGGCAACAGGACTCACAGTGAAGGGCAAAAAATGTAAGAAAGTCAGTAAAGTCTCGGATGAGGCTAGCATGAATAACTTCTTTGCAGAGAATGAGGAGCCGATTCGCTACAGAGGAGGGTTTAAAAGGGATAAGTTACTTGAGCCCTGGGATGATGTGTGTCTAGTCCTAATGAAGTATCTCACACTGGAAGGTAGGTTTGGAGTGTGCTATTATTATCATTTTCCTTTGTTGAATCACTTTAGAAATAGGGATTTCATTTCCATTCCATTTTTCCTTTTGCATTCGCTCAAGGATATGATTAATGATATTAGGGGAAAAAAGAATAAAGGCTTAAACTTCACCATTATTCATCAGGGGTTAATTTTTTGTCTGTATTAGTTTCACTTAGCTTTTTGTCCTCCTAGAGAGTTGTAGTGGAAAACCCTCGCCATAGCTCGATTTCCCCCCCGAGCTCTAATACGAGGATGAAAATCCATATTCCTAGGCCATCTCCTAGCAAGGATACTAAGAAAAAGAAAAAACTTGACATAGCCTTAGAACAAATGGGAAACAAGAAAATTAAAGTTGATAAGGTGGTTGAGGTTGTTGGAGAGGATTCTGGTGAGGATATTGGAGAAAAAACAAGAAGAAGGTCTAGTAGGTTAGCTCAGTCCCAGGCTAGGGTTAAGCAGAAGTCCATCAGATACCCTATTGAGGAAGTTGAAGAAGATAGCTCAGGCAATAACAGTGACAGAAGGGAGGAGGAAAATATTTCCAACTCCAAAAAGGATGAAGGTAATGAGAAGGGGGAAAAATGTTTCAATTATGGGAACATTTTGACGGATGATACTCAAACTCAAGTGTCGGAAGGCAAAGAAAGAAATACTGAGACAACCCATGTTTCAACCAGCTTCTCACTTAAACCTATTACTTTTTGTGATGAGATGAGCAAAAAGGATAATTCTCCAATTACCATTTCTTCCCCTGATATGAAAAATTTGAAGATTTCCTCTAACCCACGGGTGCTGCAAGATAAACCACAGGGACAGAAAATGGAGGTTGCTGCAAAGAAGGTCAAGGAGCATAAAGAGGAGATTGAGGTTGTGGAGGAGCATTACATGAACTTGGAGGAAAGGGTCAAAGCTTTGGAGGAGGGGTTTTTCACCTTCTCCAAGTTTGGACTTAAAGATACTCATGCTGCTGCAACTACCCTCCAATTGTTGGCACAGGAGAAGGAGGAAGCTGGCTTGGACATGGAGGAAAACAAATTACTCTTCAAGTTTCTTGCCGATGACTGGGCCCAAATTCTACTTCATGCAAGGGGAAAAGGGAAAAAAGAAATCTAAGTCTTTTTTAGTTCTGTTCAGTTATGGGGATCTAAGGATCCAAAGACTTTATATACTTTTTTGGCAGTTATGGTTTTGCTGGTTATCAGTTGTATTTAAGTTTTTATTAGGCCTGGGTGCCTTTATGGACTATGTGGTTAGTAGTTAGGTTGTTTCCTTTCTGGTTCTAGCTTTCTGGTCTATGGTTTAAGTCTCTGCCTGCTGGTACTCTTGTTCTATTTGTCTGTTTTTGTTACTGGCTAGTAATGTGTTGGTTACTAGCCTTTTGACTATTAAGGACCGACCCCCTTATTTTTGGTCGCTTTTAATTTCAAAAACATTATAGAAACACTAGAAAAAAATTATTTAAAAAATTAGAAAATATTAGAAAAATCATTAGAAAAACATTAAAAAATTTGTAATAATATAAGATTTAGAAAACAAATTTACAAAAACATTAGAAAAACATTATAAAATTTATAATAATATAACATTAGAAAACAAATTCAAAAACATTAGAAAAAACATTACATTTAAATATTAGAAAAACATTAGAAAATATATATTTTTTAAAATAATTTAGAAAATATTAGAAAATTATGAGAAAATATTAGGATTTAAACATTAGAAAATATTAGAAAACTATTAGAAAATATTTTTAAAAAGGTTAGTCTTGAAAATTAGAAAATATTAAAAAATATTGAAAAACAATAGTGTAGAAAATAAAATTTAGAAAAATATTAGTTTTCTTAGAAAGACATTAGTTTAATTAGAAACAATTTTTAGAAAAATATTAGTTTTATTTATAAAAACATTAGAAAAAACTACGTATATGTTTATGTATATATTATTCATCTTAATGCCTTAATCTAAATTGTGTAATTAACTATATTTAATGGCATACATCTTAAGGGGAGATCCTAAATTATACATTTAAGAATGTAGGTTAAAATGTACATATTTTATTTCATAGATATATGTATATATGTTGATGTTAAATGTAGACATGTATGTTTTCAATATTCATGTTTATGTATATGTTATTCATCTTAATGCCTTGATCTAAGTGTAATTAAATGACATGTCTCAATATGTATAAGAATGTAGATTAAAATGTATTTTTTATTTTGAACATAGATGTATGTATATTTGTTCATGTTAAAAGTGGACATGTATGTTTTCAATATTCACATTTTTATATGTATATATTATTGATCTTAATGTCTTTATCTAAGTGTAATTA
Organism: Cupressus sempervirens; assembly: GCA_028749045.1. Lineage (NCBI taxonomy): Eukaryota > Viridiplantae > Streptophyta > Pinopsida > Cupressales > Cupressaceae > Cupressus > Cupressus sempervirens. Next base: position 231,185,805 of record CM053784.1, read on the forward strand.
ACAATATTTAGCATTTGACATGTCTTAAGGGGAGATCCTAAATTATACATAAGAATGTAGATTAATGTATATTTTTTTTCACAAATGTATGTATATATGTTCATGTTAAATGTAGACACATGTATGTTTTCAATTGATATTCATGTTTATGTATATGTTATTATTTTTAATGCCTTAATCTAAGTATAATTAACTATATTTAGGGACATGTATTAAAGGGAAATCCTAAATTGTACATATATAAGAATGTAGATTAATGCATAGATAAGAATATAACATACATGTACATAAGAACATATAAAGAGTATTACTTAAAGAATACATGTTACAACATTTAATTAATTACAATATTTAATTAATAAAAGTTAATAAATATAAGAACATAAAGATTATATACATAAATACATAACAACATTAACAATCATAAGAAAACATAAACAATGTCTAGACATAGTTCCCTAAAACTAACTATAACCCTAAATGATAACACTAACCATAACCCTAACCCTAACTCTAACTCTAACCCTAATTTCTAGCCCTAAATTGAAAACTCTAACCCTAATTTATAACGCTAACCCTAATTTCAAACTCCTACATATTTATAGTTTCTTAAGACCAATTATATGTACATCGACACTAGTAGCTTGAAAACAAAGAGAGATACCTAGATCTACTTCTATTAAATATGTTAACAAAGAGAAGGAAGATATTATACAAGAAGAATGTAAGGTTCACAACATTGCCTATCCATTTTAATTCTTTTTTATCTACCTAATCTAGTCATCACCATCATACCCATGGATCTGAATGATCTAATTGTAAAGTTACCAGTGTTATGTTGCTCCTAGAAAAACAATAGTCAAAATGGAGTATGCATGAGTTGTATTTGATATACCTGATCATTCACCAAAGACCACAATTCACAATTCCTTACTGTAAGTTTCTTCAATCCTCAACTAGATTCAATAAACATGCTTTGATACCAAATGAGAGAGCTATAGAAATTTTTTGAATTGCACTTCTTAGAAAATTATAAGAACATATTACTTAAATAGAATAAGGTGAACCCTTTATATTTCTTATACAATTAGTAATCAAACTACAAAATAGAAAAACTATATATATTTTAGAATAACTACTCCAAATATATTTGATCTAGGGGATAAAATAAGATCTAATAGCCTTAGATCATTCTTATTTTATATATATTTTAAATGATGGATTATGGACCAATGTGAATTAATAATTAATTATGTTTAGACTAAATTTAGAAGGATGACCAAATTCAAGTTATGAAAATTACAAACATTTAATCCCCCAAGATTTTGGGAGTGTATAATTTCCCCTAGTCAATAATAAATAACCTCTCATCATCTTTAACTCCTAGCCAAAGGAATATCCTTTTTATTCCCTCAAGCTTGTTGAACCACACAACAAGTATATGTAAGAGATACATGATATAGATAGAGGTAATTTTAATTAACCTTATGAGTATTTTGAGTCACTTGCACATTACTAAGAAGATACCATTTCTAGGCTTAGATAAGGCTAGAACAAATAAAAGTTTCCACTTTACCAATTAAAAAGGGCATACCTAGATAAGAAGAAGTACAAGATTGGAAATGTGGCTATGCTCTCTTAAAATGTTAGCACCCATCATTAGAGGCTCTAAGAACTATTAGACCCCATTTTGGTGATTTCAAGGTCTGGATGTCTCTAATGTGTGTTTCTTGAATATATCTTTCGATTTCACTCCCTTCTTTTTATAACAATGCCAAGACTTGGCTAACTAGGTCTACATTTAGGTAATATTTGAGCCCAATGTGAGGGATCTTCTTCCCAGTCTTTATGTTCTATCATGCTAACAATATTGAATCCAAAATTTATATAAAAGGGGTTTTCCTCCTTTCACTTTCCATAACATTAAATCAATAGATCAATAAATTTAAATCTTCCATGAATTTTTCAAGATTTTTTGTAATTGAAGACTTGTGCTCAACATTTGAAGGAAAATGCCCAATCAAAGAACTCCAAGTCTTCATTTTTTAAAGATCCATTCAAACTATAGAAATATTCTACATCTAATGTACATTTTTCTTCATACATGATTACCAATTAGAATAATTCTCAAGAAATAAAGATCCAAATTTGTCCATTCTTCTTATCTCTTCTTTTCCATTGATGACCATAAAGAACAACAATATTCTAGATCTAAGATTGGAAACTGTATTATATATAAACATGCATTTAAAAAGGAATCCTTGATTCAAAAATACATTTCAAGAACATGTATTCAACCATATTTATGGATTCTATTTATTTCTTATTACTAACAAGATACCATTTATAGGTTCAAATCATGAAATTACTAAGAACTTGTCTATAACAAATTTCTAGGTTGAAATCATGAAATTTTTTCTAGGACTAGGTTGACTATGCAATCCATCTCAAGGTAAGTTTACTCTTTCTATCTCACCTCTTGTACCTACTTATATACATTCGATGTAATTTCATACCTTGCTATTTTCCAATTTCCTTTGTAGTATCCCAAAATACTTTAATAATTTTATATATCATAAGAACCTATTTATATTGAAAGGAATATATACTTGACTCCCCCATCCTTGAATCTATATCTTGCACTAGAACCCCTCTATTCTTTTTGGGTTGTGATAATTCACTTTTGGTTTGAGGGTGAGCCTCTTGAGGTTTTTATGTTTTTATCATACCTAAAATTTGGTGAGTGATCATCACTCATATAAATTCTCACCATTTCATAATTCTCAAACATTCTTAGTTTTTATCATTTTAATCCTCAAATAATTAATATTTTCATAAATACACTTGAAGTGTAATTCCAACATGATGACCTATCATTGATATATTGTGATGCTAAGTTGTCACAAAATCAACAAAGGGTATAAGCATCAAATATACCCCTCTAGGTATGACTTAGATGGATGATGATACTATTGCACAAGTGCAATACCATCGTTTGCCACAAAATTCACAAGTAGGATAACCAACCTAAGTTGTGACACCACGTGATGTCTCAACAAAATGAAAGTAGATTATCATAAAATTGAGCAATAATTTGAATTGTTCAAACTTTTAACTAATTAGCAAGTTTTGATGAACCACTCACTAGCTACTTTGGATCTTCATTAAAATGACAAGTCTTAAAGACAATTTGTTTGCATGCAATTACTTTGTTCCCCTAATATAACTCATGTTAAATCATTTAAGTCATTTACCTAGGTACTAATCTTTAATTCCTAAAGTTCTGAAAACTCAAGAACTCCCTAAATAACTCTAACTCTCATGCATGTATATGTGATCATATTTAAATTTTATTGATATGTACATGTTACAGATTATCTAGACATATGATGTATGTTCAATTACATTAATTTTTAATTTAAATAAAAAATTGTGTGTACATTAGACTTAGCTCTTGATACATTTTTACATATATGACTTCACACAATCAGCTTGTTGCAGCTCCTACTGTGGCACCTAATGTGGTTCCTATTGCGGCACCTAATGCAGTTCCTATTCCAACTCTAGGTTGTGTAGTTTTTCATGTCGCTCATGGTGGGGCTTTTGTTGCAGCTTGTGGTGGGGCTCTTGTTGTACCTTGTCATAGGGCTCATCATGCAGCTCATGTTGTGGCCCCTGGTACAACTCCTAGTGTGGCTCCAAGTGGTGTAGGTCCTCGCGTGGCTCCTAGTGTAGCTCCTATTAGAGGTTAGGCTACACCTATAGCTCCTACTTGAGGTCTTCCTGCACCATGTCCATGCATCAATATCGATACATTATTTGCATTTTCAGAGCAGGAGGTTGCTAGACTACAACAGTCTATATTTTCCTTTAATGATGGTCTTTATAGAGACATATGTGCTACTATATGTAAGAGTTCACAAGATTTGACTGCTAGATTCATAGCTCACCATTCATTTACTCCTGACATATTAGCTTCCATATCTAGGGAGCTTAGGGCTGAGATTTCAGGACATGCATCTTTTCATGATGTCAAGAGGGTGGCCCCCAAAGACCTCATCAAATGAGATCTCTTTCCATCATATGAGGGAGCATAGGGTAGGGTGAGAGGCTATCGAGTCACATGATGCAGAGATCCTATTATTGCTAGCATGATCTATCCTTTTTTTTTAGCCACACATGGTCGTTATTCTAATAACAACTGGATACCTCTTTATTTTGCACAGTAGTTGTATGATGAGTTTTGCATGGGGTTCAATGTCAACTACTTAGACATTCTAGATTATTGCAGACAGGGGCGTGGTCGGGTCGCAAATCATGACCAGTATCGCAGTGCACAACATCTACCACCTCCAGATTGAGCAGATAGTTCTTTGGACAGAGATTGCCTCCAATGACTCTAGCACTGGAACCTATTGTAGATAGAGTTGTCATTGCTTCCTAGAGGGGAGAAATTGACACTATTGGACACATTACATCTGTGGCTGCTAGTATCACATCTGATTCTCTTGGTCATTATATTCATAGTTGACGGAGTCATCCACCTAGTCGACCATCTTCAGAGGCATCTAGTAGCACTTCAGGAAATTCCCCTAATGAGGCATATAGAGCTGTTGGACTACCACTACTAGGTGATGTTCATGCTCTTTCAAGACAACACATGCATATGGATGTAACACTATATTTTTGGAGGATCTGTTACAAAGTATCAATTATATTTCTAATACATAGGGGATGCCAGTTCACTTAGCGATGGATGCCATTAGACACCATCAGAGCCCCATGGTTCCATAGACACAGGCCACCACACCAGTGATAGATGATACACCTATGTGTAGCTTGCAGCATTTGGCACCAGACTCATGACACTCTACAGATGACTTGGGCATACGAGTTGGAGATTTAGGATCATAGTTGAGGGTCTTGATGATTTTAGTGAATAGTTACGAGGGTTGTCTAATATTGATACTTGTTCGAGCATGGGTATTTCATTGTACATGGAGATGTTATTCCAACCTGACAACCATGATTCTACACCATTACCCAGTCAGTTACACAGTCCACTTCACTCATCATTACTAGTAGTTGGACATGGTGTTGAGGGTGGTTCAGTAGGTGTCAGAGTTTTAGGAGGTGCATCGATAGATGATACGATGGAGTCTACTAATCATCCTCCACCTTCGGAGACCCAGGTACACACACACACATATATATACATAATTTATTTTTAAATTTAAATATATGAAATTAAAAAATATGAATTTATTTAAAAATTCAGTTCAGATAAATATTTAAAATTTAATCTAATTATAATAAATCATGCAGGCACAGGTCGCTGAGCACATGATCACATCTAATGTTGGTTCAAGGCATGTACATGAGAGAGATGATTCTATTGAGGCACCCAGTAGTGCTTAGGTACAAGTTTTAAATAGTTTGTTTAAAGTTATTTATGAACTTCAAACTAGATATATATGCACTCATATTTAATTTGAATGTACACACATCATGTATATATATGTTTCTAAATAGAACTCTAAAGTGTGTGTGTGTGTGTGTGTGTGTGTGTGTGTGTGTGTGTGTATGTATTTGCAGGACTCGGTTGGTGTGCTTGAGCAACCACAAGATGTATGGGAGACTCGATCAAAGGGCCGTTCTGTTCGCATACATCTTGAGGGGTCCCTCTAGTAGTACAATAGATTTATATATTTTTCGATGCATTTGTATATTGCATACTTACATACACATATGTGTATTTTAGTACCTCAAGTGATGACATGTATACATATGTTTCACTATTTATTTGACTATTTAGTACTTCAATAGTTAGATGGTCACATGTATATATGACTTTTTATATTTTGCTAGACATACATGTATTTATTTGAGATTTACAGTTTGCATATGTATGTGTTTCAGTTCTAGACATATATTAGATGTAGATGTTTATTCTTGAGACGTGTACATGTGTAAGTGTATTTTTTTTTGTATTATAGCTAGAACATGTTCTTGAGACATGTACATGTATATACATGTGTGTTATTTTTTGTTTTATTATAGTAGAACATTCTTCATGAATTAGATTATAGCTTTTAAACATTAGATTTTATTGTGATCATTATATAAAATAATCAAATTAACTTCTCTAAATACCTACTTCAATACTTCAATATTCAAAGTTCAGTTCCAAATTGATCTATGAACCTAATTTAATTTTTGAAAAATAATAATAATTTATAGGGTGATTTAATTGAATTAATATAGGCGCTTAAAACTACTAAATTAACCCAAATGATTTAGATTATAAATTTAAAATATTATATTTATTTGTAATCATTATATGAAATAAACAATTAGTAGGACTAAAGGTACATAAATTTGGTAAATCAATTAGTAGGAATAAATATACGAATTTGTTAAATCAATTAGTAGGAAGTTAGAAAGATATGTATTTCCTAAATTATCAATTAGTAACCTGCTAAAGATAAATATTAGTTTTATAAGGATAAAAATATGTTAATTAGGTAAGCCAATACATTATTTTAGAAAACTTTTACAAAATATAATATTTAAAAACATATTAATTTACACTAATTTAAACAAAGAGTATGACCGTAGACAATAAACTAACATTAATATATAGTTTTTTTAATAAACTAATGATAACTATGAACTTATAATCTTACAATTTTAAAAACACATTTAATTCACTTATGAAATTCAATAGTGTAAGTTCCAACTAACTTGTATTGCCTATTTATATCAAGTTGTTAAATTATTAAATTCATCCATTGTACAATTAATATTTTTAATTTATATAGTTTTTTAATAAAGTTTTTTAATAAACTAATGATAATTAAGAGTATGATCGTACAAAAAAAAAAAAAATTAATTCAAGATGAAATTCAATAGTTTGAAAAGAAGTTGATATTTAAGAATTCTAACATATTAAATTATCTTTGATACATATCTAGATCTAATGATTGTGCAAGTTCGAACTAACCTATATTGCCTATTTAAATACCAAGTTGTTATTATTAAATTCATCCATGGTGCAATTAATATTATTAATTTATATAATTTTTTAATAAACTAATGATAACTAAGAGTATGATCGTACAGTTAAAAACACATTTAATTCAAGATGAAATTCAATAATTTGAAAAGAAGCTGATATTTAAGAATTCTAACATATTAAATTATCTTTGATACATATCTAGATCTAATGATTGTATAAGTTTGAACTAACTTGTATTGCCTATTTAAATATCAAGTTATTATTAAATTCATCCATGGTACAATTAATATTATTACTTTATATAGTTTTTTAATAAACTAATGATAACTAATCTAAGTATGATCGTACAATTAAAAACACATTTAATTCAAGATGAAATTCAATAGTTTGAAAAGAAGTTGATATTCAAATTATTATAAAATAAATCTCAAAGGTCAGTTCAACCATGATGTACACTTATAACATGTAATATCTTCTCATGATCTTCACTATCTAGTCTCCACTTGCAACGTGCACACTTAATTTTGACTAGATGTAGACAAAGCCCGATAGTAGTGACTAGGTGGTTGTATTGTAAAACCTTGTTAGGTTGATAATCAATAAAGTGTATTCCATGTTGGACTATTTTCTCTTGCTTGAAATATGTTGTCTCTATCACAACAAAACTTGCACCACAAATTTAAGTATTTTAAAATTTGATAGATATAAAGTTACCTTGATATATATATTTATTCATATAAAGTTACCTATGGGGAACAACATTCCATCACTTTCTTTAGGGTCATATAACTTTGTCCTCTCTATAGTACATTGCAATAAATAATAACTGACACGTTCATGATTTCTAGGCTCATCAATCACTACAAAGACATCTCCTACATAACAAGTATACATGTGTATGTGTACAGTACATATATAAGACAATTCAAATTGATAATTAAATAATAAGTTGAGATTAATTTTTATGATACTTACCCACTTTTACCAATCCAAAGATATGATTATAATCACCAGAAATCAATGGAATACCATCAAAATTTTCATCATCTTTATCAAATGTATCAGTAACATCAAGTGGTACCAAAATCTATGCACTTGTATATCCACATGCTTGATTGATGCATTCTTCATAATCTTCATCAATGCAACTATCACAAAAACATGAATATTCTCTTGTCTTCAATGTCCAATTGCAATTATCTATACTCATTATTGAATGTAAGGAACATGTCTTTTCTATCCTCTTGCAACCATGCATGTTTTTTCTATTAACACTTGAAAGTTCATTAAATTGAAAATATGGAAAAATTAAATTTAAACTTCAATGAATTGAAAAATAAAACTTAATAATAAAATTTTATAACGTAATTGCATGAAAATTAAATAGATGTACACATCCATACTTGTTATCTTCCAAAAGACTCCATATGGTACTTGTCGACTCGTTGTTGATGATTTTTAGACCTCATCTAATGTAAAATGTATCTTACACCATTCAACAACATCATGTGCATCATTTACACGAACTCCCTGATAATTGACTTGATACTTTCGCAGATCACATTTGATGCAAGCTCCAGCACCATCATGTTCACCTTTTCCATGGCCACTCTCGAAGAAATTCCATATGTGTTTTATATTCTCATTGCGATGATATCTATATAATGCATAAAATGGTCTAGATGATTTGAACTGTGTGGCACATCCATTAGACCAAACATAATGTTTATCAACATTTATGTTTCTTTCTTTCAAATAAGAAAAGAACATATTGAAGCAATGTTCCACATAGTGAATGTCATGTTCTTTATCATCACTTATATAAAAATAATATTCCTTTTTAATTACTCATGCTTGAACTATACTCTGAACACCATCCAAATCTAATTGTGCATGTCTATAACAAACATGTACCATAATAGTGACCTTCTTAGAAAAGTAATATTCTAATTGAATTATTTTCTGATGAACAAAGGAATAGTTCTCTACAAAATTAACAACTAATATAATCATTCCAAGTGGGAAATTATCTCTTAAAGTTTGAAACTATTGTGCTTGCCACTTTGCAAAAAATGTGTGACGAATATCAAGTTGAATCAAATTCTTAAATTTTTCCATAAATGTTAGAATAGGTAACTCCTCTTCAACATATTCCAACCTTTTGTCTCTTTCCTCAACTTTGTTTCATTCTCGACATACTTGTAACTTTTGCAATTCAATTTTTTTGTTGCATCAATATTTTCAATTTTCAAAGAAAATAGAGTCAATTCACCACATGTTTCACATAATCTTTTGATGCAATTTATTTGACCAGCTGGATCATCTATATTGTCACATAGAATGGATGATATAAACTCACTTCTCCTACTAGGAGGAGCAACATAAAAACCATATGTGTCTTCTACAAACTTTCAAAATACCTGATAGTGGAGATCAACCTCAATATGATGACGACAACAACATGTTTCAAACACTTTGTTTGACCTCACAAAGTATGGCTTCAATTTTTCAAACAATGTTTGCCCAACTTTTACATTAGGATGTTCACTACAAAACAACACATATAACTCATGCTATGTTGTGTCCAACCAATGTTTTATATGATGTTCATATTGACTAGATGCAATCTTATGCCTGATAACATCTCTACTATTTGATGAAGAACAGGTGTTATGAATCCAAAATGATATGACTAATTTTTTTAATGACTCTTCAATCCTATCAGAATGAGGTGCTCTACACACGATTGCCCAATTTCCCTCCATAGTACTATTATCCACAATTAATCTTCTCTTTAACATATTTTCTCATTGTTTTCCTACTAAAACCCATTTTAGATGAAATTGAAGATATTTGTCTATTTTGGGTCATATTCTTATTTACAACAGACATCAACATCATTTTTTTTGCCATGGACTTATCTTTAGTTTGAGAGTATTTTCCTATGTTTCTCAAACCCTGTTTAACATTTTCAATCAGATCAGTTTGCATGCTAGAAAATCTTCTCTTTTTTGATTTTGTGTCTACACCTAACAATTTTTAATGCCTCTTGCAACTTATTTTGTGTAAGAAAAAGTGAAAGTAACTGAGCTTGTTCAAGTGTTTCAGTGTTATCAAATTGAGTCATAATTTCTCTTATCCTCTTATTCATTGACCTTTTCTTAAAAAAACTTAATGGTTGAATAGTAGCTACAAGCCTTCTCAATTTATCCACATCCATTTTAAGTAAATGATCTAAATTTTTTGGAGAAATAACATTCTTTATAGATTGGGCAATATTTAAGAGTTCATCCATACCAATTCCTACACCTGATCTCAATCCTTCTCTGACTTCTATTACTGAAATTTCTATAAGAAGCGATCTTGAGCCTTCTCCAACATTCATTGTTTGAGATTTTGCAGGGAAATATTATGACCCTTCTCTAACTTCTATTATTTGAACCTCTGTATGGAACGATCTTGAACCTTCTTCAACATTCATTGTTTGAGATTTTGTAAGGAGTGTTCCTAACCTCTCTCCCATATGCACTTCTCTTACTTCTGTTGATCCTTCTTCAACATTTCCTTCACCTTGTTTATTGGCTACAACAAATTTATAAATAAATAAAATTAGATAAAAAATAAGATTGAAACATAATTAAATTCAAAACCATAAAAAAAACTAATATATATAATTACATACCTTGTTTAATTCGATGATAACGTGCCACGGTCTTTTGGAGATTTCTTTGTTATGCTTCATTGGATCTCTTCCTTGAATATTTGTTTTGCCTTCCTTTCTTGTTTTCCATTATAAAATCATAAAATTAAAATAAAAAATTTACCCCTTGCCTCAAGATAAATTTCGCGCAATAACTATATAAAAATGTTGTTGTATGAATTCAGAGTATGGCTGCACTATTTTAAAGTTGGCCTATCTGAAGCCAACATCAAATTTTTTTATTTTTTACATGTTCACACGAACACCAAATATTAGACATGGTCACGCGAACATGTCTTGTTCAATTTTTGGTAGCCAAAATTTTTTGGACTGCATGTTTACTATGAGCACATGTTCGCAGTGAACATCATGTTCACGCGAACATGCAAAACTATTTTTTTTTTTTGCCCTTTTTTAAAAAAAATTCTTTTTGGCTCTTTTGACACCCATTATTGTAGATGAATGATCTCCTACTGTAAAATAAAAAATGTCAAAATGTGTTGCTCGGAGCAAGCTTTCCAATGACTATAATTGTAGTACATATTTTAATCATTATGACTTTCAAATATGAGTTTAACTCATCATAGGTTCATTACTGATTGAACATCAGCTGACTTCGACACTTCAAGAAAATTAGTAAATTAGGTCAATTTTTTTTTGAAAAAAATCTAGGAAATAGCTTATTGAGATAGCTTTCTAATAAAAAAAAATAGATTTATGATAAATTGACTTCAAGTTATTTGTGTCAAAATGAACGTATGTTTGAATTACAATTGGTGTCACTTCGTAAACTATACAATATTCAACCAAATTGAATCAAACCAAATGCATCCTCTAGATATTGATGTTACAAATTCAACGCCAAAAGAATTACCTCATTATCTTTTCTAGAAAATTTTTTGTGTCAAGCAGATTGTTACTTTTTTTAAATACTGAATTTTATTATGTACCACTTTTTGGAGAAGAAAAAATTGACATAAATAATTTTTTTTTAGATTAAAAAATATGATTACAAAGTAGGAGCAAAGTACTAAAAATCACTAGTTTATGTCATCTTGAAATTATTTATAATTTTAGAGATATAATCACTCCAATGTGAGGTTTGTTTCAAAAATATTGATTTCAGTGTCAAAATTGGTCAAAAAGTGGAACCCATTATTGTGGGATCACCCTAGACTAAATCATACAATTAGTCACCTCCTAAAGTGTTTTGTTCTTTCTCTCAGCCACACCATTCTGCTAAGGGGTGTAGGACACTGAAAACTGATGCTGAAGACCATGTTCAAAGCAAAAATCCCTGAAAGCTTGGTTCACGTACTCCCCCCATTGTTCGTGTGTATCCATTGAATAGAAAGACCAGACCGCTTCTCTCTAAATATCTTGAATACTTGAAATGAATCAAAGACATCAGACTTGTACTTCAAAAAGTACACCCATGTGTAGCTAGAGAAGTCATTAATGAATGTAAGCACATATCTGGCACCCGAAAAGGGAGTATAAAATGACATGAGGTCACTATGAATCAACTCCAAAGGCACCAAAGCATGAGTGGCTTCTCCATGTGGAAAAGAATCCCTATGTTACTTGCCAAGTGCACAACCCTGACAAACACCAGTTGTAAAAGAAATCTAGGGTAGCCCAAGAACAAGTGCATGTGTGCTCATCTACAAAAGAAATTTGTAATTGACATGACCAAAATGCTCATACCAAATTCTGCTTACTGAATATGCATATACAACAAGACATGAACTTGTGTCATTAGAAGACTCAACATCAAATCTATAGAGGTAAGATGCAGAGTCAGCACTCCCAGTAGCCACAATCATCTCAGAATCATGTAACTCCCAGATAACCACATCATGTGGTGAGAACTCAACTATCTTACCAGAGCCAGAGTGGAAAATCTATAGATGGACAATAGGTTCATCAAAATGTTAGGGACATAAAGAACATCCTGAAGAGAGCCCCTAGCTAGTGCAACAAAACCAGAACCCATAACTTAAAGTTGTGATGAGTTCCCAATAGCAATCTATGAGGTAGCACAAGAAGCAAGTGAAGTGAGAAACTTTAGAGTGTTGTCATATGGTGAGAGGCGCCAGAATCAAGAATCCAGGTAGGCGTTGAAGTCGTAGCTTGAGCAGAAAGAACATGACCTTTCCCTGCAGTGGGGGATGCAGACCGTGGAGCTAAAATATGATGCTCCTTCATGGCTTCCTCTAAAGCCTCCAAAAACTTCCAATACTTAGAAATGGGATGTCCATCCTTGCCACAAAAATTGCAGGTCTCACTTGATTTCTTCTTGGTCTTGGAGTTAGACTCAGTAGACTTCAAAGAATCTTTACCCTTTGGAGGGTTAGCTGGAGGCGTAGGATCAGTTTTTGGTGGATATTTATTTGATTTGAGTTTCTTCTTTGATTTCCCTTTAGAAGATTGAGCAACCAATGCCTGGTTGGAAGAGCTAGAGGCATCTACTTGTTGGATCTTTGCCTATTCCCATGTCAATTCCAATCACAAAATGTCTCAAATGAAGGCATCTGATGTCTTTTACCCAAGGCATCCATAGTGGAGTAGAAAGTGGAAGAGAAGATCTAATATTGTTTTTGCAACTTTGAGAGTATCAAACAAATACACTCATCATTTGTTTTGTTTTTCTCACATCCTTGCAAAACTGTATGTAGAGATTTGAACCTCATCAAGAAGTCTTCAATGGTGGGGAAGTTGGCCAGTGACAAAAAAGTCAACTCTGCGTCAAGCTGAAGTGCTCAGAACTCATTAACTGTGCCAAACAAAGTCTGGAATTTGGTCCAAATAGCCTGCGGAGTGATCAAACCATCCAAGTGAAATGGTAGACTATCTAAAATGTTCAGTGCAATCAATCCCATGGCTTCATCCTCTTTTTTTTTGTGCTAAAGAACCTCAAAGGGGCACTGCAAAACAGGTTGGTTCTCATTTAGACATGACCACAGGCCTAGTGACATGAGAAGCCTAGTCATTTGTGTTTTCTATGTGTGATAGTTGTGTGGGATGAGCCGGGTCACAGAAGGATCCGGCATTGAGATAAAAAGACGGAAGTAGAAGGGTCTTATTCTAAAATAAATTATAGAAAAGAAAATGCCCCATCTACAACTGATAAAGATATCCCTCAAATAACAAAGAAAACAACTATAGATAGAAAGCATAAAGACTAAGAAAAGAACTTGGATTCTAGACGTAGAGAAGGAGGAAATAGAAGCCTCTACTTCAATGCCAAAAATGGAGCTCAAACAAACTTATAATGAAACAAAACCAGACCATTGTCTCTGTCTCTGAACTAGCTTTTCAACACTTCTTTTAGATTGGAAAAATACCTCCGTATGTTCAAGTTATGGCCAAAAAACCAACTGTTGCTCCAAAAGACAAGCTCATTAGATAGTTACAGACACAACAAAAAATTTGAGGCTGTACGACCATCAACTAGACGTCACCGAAAATAATCTAACTACTGAAATGATGACATCAGTAGCTAAGATAAGACGTCATCCTGCTGAAAAGTGACGTTAGTAGGGGGTCCCAAGTTGACGACATCAACCAATTGGAAGATGATGTCACACCAGAAAAAGGTGATGTGGGAGGTCAGAAAAGTGATGATGCTGATCAGGAAATGATGTCACGACGTTGGGAAGTGACATTGGCCTATGGAGGTTATCGTGGTAGTATCGTTGGCAGAGGTGATGATCCGTTAGAGAGTTCTGGTGGTGTCGTGGTGGTAGGTGCTGGTGTGTCGGTGGCCATGAAGCAGCAGTTGAGGGTGGGTGGCATCGTAGTGTCTCCACGGTGGTGTTGCCAATGGTGGTGCGATGTGGGTGATGCCACAGTGGCGCAGTGGCGCTGCTGCGGTGGTGCCCTTCTTTTTTATTTTTTTGGTCAAAAAATTGTCCGTATATTCCATACGGCCTCCCGGGGGGCAATTCTTTTTTTTTGCCAGAAGCTACAATCACCAAAAATGGAAAGTTCTATATGAATCTTGACTGTAATGGGCCTTCTGAACTCAATAGAAATGTCTTTTTATGCCCAAAGTGCTCTGAAAAAATACTCTTCCTCCCGATTCAAGAAAAAATCACAAAAAAACTAAGATTTGTGTCTCTAAATCGCGACTTCAAAAAACCTTCAAACTAGGAAGTAGTAGGGAGGCTCTAATACCATGTAGAAGTTGATGAAAGCCAACTTCACAACTCGCCAAGATCAACTGCATGCAAATAACCTACTGAAGAGAAATCGAAGAAGAAAAGGAAGGGCTTGGAGAAACTCAACAAAGTGAGAGAAATTGTATTGCAACAATAAAAAATGAAATTGCTGTACAAAAATGCAATGGGAGAGCCTATTTATAAAAGGCCTCTAGGAAGCTTGTAGAACAAGCTAGAAAGAGCTAGGAGATAATGTTGACAAGTAAGCATACATCCACAAAAGGGGATTATCCTCCATGTAGGTGAGAAGATAAATATGACTAAGTGGGAACAAACTTTCATCTTGTCAACAACTCCTAGATGACAACTAATAACTAAATGCATTTATCTAAGTAAACTTAAGTAAAAGGGTAAATAATAATTATTTACTCTAACATTTTGTTCCTATCTTCTGGGACATTCCCTAGTTTGGAGGCTTCTTCATTCCTTCACTAGTTTCTTTTCGGCATTATTTCCATCTCTTTCTGGAGTAGAGTTTTTCTCATGTGGTTTTCTCTATTTCTCCTCTTTTAAGAGATTTGGTTGTGCTTGGGTACCTCACTAGGCCTTGTTGCCAAGACCCATTTCTACTTTCAGTAGAAGCTTCTAGGTTTTTAGCTACTCCCTAAGTTTATCTTAAGGGTGTGTGTTAGAGTAATTAGATATTATCTAATTAACTCTAGTTTGCTTAAGCTAAACTTTAGACATCTAATAATAAATTATTTTATTAATTATTATGATGCAACCTAGGTTAGACCTTTTTAGGGTTTCAATCTCTTTTATAAGGACAATCTCTCATTGTAAACATTGAGAATTGAGATTAATTCATTGTTGATTATAACAATCTACTTTTTTGCTCATCAAGAATGTCTCGTATATGGATTTGGCAATTTCTGTCTCCATAGCTTTTTGCTACTCTCTTCTGTAACAAGTGTTTGCATGTAGGTGATTCTTGGGAGCTGTGGGGTTGATCTTTCATCAACTTCAACAAATTTTGGGTAATCAATGGTAAACAATTATCACTTGTAAATTTACACAATGATGTATCAAAAAAAAAAAAAAAATCCTTACAACTAATGATTGAGTGCTTAACTCTCCTTACCAAGACAAACAAAGGACATGGATGCAAAGGGTAGTGACTATGCAACCACAAAAAAAGTTTTTATTTCTATTAGTTTTGACAACTTTGAAAAAAATTTAAAAAATCAAGTGTTCCTCTTCATATGATGAACATTTTTCGTGTTTCTATAGCCACTGTCGATTTAAAGAGCTATGTCAAAAGCTATATAGTACACCACTCACATATCCAATCCTATAATAAGACACTAAATGATGGATTTGGAATAATCAAAAATCCTTTTGAGAAATCCATGAGTGGCTGATTGGAAGGCATATGTGGCATTTCACCTCAATTAATGAAGAGATTGACTAGGAATAATTAGAGTATAAGAACATCTTGATATTGAGAAAAGGATAAGACTTATCAAAAGTTAAAATCAAGATGAGAGTAGAGGAAGAGAAGATCGTAAGGCAACATTCTCATTTGGAAAACATCTAACAATTACTCATCTCAAGATTTTCACTCCTTATACGAGTCAAAATTTCCTTGGAACTTGTATAGTTATGACTAGATATCATAGGATTGCCATTTTAGAAGTAGAATTAAATCTTTCACAAATGAAATTATTCTTGAGTTAAAGAAATATTTTTTATTGTGTATAAGACCTTGATAATCCAAACAACCAAGAGGACTTTGAACTTGGTGAATAAAGTCATAAATCTACAGTGTTAGTGAGAATCTTGTTAATTTTGTGAATCTCGTTAATTTTGTTTTTTGATAGGTAAGAGGTCGAAGCCAAGATTAATTATTATGATGTGTTGTGATTAATTATTATTAATAATTATTAAGCTCAAGTAGAATCGAACCCAAAACCTTCTAGATAAGAGGCTCACAATTTACCATTGTATTGTAGGCTCTTGCCTCTTAAAGATATCTAATTTTAACCCCATGGGAAAAAATCTTTCAATAACCCATTCCAATGTATTGATGATATTCTAAAGACTTTTAAAAAATGAGATTTTTAAAACATAAAAAAAACACTTTTTTTTTTGAAATTTTAGTGTTTCTATTTTTAGTTGTATAAAACAAAGTCTTTTTTGACAACATTGTTTGATTAGATTAGCCGACTATTTTTTCTTATATTTCTCTCATACAAACACATTTATTAAAAGTTAATTACATTGTTCAAAGTTAGTTTATTGTTTGTTTTCAATCAATTCCAGTCATAATACAACAGGTTATGGATGTGTTAGTCTTGAATCTGTCTTCTTGTATTTCAATATTCTTCTTGTATTTCAATATCAATTATACATGGTACAAATAAATGATTATCTTTTGAAGTTAGATTGACCTTATAAAATAAAGATATAAAAAACATGGCAAACTTTTTAAGAGAAGTTTGTCTACAAAAGTTATATTCTTTCAATTCAAAATAAGATTTATACATTTGCATGGAATGTGAAAGGTCACCATATCGCTTGGAGTCAAAATGGATTGTTGGATGGAGATAAAATAATTACCTTAATTGAAAATTTTGAAAACAAATAATGCATATTAGTTTGTTAAGTTAGTAAGCTTATAACTACTAGCTTGTCCAACAAAATTTAACTTTCAAGAACTAGATTAAATGTCTGAAATATATCTAGAGTTAAAATGTATAAAAAAATAGATTTCCAATATTTTTCATTTCTAATTGAACAAGCCCCACCCAAATGCTATTAGACTACTACAAAATCATTAAATATATGAAAAAAATATAATATTAAATTGGTTTATTTAATTAACTAAATATTTACTTTTTATTTTATACAAATATGTTTATTAGAAATTAAATAACATTGTAAAAACATTTTTCTGAATAAGCTTATTTTTTATGTTAGATAATCGATCGATATAAAAACCTTAAATTATTTTAAAATACGCCATAATCAATAGTTATAAATAAAATACGCCATAATCAATAGTTATAAATCATTACCTTAATTAACAGACCTTTAATTATACACATTTTTTTCTTCCCCAAGAAAAGAATCCAGTGCAGAAATGAAAATATGCACTCTATGATAACAAAGTCGTGAACTAGGGCTTGCCAGAATTATCATATTTTAAATTAACTCGGAGCTGGAAGCGAAGAATAACTTTACTCCAACCATGTGGAAAGATTATACAGATTTCTAAACCTGAGCATCGAGATTCTTTGTTCATTTCAAGAGAAATCTTTGCACAATTTTTTCCCTACAATTCAAATTACCCATGGGTTTATTTCCAAAACACATTTGAAAAGAATTAATTTATTCCAAGAATCAGGTTTTTGTACAATCGATAGCTACCTTGAATTGAACCCATGAAAAGAATTCAATATATTCCAAGAATCGGGCTTTTGTACAATCGATGTCCACCTTGAATCGAACTCCCGCTGGGTCTTCAATGCATAACAAATCAATGAAATATAAAATGTATGTATCACTTTAATGGCAGTAATCTCCAAAAATGCCGGACAACATAATAAAGAGAAGAGACCAAAAACAGAGTATTCCACCTCTGTGCAACTCTTCCCAACTTCCCAAGACAATCGCCCAAGACACCCACAATTCTCTTCTTCTGGTTTTTCCCCCTCTTTACATTAATGGGGGTCGTCTCCTGCATACGCCTTGCAAATATCAAGCAAGCAACCTTGCTTTTGAAAGCCTTGGGGTTTTTCTCCTTTTTCTTCAATACATTTTTCAGTTTACTGAGCTTCGGGGTACGAATCTGATCCTCTCTTTCTCTGCCACTGGTCACATGGAGGGAGGTCGTATGGACCTCCAAAGCCGATCCATATTCAGGCTCATCAGTTTGTGAAACAGAGAACACACTGTCAATATAACTAAGGAGGCAGTGCTCCTTCATTCCATCCATGGAAACATGGGTGAGCTTTAAGGTCAAGTATCTTTCAATGTCATCTTCAGCTTCGGTGGTGTCGATGTCGGTGTTGGTGTCACAATTCAGATCCTCTTCGATGCTTTTTTCGGCATCGAGCAGGACCATTTTTCCAGCAAAGGCATAGCCAGAGCCGAATCGGAAAGACAAGGCCAAGGCCAGCAGGCGGTGGACTAGACCACGCGCCAGCCACGGAAGCCATGATGCGGCCTGCGTGGCCACGGTGGCTGCACCCAATGTATCAATGTGTTTCTTGGATACCTTGAACACAGCCTGCGTTATGAAAAGGCCTAGCCTCGCCACATTAAATAAGTCCTCTAACGGACCAGCGGCGAGGCCAGCCCACAATGTGTAAAGAGCGTGGGCTACAGGCATTACTTTGGGGATGATGTCATTCCTTGAGACAATGTGAACGAAGTGCTTCTTGTAGCGTTTGTTAATGTGCTTTGCTAGGGCTAAGTCAGCGAAAAAGGGGCACCCAAATGTGTAGCATTGTAGTTGCTCGTGGCACCAGGGTGGGGTTATTTCTAGCAACCGTAGTGTTAGCAACGATGCGACAGCGCCCCCTAGAGAGTGGCCTGTTAGAACCACGTTTTGGCCTCGTATTAGCAACCGTCTGAAGTAATGTAATGGAATGCTTTTTGCTCTGTCCAGAAAACCTGTTACATATTGGAAATGGGGAAGCATATCAGTACGATGCTCCAATCTTGACAAGACTGTTAAAAAGTTTTACAATGGCATCGAACATCATTTCAGCACGAATTACACTTTTCCTATCATTTCAGCATATATTTAAAAAAAAAAAAATTTGTTGGAAGTCAGTATTTTTCCATTAGTCTTTTTGATTAAGTACGAAGGACTGAGAAGAATCCATTTATAGTTGGACTCTTTGGGAACCTTTCAACTTCACAAATACACCAAGGGCCCTTTGACATATATTTATTTTAGAATTTTGATTGTCCAGAAGATCATAAATCTGTAAAAAGATTTTTTTCCTCTTTCAATTTAAAAATGGTGATTTTATAGCTATTACTTTTTATTATCAATGTTGTAAGAAATTATTGTATTTTGTTTAGTCATATTGTATAATCTATCTGAGTACTTGTGAAAGTAGAATGATACATCAAACAACATAAAAAGAGTTAAAAAGAAGTCAACTGTTTTCTGAATATATTATTATTTATGCATTATAGTTTGTTGCATAAAAGTTTCTATCATAAAATTTCACAGATGTAATTTCAAATCATTATCAATTTTTTTGGATAGTTTGGTGGGTCTGTATTTTAAGTGAACTATTTGTTGAAATGTTTCAAAAGGTCTTAAAAATATTAGACTAGTAGTTGTACATTTGATCTTCTGATATCATATCATGTTAGTTCTCTTAAACAGTCTAAATAAAATGAGATAGTAGTTGTACACAAGTCATAATAAATTTATATCACTTCTACTCATCAAATATAGATTAGTAAATTTGAAATCTACTAAAAGTTTATAATCAAAATACATTTCTTAAATTTATATATATATATAATCATACTATTATATAAATTCCTGACATAACAATTTGTAACCATTAGAGAAGAGAAAATTATTATAAAAATTACTTTTGAAATTAATGAAGTTAATAAAATATTATCCGTCTGTATATCGAGGTCTCGCGTTCGAAACTGGACTAATTCCAGTGAAAACAACCGAATGAAAATCCCTCAAAATGTTTGAAACCCTAGTTAAGCTCTTACACAAAATTCGAGAGTAACTTCAGAATAGAAAACTTTAAATTTTAAAAAACACTCGGTAACGAAAATAGAACAGATAACCTGCATGCGCAGCTCCGACGCCCAGGCTCACGGACCTCTGCATCATATTCAGATCCGTTAGGGCATCCAGAAACCCCGTGGTGCCTCTGCAGGCGACTATCATGTGACCGCAGGCTATGCTTTTCACGACCAGCAGAACCTGTTTGCTCTTCCCGAAACCCTCATTTTGTAGCTCCTCTTCAGCCAAAAACTGGTACTTTGCGGTTTTCGGGAGGCCGAGCTCTCCGTCGAGAATAGAAAGCTCCTCCTGAGGGTTTCTGCTGTAAGCCACAGCAGAAAGAATTAGGGCGTCCACCAGCCATACCGGATGCCGATCTTCCTTGATTATTTGGCTCAGCGACGCCATGGATCTGCTTTCTTTGGAAATAATTAGGCTTCCGTTCCTCTTCATCGATAAAAGAAGGTATATAACACAATTCCCTTCGATTTGCACCGAAAGAAGCAGAGAATCTACCTTTGAGCAAATCTGCCCTTTCCACAAAAACTTCTTGTTCAAACCCTAAGGAAATATCCCTTCCTTGCTTCAAAATATACTAATTTATTCTGTTTGTCTGCAGAGAATTTATGTTTATTAACAGATAAAACGTCATTGCCTGTTGTGATTATCCATTGCCCGCGACACACGTAAACCTCACTAGACTTCTGCAATCAATGTTTCATCTCTTCTATCGCACTCTTCGTAAGTTATGAGAAAATTAGTCAGATAAGTACATCCCCGGAATTACTGGAGTTTGTCAGGCGCAAATTATTTGGTAGAAAAACAATTTCCATGCTTTGCGCGCCTTCACGACACCGAGTCCGAGCCTTATCAGATTAAAGACAACCTAAGAAAGGTTCCAAGGCATGTTTGAGGACAAATGGAATGAAAATGGTCAAAATAATTGGTTTAGGGGAAGAGGCCTACTAATTGTTGGGATGAATAATTGTGATAGAGTTTTGTTATAGATATTTTCTAATAGTCGACCATATATGTATCAATAAAGATCATTTGTTTGGTTGATAATTAATCAATTAGTGCATCACTATTGGGGCATTTATAACAACTACTTCTACATTTATCCACAAGTACTCGTGTTTCTAGGTGAGTGATTATTGGGGGGTGAACATAATGGGTATCAGGCAAGTGCTTTAAAATGACACTTTTTGACCACTTTACAACCTCTATAAAGAGATTCATAAATGGTCAAATTTTGAAACCTTAGCTTTAAGCTCTTGAGTCATGTACAAAGGTACACTGAAAAAAATGACATAATTTGACTTATGATTTACGAGATCTAGGTGCACGAAGTTAGCCTCAGTCGCTACTAGACCTTTTCTCCTAATGGTCAAGAATTTTTTCTTTAATTTTAAAAAAGTAAAATTTATGATATTTTTACCAGAATTTAACTATATAGTAATTTGAGTCAAATTCATTGATCAATGTTTCTTGAGTGATGATTCACAACAATCCATCCCCCATGAGACTGAATGGAACACTTAGTGCTCATTCCATCTAAGTGATGCTCATAGAGGTGAAACATCAATACTTCATGAAATAGAGGTCAAGGAGTTTGGCGCAAATTACTACACACTTTAATTCTGATAGAATTATCACAACTTGATTATTGTGGAAAATATTTCCTACTTATTAATTAGAATTTATGTTTTTGAAAGAGAGGTTGTAAGTTTGAATTTCAAATTATAAGGTATGCATGAGGTAGTCTCATATTATTGTCACCATTTGTAGGCTCCAAAAACAAGTGGTTAGCATCATGGGCTACGAAAATTCATTTCCTTTCTTTTCCTTCGAGTGAAGAGCATTGCAAGTCATTGTAACTATATTCATGTGATTTAAGCTCCTAAATGATACATCTTCAATATTTTTTTAATTTTCATACTTCACTCTTAATAGTCATTATTCTCGCTTCTTGATTGTAAAGACAAATGTTGTGAGATCTGTTAGTTTTAGATAGCTTGGACAGTTGTTCGTCCATGTGTGATTAATTGGCAAATAATTGTTAGAGTTACAACAAATATTTGTTAATTATTTGACTCCTTCTAGAAGCCACTAGTAACCTATTGGTTAGGTTGTTTTTATCGAGAAGCAACTAGAAACTTCTTGGCTAAGTTGTCTTTATGAAGAAGCAACTAGAAACCTCTTGGTTAAGTAGTATAAAAGGGGTCAAGGAAGGCATTTGG
Organism: Cupressus sempervirens; assembly: GCA_028749045.1. Classification (NCBI taxonomy): domain Eukaryota; kingdom Viridiplantae; phylum Streptophyta; class Pinopsida; order Cupressales; family Cupressaceae; genus Cupressus; species Cupressus sempervirens. Next base: position 231,208,699 of record CM053784.1, read on the forward strand.
TGAACAAAAAAGTACAGAGAACCAGAGTTATAGAAGCATTTGTAGTATTAGCAAATGAGTTTGCAATGATAGCAAACAGTCTTACATTGTTAGCAAATGAGTTTGCAATGATAGCAAATAATCTTGCAGTGTTAGCGAGGGTGTAGTGATAGCGTTGGGGATAGCAGTGGGGAATATTTGCAGGAGAAAATAGGAGGTTGTCTAAATTTTGCCAATGAGAGGCAAGGAATTTTGTATCTCTTGATTTGCTGGAGTTAATATATTTTCCATCTGTAGAACTGGTTTTCCCTTAGGGGTTTTTTTAGGGATGATTTGTCTGAAAATATTGTGTTCTTTGTGTTTTGAATTTCTTTCCATATTTAATTGGTGAAGTTACAGTTGTGTTGTTTTTTGATATTAGCTATGAATTTATTTTCAACAGTTTAATAATCATTTGCAATAGGATATTAATAATTAGTGACTGCAACAGAGTTAATTTTCACATGGTATCATAAAATTATTGAGGGTAGAAGAGTTTTGCCCTAGGAAAGAAATTAAGGGTTTATATAACCTAGTGTGATCTCTTCAAAACTATTATTGCTTTAATCCCTTGAGATGGCTTCAGTTGATTTGAGAGATCAAGATAGATTGGATGGTGCCTCGAATTTTGGTGTCTAGAAGGCTAGAATTTCTTTATTGTTGGAAGAGAATGGTATCAAGGATTATGCTACCAATGTTGTACCTGTACCAATGGATGTGACACAACTTACAACATATAAAGACGATGCCAAGGCGAGGAGGATTATCCTTGATGGTGCCAAGGATCATATTGTTCCACATATCGCAGAGCTAGATACAACGAAGAAGATGTGGGATGCCTTTTTGAATCTATACCAGAATGCTACCACCAATAGGAAGATGATTCTCAGAGAGAAGCTAAAGAATACCCAGATGAACTAGGGAGAAGATGTTACAAGTTACCTCACCAGGCTTAGACTTGTCAAGGACGAGTTAGCAACTATTGGAGATAGTCCTAGTCATGATGAGCTAGTAAGAATAGCCCTGAATGGGTTTTCTAATAGTGGAGTTTCTTTGTTCAAGTTCTCAGTGGACAAGATGCCTTATCGAGTTGGGATCGACTATGGACTGATTTCACTTTGGAGGAGTTTAGACTAAGTCTTGTCAATGGAGTCAACAAGAGTTAGAAAAGTGAGGTGAAATAAGAAAATGTTGCCCTGGCAGGGAAAGGGAAAGCAAAGAATGGATCTAACAAAGGATCAAACTTACAAACTGAGAAGAAGAAGAAGGACCTTTCTAAGGTCAAGTGCTTTAGATGTCACAAGTATGGTCACTATGTCAATGATTACCCAGAAAGGAAGAAGGCAAAGAAGTAGGTGGCAACTTCAACAAGTGTAGATGAACTCTTCAGTAGAATGGAAGATGAGTTTGCACTTATAGCTTGTATGGTGAGCTCAACATCATAAACTATTTGGTATATTAATAGTGGGGCATCATTTCATATGACATGACTTAGAGAGTACTTCTCTAGTTATAAGGAGGAGAACACCAATATCCAAATTTCTATGGGAAACTTGTCCAAACTCAACCTAGTTGGGAAAGGGTTTGTTCAGTTTTTGAGGGAGAATGGAAAGACAATTCCAGTTCATGATGTGTTGCATGTGCCAGGATTAGGTATGAATTTGATTTATGTATCTATTCTTCAGGATAGGGGGTATAATGTACTCTTTAGAGAGACAGATGTGTTGATTAAGCACAAGGGTTGGAAATCACCTATAACTATTGGAGTCAGGAGTGATTGCCTTTATTGGTTGCAGTTTGACACTCCTAAGGCACTCATGAGCAACTGTAATCTCAAAGATCTTGGAGAGCTATGTCATAGGAGGATGGGTCATATTCATCATGGAGCACTCAAATTACTTCATGAGATAGTGACAGGTGTTCTAGAGGTGAGCACAGAGCATAATGATGTATGTAAGGGATGTGTGTTGGGGAAGTTTGCAAAAGTATCTTTTCCAAGGAGTGACACCAGATCTGAAGGTGTTCTTGATCTAGTACATTCAAATGTTTCTGGACCAACATTGACAAAGTCTATTAGAGGATATGAGTACTATGTTACTTTTATCAATTATTTCTCCAAGAAGACTTGGATATACTTCTTGAAGACCAAGGATGAGGTTTTTAGTCGGTTCCAAGAGTTCAAGGCTCTAGTGGAGAACTCAATAGGACAGAAGATAAATGTTCTTTGGCCAGACGATGGAGGTGAGTACAAAGGAAATAACTTCTTAGAGTTTTGTACCAACGAAGCAATCAAGAGATAGTGGATTATTCCTTACAATCCACAACAGAATGGAGTTACTGAGAGGAAGAACCATTCTATATTAGAGGTGGCTACATGGGCAGGATATGCTCTGCTACTTATGACAGAAGCATGTAGTACATCAGTCTACATTCAGAATAGGGTTCACCACAAGGTGCTAGGGAGGATGACACCAGAGGAAGCTTTCACGGGTAAGAAGCCTAATGTTAGCCATTTTAGAATATTTGGGAGTTTTGCATATTGTCATATTCTAGGTGATACACATACCAAGTTAGATCAAACTGCAGAGAGGGGGTACTTTGTTGGGTACAATGAAACTTCAAAGGCATATAGGATTTTTATCCCTGGGACCAAAACAATTATTGTCAGACATGATGTTAAGTTCATGGAGGACAAGGCATTTAGAAGGTCCAGGGATTTGTCAGCAAATAATTAGAGTGAGCAGCCAGTAGGAGCTCCAAGGCCTAATCAAGGGTAGCAAAGCACAAGTACAATTACCAGTACAAGTGTAGGCTTAAGTGGTGAAGTTTCACAGAGCATGGAGCAACAGGTGCAATAGGAAATGCATCTAGAAGACTTAGAGGTTGAGATCTCATCCTCTACAATTGGTAGCAGGAACCGTGAGGTTCAAGAGGTACAAAGGGATACTCAAGAGTTTGTGGGAGCTCCTAGCAAGAGTATTAGATAGTGGAGACAACTAGCCAAGTTCAATGACTATGTGGCATTAGTTAGTCAATTGGTAGATAGTGAGCCTTCTAGCTATCAGTAGGCTGCAGAGCATCAGGTATGGCGAGATGCTATGATTGAGGAGTATTCCTCAATAATGCAGAATGATGTGTGGGAGGTAGTTCCTAGACCAATAGATATAATAGTTGTTGGATCACACTAGATCTATAAGATAAAGCATGGAGTAGATGGTAGCATCAAGAAATATGAGGCAAGGTTCATGGCCAAGGGGTTCTCTCAAACGGGGGGAATAGACTACAACGAGATATTTTCTCCAGTGGCCAGGTATACTTCTATGAGAGTTGTGATCTCATTTGTAGCATCGGTGGGATGGTAGATCCATCAAATAGATGTAAAGACAACATTCCTTAATGGTGAGTTAAAGGAGGAGGTATACATAGAGCAACCAAAAGGCTTTGTAGTACACAACAAAGAGACCCACATGTGCTGATTGAAGAAAGCACTGTACAGACTCAAGTAGGCTCCCAGAGTGTGGTATAAGTGCATTGATACATACTTGCAGGGAAAGGGCTTTGTGAAGAGTGAAGAAGATGCTAACCTCTACTATTTGGTGGTTGGGGGTGAGATTCTCATTCTTATTCTTTATGTGGATGACTTGTTTCTTATAGGTTCACTAGGGCTCATAAAAGACTATAAGAGGGACCTTGCAAAAGAGTTTGAGATGAAGGACTTAGGACTTATGCACTACTTTATAGGCATGGAGGTGTGGCATAAAGATGGAGAGATTTTCCTTGGTCAAGGGAGATATTGCATTGAAATCTTGAAGAGATTCAAGATGGAGGATTGCAAAGTCATGTCTACACATATGATCACCAATTTGAGGAAGGTAGATACATCTAAGGAGGAGGATGTAGATCCCACCTTATACAGATAGTTGATTGGTTTGCTTATGTATTTGGTCAATACTAGGCCAGATATAGCATTTGCAATAAACTCTCTTAGTTAGTTCATGGTTGAACCAAAGAGAATGCATTGGACAACAACCAAGCATGTATTGTGTTACTTGCATGGTATAGTTGAGTATGGGATCATATATGTTTGAGGTGAAGGTATTAGGTTGATTGGCTATACTAATGTAGATTGGGTAGGAAGTACAATAGATAAAAGGAGCACTTCAGGGTTTTGTTTTAGTTTGGGATCAAGAGTTGTATCTTGGTTTAGTAGGAAGCAAAAATCTATACCTTTGAGTTTAGCAGAAGCAGAATACATAGCAGCTAGCATGGTGACATGTGAATCTATATGGCTTCAAAAGTTGTTAGTAGCTAACCTTGTTTGGTTAGAATGTTGAGACTACTATGATAGACTATGACAATCAAAGTTGCATCAAGTTGTCTAAGAATCCAATGTTTCATGATAGGTCTAAACATATAGACATCAAGTAGCACGTCATCAAAGATTATGTACAATGGGGGATTGTTTAGATACAATACATACCTATGGAGGAGCAGGTAGCAAACATTCTGATAAAGGCATTGGGGAAGGCAAAATTCATCTTCTTCAGAGACAGATGTCATGCAAAACAGCTTCCTCTCTAAGAGAGAGTGTTAGTTTTAGGTAGCTTGGAAAACTTTTTGTCCATGTGTGATTAGTTGGTAAATAATTGTTAGAGTTACAACAAATATTTGTTAATTTATTGACTCATTCTAGAAGTCACTAGTAACCTATTGGTTAGGTTGTTTTAATCGAGAAGAAACTAGAAACTTCTTGGTTAGGGAGCAACTAGAAACTTCTTGGTTTAGTTGTCTTTATGAAGAAGCAACTAGAAACCTCTTGGTTAAGTAGTATAAAAGGGGGTCATGGGAGGCATTTGGTGAACAAAATAGTACAGAGAACAACAAGAGTTGTAGAAGCATTTGCAATGTTATCAAATGAGATTGTAGTGATAGAAAACAATCTTGCAATGTTAGAAAATGAGTTTGTAGTGATAGAAAATAGTCTTGCAATGTTAGCAAGGGCATAGTGATAGCGTTGGGGATAGCAGTGGGAAATATCAACAAGAGAAATTAGGAGGTTGTCTGAATTTTTCTAGTGAGAGGCAAGGAATTTTGTATGTCTTTATTTGCTAGAGTTAATATATTTTCCATCTATAGAACTAGTTTTCCTTTAGGGGTTTTTCCAGGGACAATTGGTTTGAAAATATTGTGTTCATTGTGTTCTAAATTTCTTTCCATATTTTATTGGTGGAGTTGCAGTTGTATTATTTTGTAATATTAGCTGTGAATATATTTTCAGTAGTTTAATAATCATTTGTGATAGGAGATTAATAATCAATGATTGCAACATTGTTAATTTTCCCAAGATCCATTATGCATCCAAGGCTAAAAAAGTGGTCATTTCAAAGTGACATCTCAAACATAATTCATATTGCCCCTTACTTGTTCAATTTGACAACTGTAAAATTTGTGCAATTGATCCAATACTTATGCACAAATGCATAGTTAATTATACACAATTGTTTAACTAATAAAGTTACACAATTGATCTGATCACTAACTTTTTTAAATATGTGAGAATCGGCCTATTAGATGATTTATTTTAGTGGATTCTTACTTATAATCCAATGAGTTGTACATTGGAATGTGGGCCATCACTAGTGCTTTTCATCTACCTCAGTTAAGAGAGGCTTTCACCCATTATTCATAAAATGTAAGTTAACATTACTATATTAAGATGAGCCTTAACTCATTTTTTGATAGGTATAATAAAATTTTATTTCTAAATAATAGTATGTGAAAAAATAATTTAAAAATATAAATATTAATATCCTTATTTTGATATAGTTGATTCTAACATTATTATATGAATTGTCCATTTAAGTATATAGACATATTTTTCTTTATCTAGTGAAGTACAATATTACACAAAGTATACATCTAAACACTTTTGTTTTTTTTTAAGTTTTCAATCAAAATTTGAATTTTAACTAAATTGCTCTGCACATGAATGAATAAACATTTCAATTTGTCTCTATATATCATAATAAAATAGTATAAAAAAGAAGATCTCTAAACATATTAGTATTTTTGTCTTCATATATCATATTATAACAATATGATAGAGCATACTTCTAAGTTAATGATCGTATATAGTAGATTATAATATTATAAGGAAGCATAGATGGTTTTGAGTCAAAAGAGGAGTGGGGAGGGGATATCATTATTCTAAGATTGTAGGAGGAGAGGATGTTGATGAAGACGATGATCTAGTAGTGTCATGCCCAAAGTGTACAAGACATCTTATTATACTTCCAACAAAAAAAATGTTCTATGTAAAGTCAGTTTGCATTATACAAGATGTAGAGTATAATTATAAAATGTGGAAGACAAAATAAGATCTATAATTTAGATGATATATAATGTATCCTCTTGTTCCTACACCATTGATGACAAAATATGATATGTCTAAGAACTACCCTAACCTTGATAGAACTACCAAAAATTAATTATATCTTAAATAACTAGAATGGTTGATCTTCTCTTTAAATATTCATAACAAAATTTTGCATATATATTGCCATAAAAATACAACACCTATATATGTATATCCTTAAACACTTGCAACATATTAATAAACCCATAATTTAATATTATTATTATTATTATTGTTATTATTAACCTTATACCAATTTCACCCCAATCCCCAACATTTCCCAAACACCTAATATGCTAACATTTATTGCTAACTATTTCCTAACTAGTCTCTCCAAGGAAGATTACTTATTAGCTAAATAATACTATCCATTTTAATATCACCCTTTAATTTCAACTACCTACTAACCAACTATTTAGAATATTCTAACATGAGTCCTTAACTAAACTGTCCTAACAATCTACATCCTAATTTATTATCTACCCCCTCCTTAGTTCCTTCTAACCCATGTGATCCCTTCCCCAACCTTATCCATCTGACACCTAACCTATATTGCCACCCTAGGCTAAGGTTGGGGTCCCATGGGCACCTGCTTGCTTAAAAATAGAGCGGGTGCCGCTGAGCTTTTTTAGGAACATTTAAATGGGAGCAGTCCCATGGGCATTACATATAAATTTTCTTTAAAAAAAAAACTCGTAAATTGAAGGAAATATTAAAAATATAAATTGTTGTTTTTAGAAGTTTTGGTAGGGTGATTTCAATTTGGAGGGAAAATGAAGGATAGGTTCTTGCCAAGTGGTAGAATTCTTCCCTAAACAATAGGGGCTATTTCCAGCCCCCCCCTCCCCCGCCCCCTTTTCCATCTGCTCAACTAAAAAGTAGGGGCTCCTAGTTAATAGGAAAAGATTATAAATTAAGCTTTAGCCCCCCCCAAAATATTATCATGGGACCTCTAGCTCCTGAAATATAGAGCCCAAGCCCCCTCCATGGGACCCCAGGGTAAGAAGGGAATGGCACTAGTACTCGTGTGGGCCCCTTAATGTACATGGTGTTAATGTGGGCAAGAGGTGTGAGATTCAAGTCGTAGGTGTGGGTGTTGCGCATGAGAAGTGCTTGGGTTATGTGCATGGCATGGGGAGGATTGGAAGTGGTAGGGACCACTTCCCTCCTCCCATTCTCCAATCATCGTCTCATGTGTACGACGCCTCAACTCCTAGGGGAATCCCACCATTCGCCATCATAATTTTTTTAATGCCAAAACCAAGGTCTGTCTCCACATCAAAAGTCAAACAAGGAAATTACCACCACAATTCTAAATTTTGATGGGCATTAGGATATGCACATTGACAAGGACCTGCCCCTTTGTCCTTTTATTATCCCTTTTTTTAATGTGCCCATCATAGTATTCCTTTAGGTTATACTTATTTTTTATTATTTTTATTTATGTAGTCTCTCTCTTTTTAAAGATTTTTATGACATATGCAAATTATTGATAGTGACTTGTTCTTCAAGGAATAGTCACGAGATTCTTATGAATTATATTCATCTAGGTTGAAATCTATAATTTTATTGGTTTCTTACTAAGGAAGTATCCAAGAATATTCTACTTATTATATTATTGGTTTGTATTGTAACTTTGTAACTTGTGACAGTGGGGTATTTTCTTGTTTCTCCATATAAATTCTAGAGAAGTAGAATGTGCATCTACAACATATATTTTCTTATGAAGTTTATACTACATCATATATTTGGTTTACTTCCTTATATTACAACTATGATGTTAAGGTGATTCATTTGGTGATAAGCTTGATGTTATTCTGACACTCCTCTACACATGAATAAAATTTTCAATATATTCAAAGGCACTTGAATAATAGTTTAACACACGAAATGAACTTGTATTGAAATCAAATATGAATCCATTAGATTTCTCTCTCATACCTATGATGGAGTTTTATATGCACTTCCTTGTTGATCTGATGCATAATGATCCTTTTCTTCATATGATCTATTGTATTGTACTACATCTATATGTACCAATTCATAACTTTAAAATGAGCATGATGCAAATCGATATCTAATCCTTTCTATGAACCTTAAGAGGAATAGAGTGTTTAAATGAATTAAGACTCTCTACATCCTTTTAATTATGATACATCAATGTTACATTCACATGCAACTAAGCATACTATTAAATCTTACAAGATAGTTACATAAGAAGATATCCTAGTTTCATCCTCCACAACAAAGTTCACACAATGAAGAGTCCACTTTTACAATGCAATGCACTAAGGCATAGAGGAAGGGTTTACCCTTACAAGGAAATATTCAATAAAATAAAGAAGGATTTCATTCTTTCAACTGACATGGCCCTTTATTTCTCATTAAAACATGGATAAACATCACACTTCTTCCTTGAAACCCAAGAGCACAAAACCTACAATAAGAGCACAAAACCTGCAACAAGAACACAAAACCAAGAACCATGGAGGCTCACCTCCCAACCTAGGCCTCCAAAGAGGCTACCCATAAAGCTAGGGAAACATGGCTCAAACAAGTTACACTCAAGCACCAACAAAGCATAAAACATATCATAACAACACGTAAGCTCCCTTCCAAGGCTTAACACAATGATTCACCATTGGAATCATGAAACAATGGGTGAAGGTGGGCTCTCCAAAGAGGAGAATTCCATATCCATATGCACATATACATTTGTAATTGCATAACACCTCTTCAAGGCTATCATAATACATCTTCCTCATCACATCAATACACTTATACCTCCCATACTAACACACAAGGCATATGGCTTCAATGGAGCCCATAGTCCATGAACAAACAAAACCCTCTCCAAGAGGAAAATCTCTCAACTTCAATGTTGATCCCAACTAACCCCTTCACCCAAGGCATATCTTCCCTCCCAAGGGTGAGTGAAGCCTTCACACCCATTGACATCCATATACACAAAAAAACAAGAATAAAATCTGCAAGAGAAATCCATCACAACAATGACACATACCAACAATCTCAACAAAAACACATTACATGAGCTTTAACACCAAATGAACATGAACAACATTATTGATCAAGTGCAATGAGAGTTATGGCATGGGCACTGACCTTGGTCCAACCTAAAGGCAATGACAGTTGATGAAGAACCCCCTTATCCTTAGTCTTTCTCCTTCTCAAAACACTGGTTGTCTCTAAACTTAGAGAGTGGGTGAACACCTCACTAGTTTGCCCAAGTCTCCCTAAATAGGCTTCCCACTATCTATTTTGGCAAAAACACCAAGCCACTTCCTCTTACAAACTTGTCCCCCCCTAGGTTTGCTATTTTTGACTTAGGGAAAACATGGGGAAGAACTCATGTGACAACTCCATTTTCGAATTGGTGGAATAATACATTGGTAAAGGGGACCTCTAGGCTATCTAGGCATTAATATGGTCAAAATAAGGCCCCTAACATGATATACTATCATATGGGTAGCTTATTTTCACACCAAGGACACTATGGGACCACCTAATGACCCTTCAAAACCCTAGTCAAGTCTACAATTCAAATTTTCTTTTGATAATGATCCATCCTATCTCTTGCCAAGTGGGTTTACTTAATCTTTAACAAGGTAATTAGTTTAAGGGTAAAAAAATACTATCGTGACCAAAACCCTAGGTGACATGTGATTAACACACAAAAAATTGTAAGTGTCAAGTGACACATTAAAGCACATTACACATCATCATGACATGTCTCTAATGCATCTTTGAGATTAAAATTTCCACACACAAATGCAAGCTTACATTTATGAAATAAAATACATTATAACAAGGCTTTTGAATCTTCCAAAGATTCACCCTTGGTTAAACTGTGTTTACATTGGTTTGGACCTTGTTTTCCCAATGAAATTCCATGGTTCAATTTCCTGCACACTAAACTTAAACATCAGTAGCCCAATGAAAAATCATATAAAATGCATGTATATAGGTGCATGACAATTTCATATTGAATAATCAGCATTAACATACTCAATTATCCTAATAAACTTTATTTTCTAATCATTTTTATATAGAGCATCTAAAACATTAAAATATCAGAATCTACATACCAATATCACTATCTAATCAAATTATCTAACTTACATTCTGAACCAAATCATAATCCATTTTTGATCATATTGATGAAATGTTGAATCTATACTATTAAATTAGCCAACACAAAAATTAGTTCCAAATACATATTTTAGGTCAAAATCATCAAAATGAAAACATCTCAACTAATATCCTTTGATTTAGTTAAATACCATTTGGTTGCTGAAAATATCCCATTATCATTATGAGATAATTATAAAGTGTATCAATTATGTCAAGTAGACAAGATGTTTGCATAGTCATGTCACATAGTTTTAGAATCCAATCATAGAATGAATTGATCATATTTTATTGGTTCATAAAATATTTCCTTATGATTACCAAGATATCCACCTAATTGACTTATTAGATTTAATCATATCAAGTTCTACCATGTAGACCTTTATCTAATTTGATAACAACTTCCATCTTAGGGCTATTAATATTAATCACAAGAGTGGGTGTTGATTCATCTTTTCCATAATAACGATCTAATTCAATTATCTTAATAGGCCATAAAATATCATGAACCCATCAATGTAGTTTCTACATTATGACATCTCGAGCCTTTTTTCTACATGTCTTAGCTTATCAACCTAGTGTAATTCTGAATAGGGTACTCAATATGGCAATAAATAAAATATATACATTAGTCTAACTAAGATCTAAGGTTCATTATAGATAAGGAAAATGTCAACCATGACATACTTTGATCCCAAAACCCTATTACCATTTCTTTTCCATAAGGCATATGGTAACTATACATAATTCACATTTTAATATGCTAGAGATAGAAACATGACATTTCCTCCCTTATGTTTCCTACCTTTGACCATATTTGTGTCATTAAGATTTATAATAGGGTACTAGGGAAGGGGCCTTACAAGTAGCCTCTTGGAGGGCTTGTGCTTTGTTGATGACCTGTTATGTCCTTGCTATGTTGTTTTTTGTGGGCACTAGTGGGGTGTGTTTGACTAGGGCTCCCTTTGCCCCTAGGATCTCCTTTCTTTTGGTTATCAGTTGTGTTTCTCATCTTATAACCTATTACTCCATTTTAATGCAAGGGTTGGGTTTGAAGATTGTTGTGATCTAGTTTGGGGTTGTGTTAAAAGTTCCTATTGGGGTTTGGTCCCCACTCCTTGTACTAGTATAATTTGTGCCAATGTTTTGGGCTATGTACTTTATGGTGAAGGGACCTTTCTATAGTATGAATGCAATATTAGATGGGAATATTTTATCATTTGTTGGGACTATTTTTTTGTGGCATGTCCATCTTGCTATGGTTTGTGGTGGTGGTGGGTCTTCTAGATTTAAAATATTGCTTGCTTATGAACCTTTGGCAACATGTCTAGTTTTCTAGTGTCATTGTAGGGGATTTTTCACTACTAGATGTCTCTAGCCCTATCTTTTTGGGGGTCTTCCTCCTTTGCACATGGGTATTTAAGGATTGATTGTATAATATCCATACTCGATGTTTCATTTGGAAGGAGTACGAACCTTGTTAAGGGAGCTTACTTGGAAAGCCTCCTTGGTTTAGAGGTTTGTCTCTATGGCTTCCTTGCACATAGATGTTCTATGTGGTTAATACCTAGAATGATTGTGATGGTTATTGTCTTGTTTGAAATTTTGGGTGTTGTGAAGAATTTGTGGAAGTGGACAAAGGGAGCCATGTTCCTATTTTATTATGATGGTGATATAAGAGTTCACTCCTTTGTTCATACTAATGGAAGAGGTTTTTCTTTGCCAAATTGAAGGTGCTAGTTGTTGGCACCCCTCGTGAGGGGGATTGGTTAGAATCCCATTCCAATTTGAGCTTTGGTGTTTTTTATTTATGACTTTGGCCCTATTGTGTGGATATGGGATTATCCCTTTCTAGGTGAATCCTCCCTGCTATGATGTAAACAAAGATGCAATAACTCTTCAATCTTATGGAGAACTTAGAAGATGTTTTTAATGTGGTGGGAATTATAGATAGGGATTTCTTTATCCCATTTATCAAAACTTGAGATGATGATAATATTGTTACATTATGTGGAAGGAGCATGGAGTTTGTTTAACTTCCTTTACTAATCTTGTAGTGGTTATGGTTTATGGAGGAGGTTCTCAATTTGGGGTTCCTAGTGTAGGGGAGGATTTCCTTTTTGTGTGGGATGTGTTTGACTACATCTCACTTATTTTTATGGAACTTCCAATTTTTGTGAGCAAGGACAATGGTCTTGTTTTATCTTGTGGTCATTTATTTGGGGAAAATTTTCAATGGCCCATGTTTGTCTGTGGTGTTTGGTTAAAGTTTGTAATTGGTTTTAGAGCTTTTTTATCTATCATGGGGGCTTGATACATTTTGTTTGATTTTTCCTATTTCAGATTTCCTATATAGTTGGATGTGCCTCCTATGGAGGTGGTGACATGCTTCATGTTTGAGGAGGATTATAAATTAATGTGGGCTTCATCATTTTGTGACTATTTGGGTGTGAGATGAAGTTATGGTGATATATCATTTTTCTATTCTCTTTCTTTCATGCTACTATACAGGTGGAATCCTTTTATATTCAGGTAGAAAGGAGGTTTGTAATGAGGAAGTTTTTCTCTAGTTGGAGAGATGTTACTTTTTTGTCCTAGGATGGTTTTGACTTTGTTAGTAGTATATTGTTAGTGGTTTCTTTTAGCACTTCCATTGTAAGTAGCTATTTGTGGCCTATTTTTATCCTAGTAACCACATTATTACTTATTGACAATGTGCCTCTCATAGCCTTGAGTTGTTATTTCCATCACCTTTTTTCAATGTGTTGTTTCTTTCTTGATAACCTTTTGATTATGTTATTGTAAGGTTCAACCCCTTTGTTTGATTGCTTAGTTACTTAAAAATATATTAAAAAATTATATAAGATATGCATGGTACATGAGCACCTGCTTGCCCCCCAAAACATTATAATAGGACATATGATCAATAAGTTGTAATAAGGTTTAATTGTAAGGCCATTTGCTTGGGTAGCAAAACTATAAACCCCCCAAGTCAAACTTGGTCAATGAAACACAAATCTTGCATAAATTGGATCTAGAGTCTATTTAGCGTGATTTGATATGTTTCATAACTATTGACATAGGTTTCTATCATAAGTTTATCCAAAGTTGTCACTATGCAAAAATTTGTATCTTTTGCATAATGTTGCTTGACAAATTTTATCGAGTCAAGTATGCAAACTAAACAAACAACTTTCCCCAGTGGTTAAATAATTCAAATATATGTTGGGGAATTTGTCCTTGCTATAATTAAACACAAATCAATAAAATTCATAGTAGATCGATTTAAGGATATGTATTTGAGCATTCAAATTCAATAAAAAAACAATTTGTTTTATTTACAATTTCTATACTTTTGACATTGTCATTTGATTCCAATGATTGATATGATTGAATAGATTGTTGTATCAAGTGGTGACATGAATTAGGGACACTTTGGAGGGTTTGAATTGAATAAATTAAGTTTTGTACAAGATATTGGTGATCAAGTACTAATCTAGGTCTAAATTAGATACATTAAGTTTTGTGCAAGATATTGGTGATTGAGTGCTGATAGGCCTGAAACCCTTGCATTGACCAGGGTTTGGAATAAAAATGACTCTAAATTTAATTCTAACCATAGGTTTTTTTTGAAATTAAAGTCCAAAAATATAATTGAGATGGGGGGTGGAGGGGTGAATAAACTATATGCTTTAAATAAACTTTATCAATTCCAAAAAAATTGAAACATGTAATCAAAAGATATAGCAACCACAAGATGATAACCATGCAAACTGACACAAGATATGTTAACTAGGGAATCCCTTAATCAGTGGGAATGATGCCCACAAGATGATGTACTAATATAAATTTCTTTTTTAAAGGATGTGACCCTTTTAGGAGTCAATTCAATACAATTAGTACATATGAGTCCATATTAGGAGTCTTTGAATCCATTCCATGAGATTCCAACCCTATTAGGAGCTATTCCAACCTTGTTAGGAGTTGATAGGAAGTTAGTTGAACCCACTGTCCAAATTGCTTCAATACTATTCTCACTAAACAATTCAAATAACATATCTAAGAAAACGAAATGACTAAAATAAAAAATTATCTTGCCAATGCAATTCCTTTGAAGTCCTCAACATATTGTTCACATCATCCTCTACTCTGATCTTTACAAGTTAAGTTCTAAAACTAGCATAACATTACATAACATAACATATGATGATTTCCAACCAAGAAAAAATCTTTCCTTTATATCAAGTCATAATAACTGATTGAGTCTCCCTTGAGGCTTTCCAATGTGCAATGAATAATATAGGCCCATCATAAGATATTAAAATTATGTTCCACACACTACAAACCAAATTAGGCCTCCAAGGAATAACCTACATGTTATCCTTCAAAGGTCCTCATAAAGTCAAAATTGGATTCCATCATCTTGAACATAGCATGATGAACATATCTTTGACCAAAATCCAAGCTTGTTGATAAAGATTCAAACTTGTCAAAAAGATATAACACAAACAACAAAATACAATTTCCTACAAACCATTCGGCAATCAATTATCTACAAAAATTCTGTAACTTAAGCATAACTTCATATTTCTTTCTGCAAACATAGATACATAATCAATAAATATTCAAGAACATACTACTAACCCCATTGAAATAAACACAATAAGCTATGACTTCACTAAATAAAATTATCTTTGTCACTATGCCTGAACTGTACATAAAGATGATAAGTTGACATCAATGATAAACTAAGTCATGAATGTGACACATAAGAACTCAGTCATCTCCTAAGCATACTATCCATCTCTCCAATTATCTCCCCTAGGAATTCATGCTAGCAATATCCCCCTTTGACATTGATGACAACATATGATGAAAAACATCAAAGTTCCAAGAATACCAAATATATTTCTTTCTCATCTGCTTATTCAATCTATAACAAAGATATTCTCCCCCATTCATGCTACTTTCATAGATGCACAAGGTTTAAAATGTATCACTCTCCCCTTGACATCAATAATTGGATACAAAAGGTGTTTTTCATGTATTACTCTCACCCATTGACATAAATAAAAAAGGTGCCATTATGCTAACTCATAAAGTTCAATAATCTCCAATACAATCTAAGAAAGATCATTGATGGAAGAGCATCATGGGCATAAGAGCAATCTTGCATCAACCAAAAAATATTTTATTTTAATTTTTTAAATAAGGATTGTCTTAATGCATAATTGTTTTCTATGGAGGCTTTCTACTTAGTAAGTTAGTCATACGAGCTTAGAATGTCCTAATTTCAAAAGTGGATATTCATCTTGGATATATCAGCCTACCAGTTGAGGCTCAATGATATATCATGTGTATTTATGGATTTATTGTGGATTTTTGGTTTGTAATTTTGGTATATAAACTTTAGACTCACTGTTGAAGGCCTAAATGTGGCCAGATGAGGCTCGAAAACTTGATGGATGGGCACTTGCACAGATCCAAGCTTGTAGATCAGGAGCCAAGGTTTCCAAAAAGTGGTTATAATAGCCAATCAGAGCAACAGTTTGAGGGTTATGGCCTTCCAAAGTTGGGCCAACCAAAACTTCCAAAATAAATGTCAAAAGTGTATTTGGCCACTCTACATGTATTGTTAGGGTCTATCATCCCTAGGTATTAAGTTTGAGTATTTAGAACCTTCCTGGGTGGCATAAATTTACCTATTTAAGAAATGCCCAAACATTGTCTAGGACAACTCTAGGTGATAGTTTGTAGCAATGTCCTACAGATTAATGTAATGAATGCACCATGTGGGTTAGCATATTGTAATTCTAAATTCTACAATTCCATATATGTGATGATAATAAGAAGCCCATATTTTGTTCTCACATATTGTTTTTGTTTCATTATTTTTGTTATGTGTTTATGGTATTAAGGGGAGCACCCTTCATCACTCACCAAGTGTTATAAGATGTTAATTAAAAATTATCAAGAGTTCTTGATAACTTTTCCCAAAAGTGACTACTCCCCAAAGAAAACATCACCAATATGAAATCTAGATAATAATAAGCTTTGAATATACTGAACTAATGCAATCTTGCACTACTACATTTGTCCATGATTTTCGAACAACATTTTTGACTAAAGGTCATTTTGGCTTGTGATTTTCAATTTTTTATGTTATATATCCCAAAAGGGTCAATATTTTAACCTTATATAATTTTGTTGTCAAAATTTTAATTTTAGTTAAGTCTATTGTCAAAATTTTGACCAATGCGAGATTTAAACAAAAAGAAAAGTTAAAATTCATTTGCTTCCATCATTTTCATGGGCGGGAGAAAGGGATTAAGTGCAGCACCATTTGTTGGAAATATAGAAGGAGTAACTGAGGGGGGGGGGGGGGGGTCACGAATCAGTTACCACTAAAATAAATCCCAGATCCCTTAGATGTCAACAATAAAATCTAGACTGAGAAAACTAATTGCTATTGTTACTTGGTAAACACATAGAAAATGTTGTAACTTGGTAAATGTAGAGTGCGAATTAATTTTAGAAGATCTTAAAATATTAATAGTAATTAATTTGCAAGCATAAGAGAAATAACATGAACACATGAGATACCAAGATTTAACGTGGAAACCCAATATGGGAAAAACCACCAATGTAACTAGTTACTATTTTTTTCACTCTTCTGAAGTGAACTTTGTTAGGAGCCAACCTTGTTAAAGGTTACAAAACACACTATTAGGTGTGACCTTATTAGAGGATTTAATCACCCTGTTAGGAGTGGCCTTGCAAGAGGTCTTAAGACAATTCAATGGAATCACCACCTTGTTAGAGGATTTACAACTGGCCATTAAACCAACTCTGTTAAGAGATTTTAGATCACTGCTATAGTGGTTAGAGAGTAACAATTAAATGACTTGATTGTGATGCAACTAAATTATTAAATCTAGATATCTTTTCTACTTAAACTTGATCCTTCCTAATTGAATATTACTTTTCTACTCCACAAGGATACATGCTTATCCTTCAAGTTCACTCTCACTCTTTCCTTCTTAATCCAATCAACACACTTGCATACACACTAGAAATATCAACTTGACCTTTCATTTATACCTTCCAAATTGTCAAGTCAGTCAAAATTCAAATTTCAATAACTAATATTCATCATCATAGTCAGCTAGAAAGAATACATAAAGCAATTAAGCTTCTCATGCCGAGACAACAAAATCCTTTATTAGCTGACCCTGCTCAATAAACACTGGTTCTAAGACGATTTCCTGCATTAACCAACAGAAGCTTAGTTAACACTGTGAACTTGCAAAAATCCTTTGGTAACTGACTAAACTTGGTTAGCACTAACTCTGTCCAACTTACCCTTTATTAACCATGTGAACTCGGTTGAAACTATTTTCTGCCATAATTTCCTTTGGTGCTCAAGTGAGCTCGGTACACATTGTCTTCATAGAGTAAACTTTAGGAATGCTCGGTAGACAAGGAAAACTGTCTTGCTAACCAAGTGAACTTAGTAAGCACTAATTGACAACTGATACGACGTTTGTGTGACATCAAAGACAATACACAATTAGACGATTGTATCCAACAATCTCCCTCTTTGGCATTGATGGCAGCACAACATGTCATAGCACAATGAAATTTGAGAACAAGACTTTCTTTGATAGAAAGTTTCTCCCTTTTAGATTTTTCACCAGAAAAAATTCTTCTTTTATGCAGTAATGTCCCTCTATGAAGGAATTACATAACTTCTCCCTCTTGAAATGACAAAAGCAAATTTCAGAAAGATATGACAGTAATCTTCTCCCTCTTTGACAACACATGCCAAAGACAACACATACCAAATTAGTATCAATGCACCTTAAGTACTGATTTATATGCAATATTCTCTTAACTATGCTACATCAACTGATTGA
Source organism: Cupressus sempervirens (assembly GCA_028749045.1). Taxonomy (NCBI): domain Eukaryota; kingdom Viridiplantae; phylum Streptophyta; class Pinopsida; order Cupressales; family Cupressaceae; genus Cupressus; species Cupressus sempervirens. The sequence goes on from CM053784.1 coordinate 231,227,197, forward strand.
TCTTCAACTTGGTTGCTGTTGATGCATCACTAAAAATTTCATTTAGTGAGCTTCAGATAGAGGAATGACCCCTAACTTACCTCTTAGATACAGGAATGCATCCTTAGGTAATGGCTTGGTGAATATTTCTACAATTTGTTCTTTTGTGTTGACATATTCCAATATGATTTCTTTGCCCTCCACTAGTTCTCCAACAAAGTGATATTTTATAGCAATGTGCTTAGTTTTGGAATACATCACTGACTTCTTTGCACTGGTGTTATCACAATACATGACAACTAGTTCTTTGATCTCAACCTTCATGCCTTCCAACAATTGTTTAAACCAAACAATGTTAGAACAATTCATTGCTGCTGCAACATATTCTGCTCTTGCTGTAGATTGGGATGTGCAATTTTGCTTCTTGCTTGTCCAAGATACCAACCTTTTACCAAGAAAGAATGCTCCACCACTTGTGCTTTTTTTGTCATCAAGATTTCCCACCCAATCAGCATCAGTGAATACCTTTAGGTCTAAGTTTTCTCCAAGTTTGTACCATAAACCATAGTCTTCAGTGCCTTTCAAATATCTCAAAATTATTTTGATTGACATCATATGATTTTCTTTGGGTTTAACTGAGAATCTTGCCACTATCCCAACTGCTAAAGTAATATCAAGTCTTGTGTGAACTACATACTGTAATTTCCCAATCATTGATATGTATAAGGTCTGATCTACTTCTTTGGAGCCATCATCTTTTGTAAGCTCTAGTTTAGTACACATGAGGGTACCAATTGGTTTAGAATCTTCCATACTAAACCTCTTGAGTATCTCCTTGATATACTTAGATTGAGTAATGTTGATACCATTCTTGTTCTACTGTATCTGCAATCCAAAAAAATTAAAAAAATTCACCAAATATGGACATTTCAAACTCTTTGTTCATTTGTTCTAAAAATTCTTTACATAGATCATCATTCCCTATAAATAGAGTATCATCCACAAATATCTCTACCAATACAATCTTGTTATTTGGTCCTTCCTTGATATACAAACTACTGTTATCATTAGTTCTCTAAAAACCAATCTATATAAGGTAGTTATGTAACCTTTCATACCATGCTCTAGGAGCTTGTTTCAAACCATATAGTGCTTTGTGTAATTTGCAGACCATGTCCCTTTTGTCTAGATCAACAGAAGCTTTTGGTTGTTCAATGTAGACTTTTTCATCAAGAATACCATTGAGAAATGCAGATTTAACATCCATTTGATATACTTTGAATCCTTTGTGAGTAGCATATGCAAGTAGGGTCCTAACATCTTCTAATCTTGCAATAGGAGCAAAAGTCTCACCATAATCAATTTCTTCTTCTTCAAAATAGCCTTTGCACACCAATCTAGCTTTGTTTCTTGATACTTGTCCAACTTCATTCAACTTGTTTTTGAATACCCATTTTGTTCAAATCACATTTTTATCTTTAGGTCTAGGAACAAGAGTCCAAGTTTTGTTCTTCTCTATTTGTTCTATTTCTTCATTCATTGCCTCAATCCAACTTTCATTTTCTATAGCATCCTTAACACTTCTAGGTTCAAAATCAACAAGTAAACATGTACCTTTTAGTTTCCTTCTTGTCATAGTACCTTTTGATTATCTCCAATAATTTGATTAGGTGCATGATTCCTTTTGACATACTTGGCCAATACAGGTTCTTTTCCTTTAGAATGAATTACACTATCTTCATTTCAAATTTCAACTTTTGGCTCGGGTCATTTAGACTCAGTAGACATTGGCTCGGTAGCTTCAAACTGTGACTTAGGTCCTTGTGACTTAGTTTGAACTTCTTGCAACTCGGTAGCTGAGGAAGACTTGGGAGGTGAAGTCTCCTTATTGTTAGATGTGTCTGGTAATGTATCAGGTTCGAAGTAAAAAAATCTTTTGTAATCTTTTGGTTCCCTTTTGCTTTCTTCTTCAGTTCTTTCTACAAACTCATCAATTCTCACATTTGCACTTTCTATGATTTTATGAGTAGATAAATTCAAACATTTATATGCCTTACTTCTGCAAGAATATACCTTCATCACCTTTCAAATCAAACTTTCCTTTTCTAGACTCTTTCAAGATATAACATTTACTGCCAAATACTTTTAGGTAACTTACATTAGGTTTGTAGCCATACCATAGTTCATAGAGAGTTTTATGTGAGCCCTTCTTCAACTGTACTTAGTTCAGAGTATGGACTGTAGTGCTGATGGCTTCCTTCCAGTATTTGATAGCAATATTCTTTTCAATCATTAGATTCCTTGCACAATCCATGATGGATCTATTTCTTCTTTTCACTATTCAATTTTGCTCAAGAGTATTAGGGGTTGATACCTGCCTTTTGATTCCTCTTTCAATGAAAAAATTATTGAATTCATTGGAGATGAATTCACCACCTTTGTCTGATCTTAAGCATTTTAATATTTTCCCTATTTCTTTTTCTACTCTTGCTAGATACCATTTGAATTTCTCAAATGCTTCTGACTTTTCTCTAAGATATATAATAGTCATCATTCTAGAATAGTCATCAACAAAAAGAATAAAGATTTTTTCTCCACTATAGCTTTCTATTCCAGTGGGTCCACATAGGTCAGTATGCACAATTTCCAAGACATCTTTAGATTGATAGTTTTTTCTTTTAAAACTAGTCTTTCCCATTTTTCCAATCTAATAATTTTTGCATAATCCAACATTTGGTTTCTTCAAACTAGGAATACCTCTTACTTTTCTGAAATTTCTTATTTTGACCATATTATCAAAGTTTACATGACATAGTCTTTTGTGCCATAACCAACTTTCTTCCATTTGAGTAATAAAACATGGGCAATTACCAAGATCAAGATAAAATAGGTTACCTCTTATTTGTTTGCATGATTCAATTAGATTCCCTTTTTCATCCAATAGTCTTGCCTTGCCATGCATGAATTCTACTTTGAATCCAATGTTGATTAGCTATGCCACACTTAGCCAATTATGTTTTAGTCTTTCAACCCAATAAGCATTGTCACATACAAGTTCATTGGGCCCTTTTATGCAACAAGGTTCATTGTTTCCAAACCTTACACTACCTCCATCATAGTGTTCAAAGTGTTCATATTTTTTTTTGTCTCCAATCATATGATGTGAACATCCACTATCTATGATCCATGTATCATTTTTACTAACATGAGAGATAAGTGCCATCTTATCATCTTCTTCATCAAATTCATCTTTTACAACAATGTATACTATTTCATCTTCACTTTATCATAATCTTTAGCCATAAAACAAGTCTTCTTACCTTTGTCTTTGAATGATTTGTGACTTTTGGATTCCTTCTTGCCTTTGTACTTGTGACTCTTCTTCTCATCCCTGCTCTCTTTGTTTGGGCACCTAATAACAATATGACCAATCTCTTCACATGAAAAGCATATTAAAGCAACTTTACCTTTGTACTTCCCTCTTGCTCTAGAATATTTCTTTGCAAGTAAAGCTTCAACAACTTCAAGATTACTATTAGAACTTCCTCTATTTCCTCTTCACTTTCTGACTGAATGTCCTTTATTTTCTTGCCTTTCTCTTTGAGTGAAATTTTGGACTCAAATGCAGATTTAGTATTTTTGAAAGCTAGAATATAATTGTCAAAGTTGTCTAGCTCAAAAGCTGCCAATCTTCCTACGAAGGCATCCAAACTTAATTTGTGATTTGGATCACACCTCTTTTCTTGAATAGTAGATACTCTAATTGCATAGATAGGAAGAAATGTTCTAAGAACTTTACTTACAATAGTTTCTTCCTTGATTTCTCCTCTAGAAGCTTTGATTGCACTGACACTAGCTTTGATTCTTTCAAAATATTTGGCAACATTTTCATCTTTTTTCATTCTCATCTAATCAAACTATCCTCTAAGGCTTTTTTCTTTGGCTCTCCTTACATTTTGATCACCACCATAGATTTCCTTTAGCTTGTTCCACATATCAAAAGTAGTTTTGCAGTCTTTGATCTCATCAAATTCATCATAGTTGAGAGCGAATGCAATATCAATCATCATGATGTTAAGGTTTTTTTTCTCAACAAGATCTCAAATAGATAATGTACCAATAGGTGTTTTGTATTCTTCATCAAGGTATTTGTAGCTTGAATCACTAATGGTGGCTAGATGAAGTCTCATGAGTCCCTGCCATGCTGAAAAGTTGTCTCTATTTAGCTTTGGAATCTCTCACTTGTAAGATATCCTGATCTTTAGCTTAGGTCCTTGAAACCTTTCCTGCAAGAACCTAAATACTTCGATACCAATTGTTGGAAAGGGGTGGGGGGAGGGGGTTGGGGGGGTGAATAAGTTACTACTAAAATAAACCCTAAATCCCTTAGATGTCAACAATAAAATCTAGATTGAAAAAATTGATTGCTGCTGTTACTCAGTAAACACATAGAAAATGTTGTAACTCAATAAATGCAAAGTGTGAATTACGTTTAGAAGATCTTAAAATATTAATAGTAATTAATTTGCAAGCATAAGAGAAATAACATGAACACATGAGACACTAGGATTTAACATGGAAACCCAATATGGGAAAAACCACCAATGGAACTAGTTACTATTTTTTTCACTCTTCTGAAGTGAGGCCTATTAGGAGCCAACCCTGTTAAAGGTTACAAAACATGCTATTAGGTGTGACATTGTTAGAGGATTTAATCACCTTGTTAGGAGTGGCCTTGCAAGAGGTCTTAAGAAAATTCAATGGAATTGCCACCTTGTTAGAGGATTTACAAATGGCTATTAAACAAACTCTGTTAAGTGATTTTAGATCACTGCTACAATGTTTAGATAGTAACAATGAAATGACCTAATTGTGATGCAACTAAATTGCTGAATCCAGATCTCTTTTCTACTTAAACTTGATCCTTCCTGATCAAATATTACTTTTTTGCTCCATAAGGATACTTGCTTATCCTTCAAGTTTGCTCTCACTCTTTCCTTCTTAATTCAATCAACACACTTGTACACACACTACAAATCTCAACTTGACCTTTCATTTATACTTTCCAGATTGTCAAGTCGGCCCAAATTCAAATTTCAATAACCAATATTCATCATCATAGTCGGTTAGAAATAATACATAAATTAATTAAGCTTCTCATGCCAAAACAACAAAATCCTTTATTAGCCAACCCTGTTTGGTAAACACTGGTTTTGAGATGATTTCCTATGTTAACCAACAGGAGCTCGATTAACACTACCAACTTGCAAAAATCCTTTGGTAACCAAGTGAACTTAGTCTGCACTAACTCTATCCAACTTACCCTTCGTTAACCATGTGAACTCAGTTGACACTATTTTCTACCATAATTTCCTTCGACACTCGAGTGAGTTCAGCAGACACTATCTTCGCAAGGTAAACTTCAGGAATGCTTGGGAGAAAAGGAAAATTGTCATGCTGACCAAGTGAGCTTAGTAAGCACTAACTAACAGCTAATATGACATTTGTATGACATCAAAGCCAAAACACAATTAGACAATTATATCCAACACCATTGTTGAGAAAATAGGTATGATTTATGAACTTTCACCCATGCTCTCCTCTCATGATTTTTTCTACCAAGAATTTTTGAAGTTAGATTTTATTTATTTCCAAATATTTCCACATTTATGATTTCTTATCCTTGTGATTGACGACTTGCAATAGTTTTTTTTACAGTATTGGAGAAGGAAGAAGGGGAAAAATGAATCTAACCTCAAAAAGTGAAGAAGGTATGAATCTGACTCATTCCTTTACTATTTAGGAGTGAATATATATTTTGTCTCTTGTCATGCCCTAGACATGTGATGCCCACCTACAACAAAAATTTCAAAAAATCTTCTATCAAATATAGCGATAACCCCACAAATGGTGGTGATATTGTTGAAATGTTGCATAGCTCAAGGTCCTCTTAGCATATATCCACAAAAATGTCTAATCTCAAACACTAACTACAAAGGAAAAATAAAACTCTCAATTGAGCCCTTGGTGAAATATACACTAGAAAGAGTCAATGAGAAAACCTAATGTTATATGTCTCACCTCTTCATTCCATATTGTATTAGTTGAACATATTCATTACCGAGTCAACCTCCTACTAAAATTGTCTTTCTCTTCTAATAAACAAGTAATCTAAATTTACTTTTCAGTATAATATCTAAATTTGGTAGTTCATATTGTAGCTTAAGACATTTTACCCAATTTTTGTATGGTCTAATGTTTATTCATTCTTAATGGGTGTTGAGTAATCTTGTCATGTATTAAAGATGCCCAAATCTTATCACATTACTACCATTGGAAGAGGTAGGTTATATGAATTTTTGTGCTTGATTGACATTTGTATGATGTGTTTTTTTTTTTTGTGGGATTGAGTTTGCATAACATCGATTTGCATTGAGTTTATATGATTTACCATCATAGCCATAAATTCCTCTGTTAGAGATAATCAACTACATTATGATGTAAAAGTAGTTAAGAGTCATAGCAAAATACCTACATCAAAGAACACTCTTTCTCTTTTTATCTAGTTACAAGTCACACTAAATTGGCAACATAAAAGAACACCTTTTCTCTTTTCATTTGGTACTTCATACAGTCTATCCATATATCAATCACCACTCCATAAAACATCCATTTATTAATAATCTAAACTATTCAAGTTCATCTTGAGGAAGATAGATCCTTACACAATAAGCATTAACACATAAGACACCATATGACATGATAAAAAATTAGATACAATCACATCCAAAAAGAGTTAAAATGTCTATATTACAACTACAATGTGCTCTTTAACTATATTTTATCATTTAATTGAATAGCAATAAATTTATTGTATTGTGAATTTATAAAATAAATATGATTAAAAGTGCATCTTGGGTCTCTATACATTATTGATTAAGCAAGAAAAAATGCCCACATAAACACTTAATTGAATGATCAATTCTCATTCTTCTCAAACATCCCATAGAATGTTTGTTAGTTGGTTTGCAATTTCTAGAGCCAAAGAAGCATTGTGAGCACTTTCAATTGTAGATTTAGAATCAAGAGATATTCACATCATAAGTTGCTCATTAAGCCCACTATCCCAACAATGTAGCAATAGTAAAGGTAGAGATGATCAAAGTTTTTGTATTGTGACTTTATTAGGTCTAGCCTTATGTCCTAAATCATGTCTTAAAATGGATGAAAAACATAATGGCATAGGGTAAAGTCTTAGAATCCATTTTTCAACTAGCTATGTTATTGGCTTATTTATGCAAATATTTGTTGTACTAAACTCTCTAAAAGATTCAATAAATACAAGATGAACTACATTGATTATGTGGATATTGACTAGAAAATTTGAAATTATTCCAAATAAAGTTGCATCTATCATATCATATAGTTTTACCATCACATAGATCCTCAAACATCATTTCCCATTGATAAGGTGGTATATGAGTTATGTGTGCAATATTGGGACCATCCACAAGTTTGCTTATCCTTCTACACCATACTATTATAGATAATTTTTCTTTTTTACATTAGAATGTGTTTTCTATTATCCTTTCCCAAAATGTAGCTAGAATTCATAGTAAAATGCCAAGATAGTCCTTTTTGTCTTGCTACATTAGGGAAGAGTAGCATTTTTATTAGTTATTATTATTTATGTATTAAGTAATAGAATTCAATAGTCAATCTCATGCACTTGTATCTTAGGTACATATCCTCTGATTTTATTTATGCCCATGTTGCTACATATCATGGTCCATCCATGTGCATATATATTAGTTATTGTATTCTATATGAATATTTACTTCTTGTTGATTGGGATACCATAAATTCATTATGTTTTTGATTAAGTAAAATAGGTTTTTTACAGGGGTTCCTGAAACCCGCTAGTTAACAACAAAAAAACTACTAAAAGTTTAGGTCTAGCAACCAAGCGATAGAAAAAACAATAGGCCTAACTTGGCAAAAAGCTAGGGAACAAACATAAACCAGGAGAAACAATCATGGCACTAATTCTTTAGTTAGCTTCACTTTCTTGAGCTCCAGCTCTTCCTTGGCCTTAGCCTCATTGGTCATCAATTGGCTATCATCTAGGGATACCTCCTCTTCCCTCTTCCTCTTTGCCACTCTCCTTTTTCTCAAGCTCTCACCCTGCAAAGAATCATCCTCATTAGTCGCCTTGCTTTTCGCTTTGTCCTTTTCCTCCTTCCCCTTTTTTTTTTCCTCCATCATCGCATGTAGCTAAATGATGTTATCATTAAGACCTTTAATTATGTTAAGGCTTTGGTTAGCTAAGCTATGGAGAGAATTGTCCATCCTTTCCACCTTTTTTTCAATCTTAGAAACCCTTGCATCTAGCTTGCCAATTCTAACATTCCTATCCCCCCCTTACGACCTTTCCTACCCCTAGATCCTAAACTTAATCTATTTGATTTTATGGAAGATCCATTTAATGGACCAGAAATTGTCCACCAAACTACCGCAGGCATTTTTTAGGAGATTCATCCCCATTTCTCAAGTGTTATCACTAAGACTCACCAAAGTTGGATCAATTAGCTCTTCCAACTAAATTTTTCCATCTCTTCCATCTAGAACCCCTGGGTTGATATGTTCTATAACTAGACCCATTTTCACAGTGTTGGCATGAAAGTTCCTCCATGCATATGTCCTTCCCTTTACATCCAGAGTTACAGTAGCATTAGCCAAGCTCACTTCCTCTTTTCTCTCTTTTAGAGCTTTAGTAGTGCTCTCCTTACCCTCACCATAAACCTTCTCAGCATCCTTCTCCCCTCCTCTTTTCCTTTTGATCGAGCTGTCCACCTTCCTTCTTACCTATGCCTTACCAGTACCCTTCTATCTCACATTTCTCTCCTTATCCATGTTCATCCCCTCTTCCTCATCATTATAATCCTCCTATGAGTTTTTCTCCTACTTTATCCTTCACTCCATTCCTTTCCTTGGCTTCTTTTTCTTCTTCCTACCCATATCCTTCATGATTTTAGCCACCTCCTCTTTATCTTCCAAGTACAAACCAATACCATCCTCTGTATCTAATGGGAGGTAGGAGTTCTCTATCTCCTCTGAAGAATCCCCCTTCTAGGAAACAACCCTTTCATGAGTTTGAGCTTTAAAATGTTCATTTATGAGTAATAAAAAACCCTCATGGAAGGCTGTATTAGCATACACTTTCTTCTTATAATCCATAATACTCTTATTATAGAGAAAAATAGGTAGAAAGGGATGGAAATTTTGGTTCCATACCTGAAATGGTTTAGGATAATGAAATGGTGGGTTTGAATCCTGTCAAATTATGTATCAAGTGTAATATAGGAAATAATTTCTTTCAAGACAAACCTCCATAGTTTCTTAATAGATGCAGGCTCATAGTAGGCACCATTCTTCACAAGATCCTTCATCTCCTTTATGTCCCTAACAAATTATTTCATTGCATTCAGAGATATTTTCTTATGTCCTGATTGGGGGAGTTAATAACCTCAGTGATAACCCATTCATTGACCTAGAAGTTGACCCCATCAATCTTCACCTTCCTAGCTCTCTATGACTTCACCATAAGGATAGTTATCTTCAAATCCCAACCATGAAGTTTTTCAATAAAGGATGAGATGCCACCTTTCCTCAACTTCTCCCACACCTTCAAACTCCTCTTCTACTTCTTAACTTCTCCCTTTGGATCTCTACAATGCCTCTCCCCAACCATTATGTTATATAAAGAAAAACAAAGACTCTATGTTCTCCAAGAATCATGAGCTAAACCTTGGTTTATCTCACTAAACCTGTACTTGCTTCCAACCTTGACAAAGCAATAGATGTAGTACTTACCAATAGAAGTAGTACTTACCAGTTGCCCATAAGATCACCCATAAAATGTCCCAAAAATCCCCTGAATTGTGATGCCTCTAAATTGGCCCGTACCAAGCTCTCATCACTTTATAAGTTTGATTGACGACATTAATTGCCATAATTACACTTTATGTTGCCTGTTCTCCCTTGGAATCTCTCAAGATCAATTATACTTTTAGTGTCCGCTAGAAATCTCTCTCCACTAGACCATTTGTGTGACATGTCCCTCCTTACTACCTCATTATCCATCCAATCAGTAGCCACATTTCCCTCATAGTAAACATGTGACACAAAGACCCTTTCAAAGGAAAGAAAAATATTTTTTGTTTCTTCCATCACATTATTAATACTCCATGACGAAGCATTTTCTCCCCTAAGGCATTTAATAATATTATTTGAGCCTCCCTCCAACCAAAGAGGCATTTGACCCCTACCTCTTTAGCCAATTTAGTAGTTTGAAGGGTGGCACAAGCCTCCACATAATGATTTTTTTGGTATCCTAGGGGGAAAGGAACCACCACAATACCATACCCATGACTATTTCTGATCACCCCTCCACTCCCAGGTTTCCTTTTTCTGCACCATCAAAGTTGGATTTGTGCCAACCTTCTAAGGGTAAATACCAGTGACACTTCTTTCTTCTTGTTTGAGTATCAATACTTCTACCATTATCACCTATGAAAGGGTTATATCCTTTAATAAACATATATTTTTCTATGAGGGCATTTTGAATTTACTAGACACAATTTTAGCAGGAAGGCTAGCATCCCTAAAGATCTGATTATTGCATTCCTTCCTGTAAGGAAACTTGGCAACAAAGAATATAACCATTTCCACATAACCCATAATAGATCTGAAATAAACATGGAATTAAAATCCACATGCAAGAGAATAGACAACATACCCACAAAATTGTGACACAAGATATACCCTGGGAAACCCTCATTGAGGGAAAAACCCAGCCTCCAAAAACATCCATCACCATGTATTATTCAGCAAAAAATACTATTGCCATAAAACCATGGAAGCCTTCATGGCCATAGCCACAACCGAGAAAACTATGTGAACAAGCATGAATCCACACATCCCATGCCATGCTTTCAACCTTCACAAATGCTCCCTTGGCTAACTTGTCAAGCCTTGTCCTGCTCAACTCTTGCCTTTCTCTTCTCCTTGTCACCCTCTATATACAACAACTACCCTTGTGGCTGCTTATATAGTAGCAAGTCCCACAAAACCACCAAGTGGTATTACATAAACCATGTGCTAAAACCATGTGCTACCTAACCTGCTGACCCCACATTTAATATTGGGCATTTAATTCTTTTCCCCAATATTAAATAATTACATGAAATATTATCACAATGTTACAATACAACTCATCAAGAATATTTCATGGGAATCTTTACATGTTGCACGTCCATCTAGGCACAACATTACATAATAAAATAAAATAATAAAATAACAATATTATGCAATGTGTGCAACACCCATTATCTCAACAATCTCCCACTTGTTGTATACATTGCATAGGGTCAATCCGTAGCCACATAAACGAACAAGGGAACAATCCCTCCCAGCACATCCACCATCATGGATCAAAATACACCAAGTGCTCCATCCTGGTACCCGCAACAAAATCAAAGTATCCAGCATCTCAAACATGAATGATCTCACCTCCTATTATGCCACTCCCATTGGACATACATAGAAGCCATCCAAAGAGAAAGCCACTCAACCTGTCGCATTAGAAGATCATAAAATCCTGTACCAACTGAAATTCGAAGCACAAATAACTTGATCCAAAGGTAATCACATGTATCCATAGTTGTCAAAAAATATCCATAGCTGAAATAGCACCCACAGCAAGTGCCAAACCCATCCAACTATCCATACCTCAAAGGTATAACAGGTGAATCTCATATCACCAACATATCCAATCTATAACCTGCAATCACAAGCCTCAAGAGCAATACCTACCACATATATACCAAGAAGCTCCCACTGCAAAAGATAATGTCAAATCTATAACCAATCCACTCAACACATCTCAAAGAAGTGAATCCATGTAGTATCAAGGACATCCACAATACATAAACTAATATCCTGCAAGAACAACTCTCATAACAAGTCTCCAATAGTCTCCCACATTCTCCACAACCAACAAAGGAAAGAGATAAAGAAATAACCATGTCATCTCTCACATGACATGCATGAGCACAAACCAGTGATCACAATCTCTAACCAATCTCAAATCCAATGTAAGCAAAACTGAACATCTAGGAAGATAACCAAGACAAAGAGAAACCATGCAAATCATAACATGTATCATGTCCTTCTACACACACCTCTAGATGTAAACTGTGCAAGTATGATCTCCTCCATAAAACCCCAACAAGAAGCCTCAACAACACCCAAAGCATACCATATAACTAATCATGGATGTAAGCCTCTCACAAGAAGATCAAACTCAATAAAACCATTCCTAAACCAAGGAATAAACATTCCTAATCCAAGGAAAATGCCCAATATAAAACCATCTCCCAAACTCAACTAGCATAACAACATATGCACATGGAGATAACCAATGCTAAACCATCTCTCAAATGAACCCTCTAGAACTAACTCATGTACCATAGCTCAAGATCCATATCCATGAAAGACAAGCATAAATATAATGCAACTGAGAGAAACAATGGGCTATACCTCTCAAGTTGCAAACCGCCGAGTAGACCAAGAGTGGGGAATGAGAATGCTCATCAAGATACCGAAGTCTCCAACCAAGACTCATCTAAGAACAATCTCCTCTTAAGTCCATATCAGGTGACTGCCCCTCGGACTTCCTGCTGAAACCATCAACCATCCCAACAAATACTTCTCTAATCCAAGAGAAAATCAGCGTCACCACTATCTCTAAGTATCCATGAGCACCTGTAACCAATCAATCCATGCCAACTCCAAATGCAACATAGCAATATCATGAAGTATCCAGCTTATGATCAGTGTACTCAATACCAAGAAACTAAACCAAGATCAATGTCAAAGTTCCAACCATGGCCTCAGGAACATAAACATGACAACATGATCTTACCATCTCAACTAAAGAGATAACATGCTCCATATGAACATACCATAACTTGTCACAACTCTAAACGCGTATCAAGAGTATACCATGACATAATAATGAAACCATCCTCACACCAAGGATAACATGCCAAATAAAAGCATAAACCACACCTTTTCCAAGAACCCTGTGAGTCCTCAAGATGCAACCATCTCCACACACCATGAATAAAACCATCTCTACATACCAGGAAGAACCATCTCCACATACCATGAAGATAACCAAGAATTCCATGAGTCCTCAAGATCTAACCATCTTCAAACACCATGAAGATAACAAGTGCACCATGCAAATGTCAAAGACGCTTCTGCAGCAATAGGATCTAAGACAAACCTCCAACATCTGTAAACACTCAATAAATATATCAATGCCAACAACTCCTACTCAACTGTGGTACCAAGTCACCTATGGCATCATAAAATCCATCTCCTACTTGAAGATCCAAACCAAACCAGGAACTAATCCTGCACTGTCACCCCATCACTGTCACAAGCTCCCACTAAATTGTGTATCCAAGCTATCCATGCCATCATGATGAAAACCCATTCTCTAACCATGAGAATCAACCAAGGCATCAAACCATAAAAGAACTCAAAGTGCACATCATGAGCTCCTCAAAAGAAACCAAATAACCATGATCCTCAACCAAGAAGATATACCACCATAATCAAATTAGAAAATCCAAGCTAATGAACATCAAGGATGTACCTGTATAACCAATCATGTCATGCCAAAATCCATGACACCATGATCACATCCATGAACCAAGCATTTGGCTCTCAATATGTCCAACCTGTCAGCATAATCAACCATAATCCTCCACCATGACTGTACCTGGTAACAACATCTCATCCCTTCTACATGAAGAAATCAGTAAATCATGTGACTTAGGGCATAGACAACCCAAATCCAAGCCACCAATCTGAATATGCATCAATAATAAAAGATCAATAGGCAAAGACAACCCATAACCAAGCTATAAATGCAATCTGTAAGTATAGACCGCTTACAACACTGCACAACTTGTAGACCCAACAAGTCATCATGCATATCCAAACCAAACACTGATAACCATATCATCATGAGACCAAACTAAAATATGAACTGAGTATACAATGACATCAAAACTTAAATCTCCAATGCCATAAACTCACAATGTTACCATAGTCAAAATATACCTATAAGCTGTTTAGATCAATATATCAACAAATAAATCATGCCAAACCTACACCAAATCTAAGCCAATGTGTAGAGCTCTCCAAGAGCTTTCCGTTGACTACTCGAAGTCCAAAATCTGACTCCGTATGCCCAAGTTATGCCCTAATCCGTGCTCAAAATAAATAACATCTGACTTTAGGGCTCTTAAAACCTAACAAAATCTCAAAATCATGGAACCAAACCTACACCATGTTGTAGTGCTTTGAATTAGGTTTCCAACGCCTATAAGAACTCTGAAATCTGATATTCTGAGAGAAAGTTATGGTCGTTTTACTAAGATAGTCATTTTACCATTTTCAGTACGATTTTTCATTTTTATTTTTCCAGTGACGAAAATTTCGACGGGATTAAATTTGATGGCCATCATGGGCTGAAACCAAAAAACTCTTTCATTTCCCCTTAACATGGCCAAACTAAGGCATATTATACATCAAAATTTATGGAAATGTCAACCCGGATCCAATTGTGAGGTCTGTTTTTACCCAGGAGGTCATTTTTGCAAGCTACCCCCCAAAACCCTCATTTAAATGAAACATCCGAAAAAACTCTTTTGTCCAACAATTTCACATACCCAAATATTTTAACATCCCATCATAACAGCAAATCCAAAACCCTCAGACCTGCAATAAATTATTCATATATCTTGCCCTTTTCTTTTATCCTCTCATGCATTCCTATGGATTCAATCTAGGGTTACAATAATAAAACCATAACTCTGATACCACTTGTAAGGAAACTTGGCAACAAAGAATATAACCGTTTCCACATAACCCATAATAGATCTGAAATAAATATGGAATTAAAATCCACATGCAAGAGAATATACAACATACCCACAAAATTGTGACACAAGATATACCCTGGGAAACCCTCATTGAGGGAAAAACCCAGCCTCCAAAAACATCCATCACCATGTATTATTTAGCAAAAAATACCATTTCCATAAAACCATGGAAGCCTTCATGGCCATAGCCACAACCGAGTAAACTATGTGAACAAGCATGAATCCACACATCCCATGCCATGCTTTCAACCTTCACAAATGCTCCCTTGGCTAACCTATCAAGCCTTGTCCCGCTCAACTCTTGCCTTTCTCTTCTCCTTGTCACCCTCTATATACAACAACTACCCTTGTGGCTGCTTATATAGTAGCAAGTCCCACAAAACCACCAAGTGGTATTACATAAACCATGTGCTAAAACCATGTGCTACCTAACCTGCTGACCCCACATTTAATATTGGGCATTTAATTCTTTTCCCCAATATTAAATAATTACATGAAATATTATCACAATGTTACAATACAACTCATCAAGAATATTTCATGGGAATCTTTACATGTTGCACGTCCATCTAGGCACAACATTACATAATAAAATAAAATAATAAAATAACAATATTGTGCAATGTGTGCAACACCCATTATCTCAACACTTCCATACAACCCATCCAAAATGAGGTAAGGCCCATTTACTTATAGTTTGAAGCCCATTTCCCTACCAAGAATTATCCCACTGCCTAAAGAATTCAATAATCAAGTTAGGTGCACACTAGCTCAACCCAAAAGCTTGACTAAAGAAAAGAACAAGCCTCTCTAGTGAAGGAACAATGTATAAATAGGTGATCCACCATCTCAGCCTAGTTTTTGCAAAGGACACATCTATTAGGAATAGGGGGATACCTTTTTCTCAAGTTTTCTATAGTCAGTATCCTATTCTAGAGTAAAAGCTAAAAGAAAATATTGATTTTAGGGATAAGACTAAGGAACCAGGCCTTAGCCTAGCCCGGTATTGAATCCTACCTCATAATAGCTTGGTATCCTGAGAACACTAAATAGGTACCATCCAAATTACTCTCCCAAAAAAACTTGTCTTGATCCTCATTCACAACCACGGAGTGAATAATACTCATTAGAGGTTATAGGTCCTCTGATATGGCAGTCAGATCCCTCCAATCCTAGCTTTGTTTGTAATAAATTTATTGTGTTATATAGAGTCTAATTATTATTTTTAGTTGTGATTAAATGTATCCATTCTATGTGTGTTCTAAAGTTATTTTATGTGCCCCAAATATAGCTCTATGACTAAAGAACGATTCCAATGAAAAGTCAAAATAGATTGTAATGTCCCATTTTCAAAATTTTAGTACATTGATCTTGGCTCATCAAATCTAGTTTATTAATGGTGGATTTTTGTTTCAGAACTAGAAGTATGTACTTACAATTGATTTAGCCAAATAAAGAGTTTCTCAACTAAGAAAGGTCCAACTATGGGTTAATGGTAAATAAACATCCCAACTAACTGATATGGTATATCAATAATATGTATTTGTATATCCAATAAGAAACTTAATATCTCATGTGATAAAACTATTTATAATAAACTGTTCAATATTTTGTTCATATCATAGATATATCTATTTAATAATATATGTCTTGTGCTTTTTTAAAGTCTCCATCATTATCCAAATCAATTATCTCCGTCCTCATTTCTCTAACTTGTAAACAATATTGAATATATTTTCTTCCATTATGTATACCAAAATTGCATATTATAGTCTCATATTCTCTCATATCATATGGAATTCTATTTTTGTATTGTCTCATTCAGTTCATTATGATTCTTCATGTTAGCAGTAATAAATATATTACATCCTATTATATTTGCAACTACACGATGTTCAAATTATTTGTTCTTCCTTTTCCCCAAACTCTTATTATTACTTTTGATATTTTATAATACATCCAATTTGGTGTAAATTCAATACCTGCCATAAAAATGCCAAGTGTTATTCTAATGAATTGGGAGGTGATCTCTTTTAGTTATAACTAGTGTGCATCCTTTTTGTTACTTCCTATATAATGTTGATTTCTTATTAAAATAAGTCAATTGATTGTCCTCAAACATCCCATGGCCTGTGATGGTAAAGCTGGAGCTTTTTCAAGCCAAAAACATATATATCTCCTCCTTATAGAGTATCATCTATTGTATTGTCTGGTTAGAACTAGTTATTACAAGTATATTCCTTACAACAATTCATTATATTTCCCTCATAGATAGTTCATTACCTTTTGCAGAATCCTCTATGTAAAGCACATATAATGTAGTAGTTAGCTTCTTATAAAAGGATCTCTCTCTAATTAGACACTTTATTCTTATTGGTCTTTAGTCCTATAATATATTATCACCACCCATTAGTATTGATGTATTCTTCTGACAACAAAGATGTTGGGTTGGCTTATAATGAAAATTTTACTAGAAAATAATATTCTCACTGTGAAATTCACTAAAATTATTTCACTAGCTATAGAGTTGGATAATTACCATAGTTTGAACATCCTTCATGTTGCATTCCCAATTAGTATCCAATTCTTTTTATAGTGTCTCACTCTTTGACTTATATTTTTTGCATATGAGTAATTATACATTGAATCTGATTGGACCTACTTGGATCTAAGGACTTGATATGCACATATATCCAACCCACCAATATGAATCAATTAAAATGGATATCCCCCTCTACCATGGAATAAAACCTATTAATATATCTCATGTATGGGCATTTCTGTCCCTATATGTTAGCCATAGTTCACTTTTTTTTTGTTAGTGAAAGATCTCTTTCTGTTGAATAACTATAGGCATTTCGGTAAGCATTGATCAATCCAAGAGAAGAGATAATTGATCCATTCTTGAAGAAAGAACCATTTAATTTAATGAAACTAATTCCATTTATTTTGAAGGGGTAAATACTTTTGACTTGGAGTAATGAGACACTGAGGTTAGAAATGAAGGACCTCATCCCCAAGGAAAAATTCAACAATAACACCCTAGTGAGGTTTGAGCCTTGATGGAAAAAATAATGCACCTCAACCATCACACTATGGCAATATTGGTAAAAGTAATTCCAATCTCAATCTCAATAATGAGCAGATTTTTTTTGTAGATATTATTCCAATTCTAGAGGCAACCTTCTAAATAAATAAGTTTCTAAGAAAGTTTTAACATCTTTGTACCTTTGAGGGGAGTTATATCTAACCACCAATATTTATTTAATCCAAAAAGTTTGGATCATGAAACCACATATATATTTTAATTTAAATGGGCTCTTCCATGGAGGTGAGTCATTATTGACATTGAGTGAAATTAGAAAATGTTCTAATCCCAAAATTGATGAGTTGTTACTCTTCACTTTCCAATTTTCATTCATCCAACTATGAGAGAAAAGATGGCCATCTTCCCCCCAAAGCAACAACTATAACTGAGATTGAGTTCAAATCAATCTTCCCCATCTTCCCTCCATAGGGGCCATCATAGTATGTTGTACCTCTAGCCCCATTACATGATCAAACTTTGTCTTCTTGTCTCTAGATACAACCTCCTTAGAGAATAATTAATTATTTACTAGCATAGACCCATCTTTGACTAAATTGAACTATTATAATTGTCTATACTTTCTAGAAAATAGTAATAATAGTAGCTAATATAGATTAGGCAACATAATTCATTAAAATTATTAGGAACAACCTTTTATGAATAGTAGTAGGTCCCATGCCTATGTGAAGTAAGTATTCATGAGCCATATTGAGATTATTTTCATTGAATCATATAATATATATATCTATTTCAAGTGAGTACAACACACACACACACACACACACACACAAAATATACCAAGGATCAAATCATTTATATTCTTCACCAATTGCATTGCAATTTGGAAGGTTTGATACATTTCTAGCTATTACAAGCTGCCTCAAAAAATAAACAAGACTTTTTTCACTAGATCATATGATCCTTACAATTGGAAGAAGAAAAGTTCATGCACATATCTTAATTTGTAATTCATTCCATGCCCAAAGTATTAGACTATTAGATTCTTCTACACACATTTTGTATAAACGGAACCTTATAAAAAAAATTGGACTTTATAATTTGAAAAATATGAAGTGTGTCTATTGAAATGCACTTAATTATGTTTATGTCAATGCTTAATATAGAACTAATATATATCTATGAAGTTAATTTCTTACTAAATTAAAAAATCACTAATTAATTTTACAAAAATTCAAATAATTATGCATTTTTAGGGCTTGTTGAGCTCCTTTTCTTGTTTTAGTGCTAATACTTCTAGTGCCAATACAACTTTGATTCTTCACTCTTCCTTTTCTAGTGCCAAGAGAGACCACGCCTGACAATATGACCCCAATTGCTAGGGTGGTATCGGTTCAAAAGAAAAGGTGCTAGAAAATTTTATTGTCCCTACAAAATTTGTAAGGGCTTAAAGAATTGAAGACTTATAATCATAATTGCTAAGATCCATTACATGCAACATGGTCACGTTGAAGGGGAAATGATTTTCGTCCATTCGTGAATGTAGATTTCCAACTAGGGGAACATGGAGGTGTGAATATTGAAGAATAAGGTAATGATCCCATGGAAGAAGATGATCCTAAGATAGAAAATACAATTGAACATGTTGGTATTGGTGCAACTAATCATGTCCCAAAGAACACGATTGAAGAAGATTGCACGGGCGCAGCCGACCAAGATGACGATAATAGTGCATTTTATGATGATGATGAAGATAACCTTGATATACCTATACTTGAAAAGGCTCATGAGTCCTTGTACTAAGGCTCCCAACAACTCTTCTCTCTGATGTATTGTTGTTGGTGAACTTCAAGGTTATGAATGGTATATCCAATGTAGCAATCTCATGTATGTTGAGGTATATTATCATTTTTGTCATCTTCTATGTTAGCATACTATTAATGTTCCTTATATTAATAATTTTTCTTTTCATAGGTTGATAGGCGAGTGCTTGTTACCACTATCAAATATTCTACCTTGGTCTTATTGAGAATTATCAACCATTATGAAAGATATTGGAATGGAGTATCAAACAATACATACATGTCCAAATGATCATATTATATATCATAAACAAAATGAATTCTCAATAGAATGTCTTGATTGTTAAATTAGTAGATATCAATTAGATCAAATAACAAAAAAGGTGCCTCACATAGTTCTTTGGTACATTCCCATTATTCCACATCTACAATGATTATCCAAGTGCACTAGCTTGGCACAATTTATGGATTACCATGCACATTATAGAATTCAAGATGACATTATAAAAATGCCTGTGAATGGTTCTACATTTAAGGACATATAAGATATGTGGCCACTCTTTAAAGAAGAACCTTGTAATATGAAGCTTTCATTGGTAGCAGATGATGTTAATCCAGTTGGAGAGATGATATATGTTTAGTCGATCTAGCCTATTTTTCTATTAACAATATCATTCCTCCTTGGATGCCTATAAAGAGTGAGCATATAATGTTGGAAATGCTTGTACCACATATTTTTCCATTTAATAGTTATCTAAATTAATTTATAAAAACTACATCAAAATGACCATAATAATTATGTTTTGTTTATGTCCATTCAACTAGGTAAGTACCAAGTGAAAGATATGAATGTATATATTGAGCCCCTTATTGATGAATTGTTGGAGTTATGAAATGGGGTCACTATGTAGGATATCTCTAGACCAGTAGGACAAAGACAATTTTAGTTCCATGCAATGGTTGTATGGAAAATACATGATGCCCTTGGGCTAATGTATTTTTGTAGTATGTAAAACTGTTAACACATATTTTTGGTATGTAATAGTGGTAACACATTTTTGTTGTATGTTTAAGTTGTGCATGATAAGTGTAAATATCAAAATTAACACACATCATCCACTTATACATGATCTTGTAGGTCTTTAGACAAAGGGAGAATTTGCATGCCCAATTTGTGGTCCAAAGATGAAATCTGGTCATTCAAAAAGTTTAGGAAAATAGGTTTTCAATGAGAATAAACACTTTCTCCACAAAAATCATAAGTATGAAATTGTTGAAAACATATCTTCAATGGGAAAGAAGAGACAACATCAAAGCCATGAACAATGACACCTCACCTATGGAAGTTTAAATAAAATAGAATATATCATCGAGCTACTATTATTCCATTTGATGGTTTTTGTATGAAATTTATATTTGGATATTGTATTTTTTTGGTAATGATGTAATTGATGTTTGTGAAGATCACCAAGGTATTGATGAGCAACTTCCAAAAGGACTAAAAAGCTATCATAGACAATTTAGTATGTTGTCATACTATGAGAACCTCCCAATCATGTATTTGTTTGATGCTATATTGTAAAGATTGTAATAGAGACACTATGGAAAATATTGGATGGAAGGCATGACAAATAAAAATAGTCAAAATTTGTAATTACATTCATGAATCCAATCATGCATTGAAGTTTTTGATTGAATCAAATAGAAATGAAAACTCGATTATACGAGTACCCTTCCTTGGTTATTAATGCATCAACAAACTTATGCCATAAAAGAAGCCATACAAAAAACTAAATTTCCCAGAGGATTTGTTGCAAACATAAGCAATCTCATATCAAAGAAAGGTGATTTTGGGTCAGGGTTGAAAACACATGATTGATACACTGATCCAGATGGGTCTAGAAGGCCTAAAATTTTCACATTCTTAGACTCTCACATAATCAACATCATTGACTAGCTCTCTCTAATATGATCTTGACACAACTTGAATCATGTCAAAAGAAGGTTGTGGTGAAAAGTTATGCTTGGTCAAATTTTAGGTTAAACTAGCAAACCTTAGGTTGACTTAATAAAAAGGTGAAATTTGACCATCTCCAAAGAGGTTAACAATGGGTTTTAAATTAAAGAGCTCGACGAGAGCTTTTCAATGTCATTCGTTTCATCAAAAACAGAGGTCGTATGTGGAAGTTATGATCATTTGAAAATAGTAAGGAAATTGAGTCCAAATGATGACATCAATAGGTATAATCAACAATCGTGACATAGACCAGTCATGTTTGACACATGGTAATGAGGTTTTTGTTATGGAGAATGGTTCTCACAAGATTCAAACTTAGGACCTTCAATGTGTAACATTATCACTCCACCATTACACCAAGTGTGAACTTTGAATTACATTGGGTGGCTACTTTATTTAAACTTTGCAGAAAGGATAAACACACTAAAAGCCAAAATAAAACCTGGCAAGATTAGAACTTCTACCATGCTCATCACTAAATATTCGATCAACCATCGAGTTGCCTATTAAATTTAGGATTAATATTGACATTTCTATATACAACCAAAAAATTGGAGGCAAAGACTAGAAGGAGGATGCCTAGTTTAAACTAAACACTCCCAAATATATTCATTGCTTTAAGCTTATTATTATTTTTGAATGGCTTTGATAATATTTTAAAGAATTTTTGAATATTTTGACTATGTAATGAAGATTATGAAAGCTTTGTAAAATATTATGGTTTATACCATAATAGGATAATGTAATATTATAAAAGGGGTTAGTTTTGGGCATTGGAAGGTAAGTGGAGTTTGAATAATTAGTCCTTGAGGAAAGAAATAGTCTTGGAGAGAGAATTTTTTTAAAGAAAGGAATAATTTTTCCTTGTGAGAGATTGTAAGCACTAAGGCATTGTGTATTGTTTTCAAGTGCATAGGAGAGACTGTGAATGCTTAAGGCTTGGATTCTGTAACAAAGTGTTTTGCTTGGAAAAATTAATAAAGCGGTCCCTTGATTGAGAAGCAAACCTAGAGATGTAGTCCTACCTAGATGAACTCAGTATCAAATTGTTTGTCTCCTTATTCTCTTTCTTATTCTCTCCTTAGTTTAAGTTTCTTTTATATTATTTCCTTTTATGTACATTAAACACATTATTTAATTAAGTATTTAAGCACAAATTTTCTTTTAATTTCAATGGTTTAAAGAACATACCATGCAATTACTACTTGGATCAGGGATTAAATATGTATTTTGGATTAAGTTATAAAACTTGTAAGTCCTAGTTTACAGATCAAGTTGGTATCAGAGCCTATTTTGCAAAGAAATTGTTGGTGGTGAATGTTAACCAAGTTGAAGTTGAAACAAGGAGAAGGTGAACTTGTAGAGTTCAATCCAGAGATTGGAAAAAGAAGAATTTTTATGCAAGTCATGGCATCTAAACAAAATCATCCTAATTTCAAAGCAGAAGCTTTCAAGAAAGCTTTTGTGGAATTGAAGTCTTTGGTAGACATTCTTCTTCAATAGAGGCATGAATGACAGTTGAGAAAGAGAGACAAGGATAAGAAGAAAGAAGAAGCTAAATCTTCATCAAAAGATGACAAAGACAAAGGAGTAGGAGGTGGTAGAGACCCTCTTGAACCTTCATCCCCATCTTCTTCATCTTCTTCATCCTCTTCTTCTTCTTCTTCTTCTAAGTTGTTTATTTCTTCTAGAAAGAAACATGTGAAGACACCTTTGTTAAAACTTGATGTGAAATTTAATTTTATTGTATATAGTGGTGAATTGATGAAGACAAACTACAAAACTTACTAAGAAGATTGAAGTATATTGCAAGGCTCAAAATGTTTTGGATGATTCTTCTAGAATCTAGCTAGCTACTCTCAGAATGGGAGGTACTACATTAGTCTAGTGGGAGAGTAAGATCTAGGATGATCTTGCTACACATGGTAAAATCATTTCATCTTGGTATGAATTTACTACAAAGAAACTATTTTATCCTTTGGGTCATATGCAACAAGCCATTATGGACTGGCAAAATCTAAGGCAAGGTAAAGGACAATCTATGCAAGAGTATACACATGTGTTTAGGAAGAAGGCATTAACTCTTAGAATTCCTCTCTATACAAAAGATACTTTATTAAAGTATATAGGTGGAATGCATTCATATCTAAAGCATACAATATTGATGTTTAGTCCTTCTAACTTTGATGAAGTATGTGTTCAAGCAACCCATATTAAAGTAAGTGGAGGAAACACAAGTTTTAGTTCAATGAAGGACTTCATTCCTCCTAAAGGCAACATAAAGGGAAAGAAAGAAGCCATTGTGAGGAAAGATGAAGGTGAAAAGCCTACTTGTACATATTGTCAAAAGAAAGGGCACACAGATGCAAGGTGTTGGAAACTACATCTTAAATTGAAACCAAAGTGGTTTAAGAAGGATCACAAAGGAATCCAGAAGATTACAACTATTATTTAGGATCTTGAATAAGATTCTAATGATGAAACAAAAATATCAGTTGTGGGTTTGAAAGGTAAATCATTTGTTGATTCTACCACTAATGGTCACTCATTAACATGGGAAGGTGTTTCTTCATTGGTTAAGGAAGTTTATCGTAATGGAGATTCCAATGTTAAGCCAATGGTAATTGATCTAGAAAATGGTTAAAGAGGTAGAAAGGTATGTATAAATTTATTTATCATGAAGTATATGTTTAATATCAACTCATGGATGGATGCAAAATTTTGACATGTTTGAAAAATTGTGGGTCAAGCATGACAAAGCTATGTACTACCATGGTCATAAATTTTGCATAAAAAAGCTGGATGACATGAAGAGAGCTTGTGATTCTGTGATAATCGTAGTCTTTGAGGTCACTAATATTTTGTCTAAAAATTGTTGAAGTTGATGAAATATCAACCCCATAGCTCCCAAGAATCACCTGCATGCAAACACCTGTCATAGAAAGAGAGAAACAAAAGCTATGGAGGCTGGGATTCCCAAATCCATAGATGAGACATTCTTGATGAGAAAAAAAAGAAGAGATTTCTATTATCAAAAGTAAACGAATCAATTTCAAATAGATCAGTCCTTATAAAAGGAGATCAAAACCCTAATAGGTAAAACCTAGGTTGTATGATAACAACTAATAAAAGAATTAATTATTATATGCCTCACATTTAGCTTAAGATAACTAGAGATAATAAGTGACTTAATAATTAAATCAATATGATTTAATTGATTAAAAAATACTTTATTACTCTAACACCCCCCTTAAGATAAACCTAGGAAGTAGCTAGAAACCTAGAAACAACTACTAAAAGAAGAATTCAATCTCGATAACAAGGCTTGATGAGGTACCCAAGCACAAAAAAATCTTTGAAAAGAAGAAAAATAGAGAAACCACATGGAAAAAACCCTACTCCAAAAAGAGATGAAAATAATGTTCCATAAGATAGGAACAAAAGGATGATCATGAAGAACACCACTACAGCATGAAGCTACAAACACTGCCAAACTATTGATCTGAAGAACCTTCACTATATAGAACATGACTAGGTAGAGAAGACTAAGTCAAAAGAGATGATCAATCAAAGATGCAAGGTGTCTTCATGGCATCCAAAAATAGGGATGAAAGAATTTCTACATGGTAAATGATCCATCTCATCAAAATGCATAGGTATCCAACCACTGTAATTGCCTAGTACATAGGATCAAATACTGAATACATAGCTCACTCCATCAAACCAAGAAAGAAATAGAACCAAAATAACCCCCCTATAATGCTAAGAGGTAAGACATAAACATTGAAACTCAGTGTAATATCTCCTATAGAAAGAAGAACCAAGAACATCGAGAGTGCAAAAGAAGTATAAACACCTTTAATGGCATGTGACATTGACATATCATGAGGCTAATATTGTGGAAGGAACACTCGACAAAGGAATATGGAAAATATGGACAACATGAAACCCCCCAAGGGACTTTATAATGTAATGCAAGTACAACAAGGAACAAGGATGTGCAAGATCCCAAAATGCAATAGAGTGGCACTTTATCTCAGTGCATTTGCAAAAATACTACAAAAGGATGTCAACAAAGATCAAAAGAGACATAAGACTGATACAAGAGATAGTACAACCCATGAAAAATAATTTGAAATAATAAAATAAATCTCTAAACTTGAAACAACCAAGATATCCGCCATAATGCAAAAAAAATAAAAATTGAATGGGATGTGCCTATAATAGAAATTGGCAAATATAATGTCTCAAGATATGTTTCCTAGAGTACAAAATAGAACTTCTAAATTTGAAAGTAGAAATAGGCCACCAAACAACATCAAAAATATAAATAAACTACACCATCATGACAGGCTCAGAACTAGCTTTCTCATGATATCTCGTTTACAGGAAACGGAGATCAGATGAGCAAGTTATGGCTAAAAAACCACATGTAAGTCAAAAAAATGCTGGAAGGGTAAAACAATTTTTTTTTACTACCTCAGGATTCGTGCCAAATGTCTTGAAAAATGTACCCATATACACTAGAAATTACCTTAGGAAGCATGCCAAATGTGTACCAAAATTGTTTCGATTTGCATGCTACAAATTTCAATCTGTGTACAAAAAATCTCGATTTATGTGTTAAAAAATCTTGATTTACATTCTAAAAATCTTGATTTTTATGCCTAAAAATCTTGATTTCCGTGACAAAATTGTCAAACCATTGCCTTGAGAAATGTGCCCAATCTAGGAGCAAATTTTTTAAGCCTCAAATTCCAACTGTGGTTAAATTGGACAAATTTTATATGAAAATACGAGTTTTTGGTCACTCTGAGTCAACAATGATGTCTGGTTGGGATCAAAGTGCACTGAAAATGGTGACCCCCGAATTGAATACAGAAATCATCTGAAAGCCACAAATTTGACAATTGATGCCAAATCTCAAGAACAAAACAGGGGCATGAAGATTTGGAGCTTTGATACCATGCTAAAGTTGATGAAATCTCAACCCCACAGCTTGCAAGAATCACTTACATGCAAACCCCTATCATTGAAAGAGAGAAACAAAAGCTATGGAGGTTGTAATTCCTAGATCCATAGATGAGACATTCTTGATGAGCAAAAAAGAGATTGCTATTATCAAAAGTGAATGAATCAATTACAAAGAGACCAATCCTTATAAAAGGAGATCAAAACCCTAATAGGTAAAACCTAGGTTGAATGATAATAGTTAATAAAATAATTAATTATTATATGGTGTAGCTTAAGTATACTAGAGATAATAGGTGACTTAATAATTAAATCAATATGATTTAATTATTAAGAAAATACTTTATTACTCTAACACCCCCCCTTAAGATAAATTTATGAAGTAGCTAAAAACCTAGAAACAACTATTGAAAGAAGAATTGAGTCCTAACAACGACACCTGATGAGGTACTCAAGCACAAATGAATGTCTAAAAAAGAGGAGAAATAGAGAAAACTACATGGGAAAAAACCTACCCCAAAAAGAGATGGAAAGAATGTTCCAGAAGATAGGAACAAAAGGATGATAATGAAGAACACCACTGAAGCATGAAGCTATAAACACTACCAAACTACTGATATGAAGAACCTCCACTACATAGAACATGACCAGGTAGAGAAGACTAAGTTTGAAGAGTTGATCAATCAAAGATGGAAGGTATCTTCATGGTCTCCAAAAACAGGGATGAAAGAATGTCTATATGGTAAATGATCCATCTCACCAAAATAAATAGGTATCTAGCCACTGAAATTTCCTAGTACATAGGATCAAATATTGAATACATAGCTCACTCCATCAAACCAAGAAAGAAATAGAACCAATATAATAGAAATGACATGCATCCTCAACAATCTAAAAATAGATACTATGGCAATTTGGATGATATAATTGAATACGACTTTAATTCCTTCAAACAAGTTCTATTCATCATTTAATGGTACATGCTATGACTAAATCAAACTGATCATGATAGAACTATTATTGAACATGATAATGGATTTATGATGATTAATGCAAGGTCATTTGAGCCAGTTGGAAATGAGCCCTATGTTCTTCCAAGCCAATGTGAGAAAGTGTTTTACTTTGGTATTCCACATAAATTGGGTTGGTCATTTGTTGTTAGACATGATCCAAGAAGAAGACTAGTAAAGTATAACATGATTGAAGAAGAAGATACCAAAGAAGTGGAAGACAAAGTAGATGATGATCATGAATGATAATTAGTGGATGATGAAGAAGTAGAAGAAGAAGATGATGATGATGGTGATGGTGATGGTGAATGACATTGATGATGATGGCGATGGTGATGGTAGTGGTGGTGGTGGTGGTGATGATGATGATGATGACGACGACGATGATGATGGTAATGGTGATGATGATGATTGTGATGGTGATGATGATAAAGAAGAAGAAGATGATGATGGTCATAGTGATGATTATTATGATATGGTCATGATGATGAGATGGACAAAGAAGATGATAAATGGCATGATCAATGGAAATATATGAGGTATGATCAATGAAATGTAAGAAGTATTCATATATTCATTGAAAATTTGTTTAAGTTGTTATATGTTTTCATGATTAATGTATTTCATGTTCAAGTCTAATGTCATTGTATAATTATTTCATTGTGTTCAATTGTAATGATAACAACATTGGTGATTTATGATACACATGATGCAAATATGTGTTACAATGCTCAATTTCTAGTGCTAATTACTTATAATATATTTTTTGTACATGATTGTCACCCTTTGTGGAAACAAGCTAAGGATCGTAGACATCGCCATCCATTTTTTTGAGGATCTTGCATAGCTAGCATATATGAATTAGAGGTAATGAATTAAAAAATATACAATGATTATAATGTATGCATATTATTCATGTTATGTTCCACATAATTTGTAGCATAAGTATCATGTAATATGTAACTAACTTAAGATAAATGATTTACATGTGCAGGAAATGATACCTCTTTGACAAGGATCCTATATAGTTACATGGATTTAGAGGTATAAGTTTATTAGATGCCTGCTTTCTCTTTACCTTCAACATCAATTTTAGGCCAACTTCATCAATATTAGCCTCATTTTATAGTAAAATAATTTTCTCCTTCGACTATATCTCTCATTTGATGGGCTACAAGTACCACCTAATAGCTATTTATCAGATCTGTCATCCTTGAGTGAGGGAAATGCAGGAATAGAAGAGGATAGTGAGACATGTAGTAGGTCTACAAAAGAGAGATGAACTAGAGGTCAAAAAATTAGAAGAAAATTCAATATAAATGCATGAAATTTTTCCTTTCTCAAGGGGGGTCATGTTCTTATGATGATGAGACAAAAGGTGACATCAAGGCTCCCTTGAGGTATGCATATCTTCAGAAAGAATGGGTACCCAAGGAATTACCTCCAATTAATAGTTTTTTTGGTATTAATGAAAGGATATTCACATAGCTCCATCATCATTACATGGTTCAAGGGCCTATTTTTCATGGATGTCATAAAGGTCAATTATAAAAAAAATGTTGAATTGATGGAGTATGTAGGACCTTGTTATAATTTAATAATTAGATGCAAATAGTTCAATATAAAAAAAGGATGCGTAGGTATGCACTGTCAACAAATTATCTACAATGGAAAGAAATGATCAAAGTAAAAGACTTTCTATGTACATTGATGGAAGGCCAAAATCAATGGAGAACATTTCAAGTTTTATAACTAGTACACGTCCTGGGTCAACTAAGAAGAAACCCAATTACATTTTTGATGCATGTGAGGAAAATCATGTTTTTAAAAATCTTCATGTCATCCTCTGTACTTGTAGGTGAATGCCATGTGTCACCTACAACTACAGAGGATGACATGAAGATTTTTAGGGAGTACCATTTTGGCTACCAATCCTCCTTCTTACAACATCTCTTTGATTAGGTAAAACACATGTGTTATTTGTCCAAAAATATTTGATCAATTATTTCAAAGCTTCACTAATTTCATGCTAGTCTACCACTAAATGTCCATAACTCATTTTTTGTTGGATCTTCCAATCTCTCATGCCTTAGCATGACTCTCCTTAGAGTACCTCTACCAATTTTTAATATTTTTCTTGTCTTTCTCATGACTCAAGCTTTATTCATTTGGATACTTACTATTGTCGATGTAACTACTCATCTTGTGATATTACTATCTTTGGTGCATAATTTAGATCCCACTTTGTCATAAGCACTCATTAGATTCTTTACAATATTTTTTTCATTTGAATCATCCATCGTTCTTAGCCCAATAATCTTCATGATAGGCCTACATTTCAAATTTCTCATCATTTTAACAAATAATTGGTATTGAGATGTAATATTTAATTCTTCAAAGAATAATCTCCACATACGATTAACTTTTCTTTCACAAGTAAGCTTGCTAATCTTGTCAGGCATTGATTTCAAAATATTAGTATCAATACCAATCAAATATTTTGTTCTTCTGAAATAAATTCTAGAAGGTGTTATGATATCTTCTGTTCCCTCAACATTTTGAACATCAACATAAGGTTGAGTGTTTTTCTTACCTTGAGCTGAAGATGATGTGCCTTGGCAATAAGATGCAAAGGATGGAATATCACCTACTTGATATGTTGATGTTGTGCCTTCAACATGACATGATGGAGTGTGTATACCATTGGATGTAAAAATTAGCCTCTCTTCAACATGAGATGATATGACTCCAACATTAGAAAATAGTGTACCTTCACAATTCAATTGTCTTCTTAAGCATAACAATCTCATTCATTCTCTTTGTCTTTCCAATTCTTCCTCTTTGTTTCTTTGTACTGGTGGTTCTTGTTCCTTATTAAAAGACAATTCTTCATTATTTCTTTTCAATTTTCTTTTTTCACGTAGTAGCTTCATTTTATCTCTTTTAATTTCCAAATCTCTCTCCCTATCTTTTGTTGTCTGAGTGTTTGGTTTCTTCCTTGGCATGATGATAATTTCTATATGTCAAATTATTCAAACATCTGAATTACTTACAATTTGTAAATTACAACTCATTCAAATACATATACAAATTACAATTATTTCAATAAATACACAATATATATTAAACAAATTGTCAAATTATAATCAAATTTGTCTTTATATAATAACAAAGAATATTTAAAAAGGACTGCACTAACCTTTTCTATAGAAAGAATATTCAAAAAGCTTTCAAATAGTGTATCGAATGATCAAATTTGGTATTTGCTAGCGTCAAATAGAATGAAAGAATGTTCAAAAAGCCTTCAATTAGTGTAACCAATGATTGAATATGGTGTTTAGTAACTTCCAACAGCATGAAACCCATGTTTTCTATCGAAACAATAGAATACACAAGAGACAAAAAATAGAATATGGATCATTAGGGACCCAAACTTTCACTATGACCATTTTTTGGTGTTTTCATATACTGTGTATGCACTATAGCACATATGGAGCATAAAGTGCATGCTCACTATAGTGCATACACACTGTGTGAAAAATAATCTTACCCTATCCCACCAGTCCCCATCCTATACTCTCTCTCTCACTCTATCTCTCCTCTCCCATCCCCTACTCTCTCTCTCTCTCACTCTTCGACTCCCACTCCCTCTCCTACCATCTACTCTCTCTCTCTCTCCCCCATCCCCTACTCTCTCTCTCTCTTGCACCCCCTCTCTCTCTCTCTCCCACCCCCTACTCTCTCTCTTACACACATTCCCATCCCCCACTCTCTCCCTCCCTTTCTCTATATCACTCTCCCTCTCTCTCCCTCTCCCATTGCCTACTCTCTCTATCTCTCTCTCTCTCTCTCTCTCTCTCTCTCTCTCTCTCACTATCTCCAGCCCATCCCCTACTCTCTCTCTCACTCTCTCCCCTCTCCCATCCCCTACTCTCTCTATCTCTCTCTCACACACACACACACTCCCATTCCCCCTCTCCTCTCTCTCTCTCTTGCTCTTGCTCTCCCACTCCTTCTCCCACCCCTACTCTCTCTCCCTCTCCCTCTCTAATTTCTCTCTCACTCTTTGTATCTCCCATGCCCTACTCTCTATCATTCTCCCACCCCCTACTCTCTCTCTCACTCTCTCTGCCATCCCCTACTCTCCCCAACCTATCTCCTACCATCTCTCTCTCACACACACACTCCAATCACCCCCCCCCTCTCTCTCCCTCTCTCACTATCTCACTCTCCCTCTCCCACCACCTACTCTCTCTCACTCACACACACACTCTCTCTCCCCCAGTGCCTACTCTCTCTCTCATTATGTCTCCCATTCCCTACTCTCTCTCCCTCACTCTCTCTCCCCTCTCCCATCCTCTACTCTCTCTCACACACATACACTCCCATCCCCCCTCTCCTCTTTATCTCTTGCTCTCACTCTCCCACTCCCTCTCCCACTACCTACACTCTCATTCTCTCTCCCCCATTCCCTACCCTCTCTCCCTCTCTACTCTCTCTCTCCCAACCTCTACTCTCTCTCACATACCCTACTCTCTCTCATTTTCCACCCCCTACTCTCTCTCACACTCTCTCCCATACCCTCTCTCTTGCTCTCCCTCTCCCATTGCCTACTCTCTCTCACATCACCTAATCTCTCTCCCTCATCCCCTACTCTCTCTCTCTCTCTCACACACACTCCTACTATCTCTCTCTCTCTCTCTCTCTCTCCCTCTCTACTCTCTCTCCCATCCCCTACTCTCTCTCACATCCCCTACTCTCTAGCACCCCCTACTCTCTCTTACTCTCTCTCCCATCCCCTACTCTCTC
Organism: Cupressus sempervirens; assembly: GCA_028749045.1. Lineage (NCBI taxonomy): Eukaryota > Viridiplantae > Streptophyta > Pinopsida > Cupressales > Cupressaceae > Cupressus > Cupressus sempervirens. The sequence goes on from CM053784.1 coordinate 231,259,851, forward strand.
TTACAAACACTCCCATCCTCCCTCTCTCTCCCTCTCTTCCTCTCCCACTCCCTCTCCCACTACATACTCTCTCTCTCCCACTACCTACTTTCTCTAACTCTCTCTCCAATTCCGTACTCTCTCTCTCTCTCTCTCTCAAAAACTCTCATCCCCCTATCCTCTCTCACTCTTGCTCTTGATCTCCCACTCACTCTCCCACCACCTACTCTCTCTCTCTCACTCTCTCCCCTATCCCCTACTCTCTTTCCCTCTCCATTCTATCTCTCTCCCACCCCATACTCTCTCTCACATCCCCTACTCTCTCTCTCCCCCTCCCCATACTCTCTCTCTCACTCTCTCCCATCCCCCCTCTCTCACTCTCCCTCTCACACTCCCTCTCCCATTGCCTACTCTCTCTCACATCCCCTACTCTCTCTCTCTCCCCCATCCCCTACTCTCTCTATCTCTCTCTCCCTTTTTACTCTCTCTCCCATCCCCTACTCTCTCTCTACCACCCCTACTCTATCTCACACTCTCTCTCCCATCCCCTACTCTCACTCTTACATACACTCCCATCCCCCCTCTCTCTCCCTTTCTCCCTCTCTGACTCCAGCTCCCAATACCTACTCTCTCTTGCTCTCTCTCTCTCTCTCTCTCTCTCTCTCTCTCTCTCTCTCTCTCTCTCTCTCTCTCCCTCCCTTCTCCCCTCTCTCATACCCTACTCTCTCTATCACATACACACACTCCCATCCCCCCTCTCTACTCTCTCTCACTCTTGCTCTACCACTCCCTCTCTCACTCTCTCCCATCCCCTACTCTCCCTCTCCCACCCCCTACTCTCTCTCACATCCCCTACTTTCTCTCTCCCACCCCCTATTCTCTCACTTTTTCTCTCTCCCATTCCCTCTCTCTCTCACTCTCCCTCTCCCACTCCCTCTCTCACTACCTGCTCTATCTCTTTCAAATCCCCTACTCTCTCTCTCTCTCCCATCCCCTACTTTGTCTCTCTCTATCTCTCTCTCCCACCTCCTACTCTCTCTCTCACACACACACTCTCTCTCCCCCTCTATACTCTCTCTCCCATCCCCTCCTCTCACTCTCTCTCCCATCCCCTACTCTCTCTTACACATTGTCATCCTCCCCTACCCCCTCTCCCTCTCCCTCTCCCTCTCCCTCTCCCACTACTTACTCTCTCTCACACTCTTTTCCCCATCCCCTACACTCTCTCACTCTCCCTCTCCCCTCCCCATACCCTACTCTCTCTATCACACACACACACACACACACACTCCCATCTCCCCCTCTCCTCTCTCTCACTCTCGCTCTCCGACTCCCTCTCCCACTACCTACTCTCTCTCTCTCACTCTTTCTACCCATTCCCTACTCTCTCTCTTTCCCTCTCTACTCTCTCTCCCCCACCACCTTCTCTCTCTGTCTCCCACCCCTTACTCTCTCTCACTCTCTCTCTCCTATCCCCCATCTCTCACTCTCCCTCTACCCCTCCCTCTCCTACTTCCTACTCTCTCTCACATTCCTACTCTCTCTCCCATCCCCTACTTTATCTCTCTCTATCCCTCTATCTTCCCTACCCCCTACTCTCTCTATCCCATCCCTTACTCTCTCTCTCTCTCTCTCTCTCTCTCTCTCTCTCTCTCTCTCTCTCTCTCTCTTTCTCCCATCCCCTACTCTCTCTTCCACCCCTTACTCTCTCTCTCTCTCTCTCCCACCCCTACTCTCTCTCTTACACACACTACCATCCCCCTCTCTCTCCCTCTCTCCCTCACCCACTCCCTCTCCCACTACCTACTTTCTCTCTTGGGCTACTCTCTCTTTCCTCTCCCATCCCCTACTCTCTCTCTTTCACACACACACACACACACACACACACACACACACACACACACTCCCATCCCACCTCCCTCTCTCCTCTCCCATCCCCTACTGTCTCTCTCACAAACTCCCATCCTCCCCTCTCTATCTCTCTTTCTCTCCCTCTGCCACTCCCTCTCCCATCGCGTATTCTCTCTCTCTCTCTCTCTCTCTCTCTCTCTCTCTCTCTCCCTCCCTCCCCCATACCCTACTCTCTCTCTCATTCTCCCACCCTTTACACTCTCTCTCCCATCCCCTACTCTCTCTCCTCTCCCATCCCCCCTCTCTCTCCCTTGCTCCCTCTCCCACCACTTACTCTCTCTCATACTCTCTCTCCCATCCCCTACTCTCTCTCTTATCTCTCATCCTATACTCTCTCTCTCTCTCTCACACACACACATTCCCACCCCCCCTCTCCTCACTATCTCTCTCTCACCCTCACTCTCCCACTCCCTCTCCCACCACCTACTCTCTCTCACTCTCTCTCCCCCATCCCCTACTCTCTCTCTCTCTCTCTCTCTCTCTCTCTCTCTCTCCCATCCCCTCTCTTGCTCTCGCTCTCCCTCTCCCACTACCTACTCTCTCTCTCACATCCCCTACTCTCTCTCTCTCTCTTACTATCACTCTCTGTCATCCCCTACTCTCACTCTCTCTCCCATCCCCTACTCTCTCTTTCTCTCTCTTTCCCTCTCTCCATATCCCACCTTCTTTGATCCCCTATTCTCTCTCTCTCTCTCTCTCTCTCTCTCTCCCTCTCTTCATATCCCACCTATTCTCTTCCCAAATTCTAATATCTCTCATTCTCTACCCTCTTTGCCTCTCTCCTTCTCTCTCTGTTCAAATTTAGGATACTAAAGTGTGTATGCACTATTAAGACCTAAATTTAAGAAAGCTCAAAGTAGCACACATGCACTTTTTAAAGCTTTGCATTCTACCAAGCCTAAGGCTTGGTTTTCCTTGGGGATACAACTAAAAGGTTTGGAGTCTCTAAATTGGTCTGAGATGTGTTTTGCTATGAACATACAAACAATGATTGATTTTTCTTGTGTGCTCTCCTTCAATTTTCCTCATGGTTGAGTATTGATAAAATCATGTTAATGACACTATAGGTCTCTATGTTAGCTATATAACCATATAATTTATTTTTTATTTGAACTATTTCAAGCCTTTCAACTATAATTTATTTTGAATGTATGTCTCTTTCTGTAAAAAACCAACATGTACTAATTAGGTTCTAGGTTTTATCTCATTCATCAAATTTTGCAACAACTTAGTTTTTTAGAAACTAGACTCCATTCTACACACTTTGAAAATAAGTTTTGATTTTATATTAGTTTTCAATCATTTCAAGGGGAAGTACACATATATTTCACATTTTTGGGATGTGTCCAATTAAAAAATTCATAAAAAAATACACATTATAAAATTACTCAAAAAATCTAGGATAAACTACATAGTGATAGACAACTTTTGACTAGAGCGATTAAAGAATTTTAAAAAGAAAAAGTTGAAATTTTTGGGGGCCCACACTTTGTACTTTGTTATGTTTTTTCTAAGTAAAAAATACTACTTTTTTTGGCCCCCTTTTTTGAGGACCTAAAACTAAACCATTTTGAATAAAAATTAGTAGTTTAGAAACTAATTTCAAAGGACTACTACTTTTGTTTTTGTCATATCTTAACATTTTGTGTGTAACTATCTTCAAATTCTTGTTGAAGTTCAGAAATTACTAATTTTAGAAAAAAAGTGTCCACTTAGACCTCCCTTTTGGCACCACAACTTGGTGCACTTACCTTGTGATGGTAGCAATGTGGCTATTGGGGCAGTCTTAAGCCAAGTAAGGAGGCCAATGGCTTTTCATAGTGAGAAGCTAAATGCTGCAAACAGGAAGTAGTCTTCCTATGAATTGAGATATATGCTCTAGTCCATGATTTGAGAAAGTGGAGGCATTACTTTCTTCCAAAGGAGTTTTTGGTATATTCAAATAACCAAACCCTTAGTTTCCTCAACTACCAAGACAAACTTAGCAACAAGCACATGGAGTGAGTGGAATACCTACAAGCCTACACTTTTAACATCAAGCACAAGAAAGGAGTGCATGATAAGGTAATTCATGCCCTAAGAAGGAGACTGTTAACAATGCAAGAGGTTTAGTTGTAGAGAATTAGTATTGATAGTTTCAAGGACCTATGTGATGATGATGAAGATTTTGTAGATATTTATAAGGTATGTATGTAATACAAGAACAATTTCCATGGTGAATTTTCTAATTATACTTTGCAAAATGTTTTTTTGTTTAAAGGGCAGTCAACTATGTGTTCCTAAGGGATCAACAAGGGAAAAATAGATTCAATAAAAACACAATGGGGCACTTAGTGGTCATTTTGGAGTCAAAAATACTCAAGAGTTACTCACTAGATTCTACTTTTTGCCTAAAATGAATAGGGGTATCATAAAGTACATGGAATGTTGTGTGGTATGTCAAAAAAAAAAAAAGGAACATATTCCAATGGATTTCTTTATCAACACCTTCCAATTCCTAGAAGGCCATGGGAGTTCTTAAGTATGGACTTTGTGGTAGGGTTACCAATGACTAAGAAAAGGTTTGACAATATTTATGTTTTAGTGGACAGATTCAACAAAATGACACATTTTATCCCTTGTAAAAGAAGCCATGATGCTTGTCAAGTTACACATTTTTTATTCAAAGAAGTGGTAAGAATCAATGGCTTATCTTTGAATATTGTTTTAGATAGGGACACAAAGTTCATGAGTCACTTTTGGAAAACCTTGTGGCAAAAACTAGGCACAAATATCTCTTTTGGATTTGCCTATCATCCTTAGATAGATGGTCAAAATGAGGTCATAAATAGGAGTCTTGACAACTTTCTAAGGTTCTTTACAAAGTAATATGGACAAGTTGGATCAACTCATTGGTAGGTTGAATATGCATACAATGATACAATCAATAGGTCAACTAGTAAAATCTAATTTGAAATTATTTATGGGTTACATACTATATGGGTGTTTGAACATAGGGAGCTAAAAGATGGTACAAAAGGTAGTGGATATGCTGAGGACATTTTCCACTCAAGGAGGGTAGTCCATGAAATAGCGAGGAAAACCTTAACTAAAAATGTTGAGAAACTCAAGAATAAGCTAGATGACAGTAACAGAGATGTACAATTCCAAGTTGGGGATCTTGTGATGGTTTATCTACAAAAAGAAAGGTTGCATAAGAGAGTTCCCCACAAGCTTTAGATGAGAAGGTTGGGACCTTTCACAATACTGGCCAAGTATGACAATAATGCTGACAAAGTAGAACTTCCCAAGGATATTAGGTTATGACCAATCTTTAATTTTGTTGATATGGATAGGTAGAAAGGCCTACTTTAGATGCTAATTAGATACTTAAGGAAGCCATTCAAGATGTGGAAGACCTAAAATTAACTCCTCCACCACCTAAGCCAGCTAAGAAGGTACTTAACTCAAGAGTTTACAAGAAGACTAGGATAAAGGATTATTGGGAACATCTTATAAAGTGACATGAAAAAGAAGATACAGAGACTACTTGGAACATGGAAAAAAACTTCAAGAAGTTGGGCATACAGTCCAATTTTCTCAATCCAAGGATGTATTGAACTCTTGTGTTTGGGGGAGTATGGTGCAGGAGCAACTAGGATAACTCCTGGTCCTAGTTCCACACTTTGGTTATTGTCTTGTACTGACCCTAGTGAAGTTAGTTTCTTGTGTTTGGACCTTAGAAGGTCATTTGTATTTTTTCCTAGATGGATTTGACTATGCCAAATCCATTCTAGTTGTTTTTGCTTACCTTGTGTTTAGGTTGGTAGGAAGCAAGATTAGGGGTATGGTTTTTATAAACTAGAATATTGTAGAAAGGTTGATGTTGAATCTAAGTTTTCTTCTATGTTTTTTATACATCTTTTTATATATCTTGGAGGTCATACATGGTCCATTAGGCACAAAGTTGAGAAAGATGTCAATTGTTGCAAATGTTGTCAATTAGGAACAATTGGTCAAAATCATGTGAGTTGATGCTCTAAAGGCTAAATCATGCATAGACATCATAAATGGATCATAATAGAATAATCTATAAGTCTCCAAGTGATGGATGTCAAAATTGCTAGGAGATGCAAAAAGTTATCAGCAACATTGAAAAGTTGCTTGACAATATTTTGACAAAATATTGCATTTTTGAGAGAATGAGATTGATAGTTAGGATAACTATTTGAAATCTCTTGAGGAACCTATAAGACCTCAATGGAGACCCAATTCAAGGGTTCAAGTATGTATTAGGTGAATTTGAAAATTGAAAACCACAAATTTACTGTTTAGAATTAATATTCTTCACATTTTTTATTGCACAAAGTACTATGATGGATTTAATTTTTTTTGGCCATTATATCTTTGTATTTCATGTTATTACAATATTTTTTCTTTTATATTGAAAGTTGATAGGAGCTCATTTGGTTATAATTCTAAAATCTATTATTTTTAGCCTGTTTGTTGTTCTTATTTTGGCAATTTTGGGAAAAGTGGCTTCCTAGTGAACCCTCATTGTGCAATCACCATGTTCTTGAGGGAAATGGAACTGGAGTCCTTGTATAGTTTAAATAGAAAGGGAGAGGCTTAGACAAAATAGTTTTCAATTTTTCAAGTGTTGCCCCAGGCAAGCTTTCAATGCATGGCTAAGTGATCACAGAGTTTGCAAGATGGTTTTGATGGATTGAATATATTAAAAGGTTCAATTTGAGAGTTTTTTAAGGAGGAGGGATGTATGGCAAAGCCATATTCCAAATGGGAAGTTCCCAAGGAAATAGTTTCTATGCATTTCATTAGACCCTAGTGAATGCTGATTGGAAATGCTTAAAACCATCAATTTTAGGAATAAAAGGAGCAGAGGGGTGTACAGACAGTTTGAGGACCTCAAACCCATGAATTCATGAAGTTATTCAAAAATGGTATTCATTTTGGAAGTTATTTTTCCACCTTATTAAGATAAGTTTGGAGGCCTAATTCAACTAGGCCTAAATAGGACAGTTTTGTCAAGTTTGAAGGAACCAATAAGGAGACTTACATGGATTTTGAGTCCATGACATTAGGAGAAGTATAAAATCCCTAATAATGAACCCCTCACTCCAAATTGAAGGAAAAATTACCATTCTCGATAGAAGAGTGAGTTTGAGGAGAAATTGGGAATGTCCGTAGGATGCATGTAAGTTGTAAAATTAGTGATGTAACTAGATAATAAAGTGTGGAGGGTAAGATAGATATCCTCTATAGGCTGGGGTAACAAAAGGGAACCCTAGTAAGCTAGAAGAGTAGCCTAAGTGCATCCTTGGTGAAGGAAAGAGCTTGAACCAATCTAGTTTACATCACATTTGATAATATACTTTTGTTAATAGACATATGTATCAAATTGTATTTCTAGTTTAAACCATGACAAAATAGGATTTCACTATTTAGATACTAGCCACGAGGTACATTTTGAAAGAAAGCACTTTTTCTGAGGAATTTCACAAGTTGATACAATTTTCTCTACAGCGAGATAACAATGAGTGAGATTCATATGTTGTTATACATACTTTCCCCTCTTTTCACTAGTTTAAAGGATTTCAATATTAATTTTCTATAAATTATAGTTTCAATAATTATTTAAAACATTTATAACACTAGATGATGCTTGTTGATGACTATTATTTATTATAAGAGAATTTAAGGAAATATAATATAAAAAATTGTGATCTTTCTAGTATCTAGGTAGAATAAAGGTACAAAAGATAATAGTTTCAGAATTTAAAGCTTTATTTTTTTTGGTTGTATGATTACATACAGAACTCTCTTGCAATTAAAATGATTTCCTATAGCTTTTCTAGTTTAGTAACAATCAACATTAGGGTTTTGAGACATAGACGTCATTACTAAGTTGGTTTAATAAATCCACTAATTTCTCTTTTCATTTCACTCTCCTTCAATATGACCAATAACAAGTATCAAAAAATGATGAGATAATTTTTTTGAATTTTTTTTAAAAGTCTAAAAAATTGTATTTTAAATCAAAATAATTCAAAAAATACCATACTAAATTTTGAACTCTTATTATGGTTTCACGTCTCCACTTACATTCACTAAATGTGAGAGACCACAAATCATATATGAATTTTATAAAACTCTTATCATAACATCAACCCTTGTAACAAAGAAACCATTCTTTAGAAAAGTGTGTGATATTAGAAATGATACCAACTTTGTGATTACTATAGATACTACTCTAGTATTACATTCAAACACCATACATAATGGTCAAGATTTCTAGGCTTTCTTGATATAAATCTTAATAAATTATCCATTATGGTGCATTGTGTTAAATAGTAAATTTATTTTAAATCCTAATAATTGGTCTAAAATTTAGTAGTAATCTCTTTTTTTTTCTAAGAATGAAGTCAAACTCATCCTCGACCACTCTGAAAGAGTATTTTAAGCCTAAAATAGGAATAATATGAATCAAGTGAGTACCACCACTTTTACCTACAATGAGAATGATCCACTCAAATGAACCCACAAACTTTGGTTTGCCTACTCAACTATCACCCTTATCTCCCACAATTCATTTAGACAAACTCATATTTTAAAAAAATATTTCTATCAATGAATTTCAACAAAGATAAAATATGTTAAAAAATCTAATATAAAGGGTGAAGAAGTTATAATTATTTACTACAACAAATTTTAGATTCTATGACCAGAGTAATCCTCCATTAAGTTGAAAACTCAAAAAAACATTGTTCTGAAATCCTAACTTGTAAAAAATATGTCCAAGAATAAAAAGAAAATATAACAAACAAAAAAAACTACCCTTAACTTACAAACGTGTCTACTAATCAATTACCTTTGAGACTGCTAATAAATTTTGGCCAAGTTGTACAATCAATAAATTAAATTTAATAACTAATGCAATTAAAGCATAATATAAACAAGTGCCACATAGTGGCCAAGTACTTGTCTATAGTTATGTTACTATAAAGTTTTATATAATAGAAAAATTCATCTACATAAGGTGAATAGATATTATAGTACCTTTGTAAGGTGTTCCTTAACAATATAATTTAATCAAAGATAAATGTTCATGTCATTGGGTATTAATTGACATTGATCTTTAAATCAATTATTTTATCTTAATAATACACTTATCCATATTATACTACTTTTCCTTGATATGTAATATGTAATATTAACATATTTTTTTAATTATTTAATTTAATTCTAATATATTTCAACATATTTATAATGGTTCTAAGATAAAATATTAATTATATTATAATAATGTTTAATTTTAATTGTTATTTATATTGATTTTCAAAACTATTGTAAAAATCTACGTGTAGAACAACTAAAGCATAAGAATAGAATATTAATGTACTTTTTAGAGACCAAATAAGGCCCTATAATATGGGTGAAGAAATGTGCTAAAACTTAGGGATAGGAGGAACTTATTTAAATATTTTTTTGAAAAATCGTATCTTATGAATTCACAAATCTGCATATAAGAGTCCAAACCATTCATCCAATCAAAATCTCAAAAAATAATATTACAGTTAAAAAATTGACATGTAGTTTTAAAGAAATATAATACTTATAAAAAAAACATTAAATACAATAAATTTTAATTGGTAGAGGAGAGTACATTTAATAGCTAGTTAACGTGAGTAATCCAAAAAGTGTCACAATAGTACTTAGCCTACTGGCAAGTGCTAAAAGTCACTTCAATTATTATTAAAATTTTATTTTTCTAAGGACTTATGAAAAAATTATTATGTTCAACAAAAAAATCACTCAAATAAATATATACTTTATGTTTTAATTTTCTCAACCAATTGCAAAACAAAAAGTAATTGAGTTGAGAAACTTGACATTGACTAAAAAATATATATAGATAAAAAATATTAAGATGGCATACATTAATCAACACTTTTTATCGACATGATTGCCAAAACATTGTATGCATAAATATTTTGTGCTTGCTAATGTTTATAATTAGGAATAAATATTGTACACATGCTACAAAAAAGGCTATCACTCTGATGAAAGTTGCCAAAAGATTGTACAGATAATATCATAGAAATTAAGAATGGAAAAAACTATTTTTAAATTATTATGATTGTTCATCCATTGAACATGGTACTTTGCCGATTTCAGCTTAGATTAATGGGATTACATCAATCATATTATACTAAATTGGAGTTGATATCAATCATGGTTAATAAAAATGAGCTCTTTTATTTCGAACAGGAATGTCTCTAGCATAACCATGCATCTCTATAATTTAAAAAAATACATTAAAATTATATTGCATATTTAACTATATTGATTCAACAAAAATAAATAATAGAAAGTTCAATAGTGCTTTTCCTTAAACAAATCTTTAGGAAATAATCCCTAATCTAACTATGAGAGTACAGTTCAATAATCTTATGAGATAAAGTAGAAATCAAAGCAACCTTTTTGAAACACTTGACAATGGTGAGCTTGATATTTCTTATAATGGTGCTAATGTGATAATTCCTAAACTTCCAAAACATTTTAGCAAGCTCATAACTATCTTCCATTTGTCTTTCATGTATGTGAAACATGGAAGTATAGGCAAGATGTAACGTGCCAAGACATGAAAAGGTGTCAAACTATAAAAAAAAAATGAAAATAACATATGGAGAGATGTGATAATGATATTTTTCATTTAAATAAAAAAACCATATAGAAGCACAAGAAAACATGTGTAAAGGAGAACAAAAGGTGTAAACAATTATGGCTTTTTTCTCTATAGAAATTTAAAAATACTATCAGGAAGAATTGGAATTACCAATGAGAAAGTAGTTAAAATTTATGGAAAATACAACAAATATTATTTAATATATTAACCTTCATCAATGAGAAATAATTTGATGTGCACTATTTCTAGAGAACAAGAAATAACCCAAAAACTATAATCACCTATCTTAATTAATAATAGAGACTAACAATTACAATGCTCTAAGATTTTGGGAGGTGAGATAATTCTTTATAATAAAGGGTATATTTGAATAAACTGAATGGGGGGCGGGGGTGTTGGGGGTGGAGGGGGGGGGCGTGTTTAAATTTTTTTTCTTGTAGCTTTCTTTTATTAGAGTTTTCTTAATATTTTATTAGCAATGAGGTTTTCACTTCTGAGCCTCTCGTTAGGGTGGTCCTAGATTCAAATACTTGAGTTTAACACATAATTTAAATCAATCTCAATAAAATAACTATATATATATATATATATATATATATATATATACTTATGTTTCTTTCCATGTTCTTTTTCCAAATTAAGGTTGTTTTCTTGTGATAGAGTATGATTCAAGATGTTGATGGAATTTCCATGTTTTTTTTTTTCCATCTCCTTTTGATGGAATTTTGAAATATCCTAGCATTAGTAAATACCTTTCAATTTTTTCAACTTTATCCTTATTAAGAAAATATCTAACATCACATGTGATTTATATAACTTTATTAATCTTAAGGTCTTCCCTATTCTTTTTGCTTATTTCCTCTTCTCTATTGATAGTGGTTAGTAAATCTTCATTTTGTAAACTCCTTTCTCTAGTAGTAGAACTCAAAGAGGCAATGCCCTTCATACATAGAAATTTGTGGAGACTCATTTCTAGTCAACTATGAATTAAATATTTACAAACATATAAAGCATAGACCAAAAGAAATGAAAGAAAATATAACATTATTTAAACACGCAAATATAGAAAACTCATGATTCAATTTTTTAAATAGATTGATTCATGCCTTAAAAATGAGATCTTTCCTTTTCCTTTATTAAATGATTGTTAGTTGATGGTTTCCAATAGAATTTCAGACATAAGAATGTGTTATATGCAATAGCATATATTAGTTGGTAATTATTAAATTAATAATCATAAGATTCTATAACTATATTATAATCAATTATAATATTGGACTGTAGAGGTTTTGTCCTAGTTTTATACCCCTCTTTCATTGGGTTCTACTATGAACCCCCCTCCCCCACAATGCATTTAAGCTACTCAAATGACCCAAGGGTGACTAGAGAGCCCTTTTCTAGCTAGGTTTTCTAAAAAATGATTGAACCACTAATTTGGATACTCTAACCCTCCACTCCATGGAGATGGCTTTATGTTACAATACATTGAAAGTAATGGCTAGGTGGCTCCAATTTCAAATGTAAATTTCTCAAAGAAAAATTAATAGACTAGAGGCTAAATTATGGAAGTGGAGAGAAAATATGTGGACAGGACAACTTTCCATAGAGATAATGTCTGGTGGAAAGTGGGATAGGAGATGGAAGAAAAGTTCAATAGCTTGAAACAACTAAAGGAATAGGTGGAGGACATAAAAAATAAAGTGTCTCCTAAGAAAGAGTGTAACAATGTGCTAAAATCCTTGGTGTCTATCAAGAAGGAGCAATCCCAAGTATGTGAGAAAATTAACACTATGGCCACTTAGAGAATCCATCCCTAGACCAGGATGGAAGGGGAGCTTGGGAGTTAGAAGGCTCACCTAGAAGAGAGTGAAAAAAAGAGGAAATAGAAGGAGGAGACTCTAAGAAAAGAGGAAGGTCATCATGACACTTCTATAGGGTTTAGTGAGTTCAATCTTTCTCAACTCCTAAGTTCTCCTTGTTGAAGCAATCCTTGTTGATTCATATTTTGGTGCTGGTTTTTCTTTGGTTTTTGGTTTGATTATCCATGGTTGTTTATGTTATTAACTTTTTTCTTTACATGGTTTTTTTGGTGGCAACTTAACCCATCTGATTTTTTTTTAGATGGTTAGGGTTTTGTTTTGACCCAACATGGTTAGGAGTTTTACTTACCTTTATTTTATCTATAGCTAATGGTTTGGTTTGATGGTTTTTTGCTAGGGTTGCTTTTTGTGATCTTTCTAGTTTGTCTACTCTAGACTTGATGTTACCTTCTTTTTTTTTGGGTTTGAGCCCTTTTTGCTTTAATTAATCAGAGCATGATTTAGGCGAGCTGCCTTATTTTCCCAAATAAATGTGGATGGATTAATTTTCATTTTGGACTATCTATCAAAGATGAAATAAGGTTTAATGTGAAGCCTCTGTATTTATTTCACTATAGATATAGTTCTAAAAGTAAGGCCTTGTCTCTTGTATTGACTAATATCAATTATTTATTTTTGTAGTGTAAGCCTTTGAGATTTTTTAATAATGATAGCCCATACCATGTTGATTGGTAGTTGTCTTTTCATGCCTACAATTATTTAGGAACTATTGGAACACATTTATGACCTTCATGGTTCCATGGTGGTCCATTATAATTCTCAAAATATACAACAACATACATGCACATGTCTAGTGGCCTACTACCTAGTCTACAAATAATATCAATAATCTCACAAATACTTCTATTAATAAGGCTTACTTTTATCCAAATATTCATTTTAAGTATAAAGTGTTAGTCCTCTACAAAGTATTACAATTTTCTCTAGTTTTTCATGATGCATTTGGTTTTTATCTTTGATTTAATTATTTATTATTCTACTTATTATTATTGGAAACTTTAATGATTTTAGTATCTTCTTAATATGTAGTTTAATTGCATCGTTAGTAGAAAATAAATGTATAGAGCTATAAAATCTCTATTTTATCTCTACTTAAGTCTATTCTTGTGCAATTAATTAGAAGCTCCCAAATATGTTGTGTTTTATTTCCATCCTGCATGTTGTACAATAGTTGGTAGAATTCTACTTGGTTGCTGTTCTCACCTTCTTATAGAAAAAATATTTGTAACGTAGCAATTGTTGCAAACTACTCCCAAAGTAACCTATCATTTGAATGCAATATATAAAATGGTTTGTCCACACTAAGGAGTAGTTGTATTAGGTCACCAAAAATTAGATTTGATTCTGTGTCAAATTATACATGTTGTCACTGGAGAGAGGCCACTCGTAGACAAGTATGAATTTTAAGGAGAAATTTTGGACCTATGAACATCATCTCATCAATAAGGATGTATATGATGTATGTTAGTTCTTCCTATAATCCTATTAATGTGTGCAGTTGTAATGGTTGCATGCCTTTAATATGGATCCTAACATTTAAATATATTATTATTGGATGTATTTTTAATGTAGCAATATCCATGGGTGCTAGTATTAGTAATTTGCCTTTTTGTTGATGTCCTAAATACTATTAAGTGCCTCTCCTATGGATGCAATTAAAAAAGATTTTTTTGGGTGCTCTGTACCCCATATAATCATGTGTAATGGTTCATGTGACTAATATTAGATGTGATCCTTAATTATCTAGAATGCTAGATTTTTCTCAGGGAATAATGTATATTGAGGATGTTAGCAAGGCACCAGAATGATGTTTGTATAGCTACAATTTTTGTTTTCATATACAATTTGTGTAGTATTTTTTATGTAAATATATTAGAATTGTAATATGGTCCTATTTATTGCATTAACATTAAGAATACCAAAATTCATTAGGAGCATAGGTTAAGATTAATAATAGCAAAATTTAAATTCAAATTAAGCATTCTTTTCAACTAGAATGAGAAAAAGTAATTTTAGAGCTCATCGATTCTTATCAAAACTTTAGAATGTTATAGTTCATTCATTCTTATTAAAATGATTGAATCAAGTACATAACAAAAATATATATTTAGCTCTCTAGAAGGACTAAAAACCATTTGATTGTATCTTTAGTAAAATATTTTCAACAAAAACATGCAACCTATTAGTATCCCTCATCTAGTCTCCAAATTTTTTTATTTTCACATTCATCAATGATTTGATAAGTTGGAATATTATTACAATCTCCAAGTTGAAATGAATCATGTTAGCTAGAAATGGTTATAAGAATCATGAAGCATGACTATTGCAAAAAAATATCTGAATACAAATTATTGAAAGGATATTGTAAAGGATTGAGAAGATTAACTTTAACATATTCATTTTATTTACTTTAATATTTTAAAAGTTAACGTAATTTTATTTTTATTTTTATGCCCATGTTACAATTCTAGATTTTATGATACTACATTTGTTTGTCCAAAAAAGAGAAAAATGGAGAACATCTAGCTTTCAATTAACTATGCATCCATTTAAAAGGATCTAAAATAACACCAAAACAAATATTTAAAAGAGGGAAGATAATTAGGCTCAACTATCAAAAGAGAGAGATTGGGCAGTTATATATAAGGTTGGAAAGAGATAAATAATACTAATGTACAAGATAGACAAGGAGTTTCTCTAATTGATATATTAATGTGTTGGTTATTTTATACCTTGTTGGGTATCAATTATAATGTTGGATCTCTATAATTAATTTTGTAATTATTTAATAGATAAATTTGCATCATATTTATAGTGATCATCTATGAATATGGTGTTGGAAATATAAGAGGAGTAACTAAGAGGGGAGTGGTGAATCAATCACTACAAAAATAAATCCCAGATCCCTTAGATGTCAACACAAATCAATAAACTGCATTCTGCTATAACTTGGCAAACACACATGCACTCAATTTATACTAGCAAATATTTATCTTAATGATATTAACCTTAAGTTTAACTTAGTTGCATACACATAAAAGAAATAGCATGAACACAAGTGACACCAAGATTTAACATGGAAACCCAATTTGGGAAAAACCACCAATTGCCACTAGTTATTGATTTTCACTCTTCTAAAGTGAGCTCTGTTAGGAGCCAACCCTATTGAAGGTAACAAAATATTGTGTTAGGTGTGACCTTGTTAGAGGATTTAATCATCCTATTACGAGTGACATTGTTAGAGGTCTTTAGACACTTCAAACTGAAATGCCACCTTGTTAGAGGATTTACAAATAACTACTAAGCCAACTATGTTAAGAGATTTTGATCACTACTACAATGGTTAGAAAATAAAAATAAGATGTCCTAATTTATGATGCAACTAAATTGCTAATTATAGATCACAACTCAGGCTTGAATACTTGATCCTTCCTGATCGAATGTATCTTTGTAACTCAACAAGGATATTCTTCTTATCCTTTTAATTCACTTCCTCTAAGCATCATCAAATCTTCTATTATGTTCCACACATTCAATCCTCAACTTGACCTTATATTTATATCTTACATATTATCAACTCAGCTTGAATACAACTTAGAATACTTAATATTCAAATCCTTAGTCAACTAGAACCAACAATTAAATCAATTGAACTCAATATTCCAAAACAAGAAAATCCTTCGTTAGCCAAGCATGCTTGATAGACACTAACTCAGAAACAATATTCCTATGTTAACCAAGTAAACCTAGTTAACAATGCATATTAACAAAGTTCCTTTAACAACCAAGTGAGCTTGGTTAACACTGGTTCCATCCAACATTTTCTTCATTAACCAAGTAAGATCTATTAACACTTAACTTTGACAAACTTTCCATTGATGACCAAGTGAACATGGTAGACACTGTCTTTTGAACTTGGAAAACTTTGGAATGCTTGGAAATCATAAGAAATTGTCTTCATCGCCCAAGTGAGCTCGACATACATTGGATGGTAATGATATGACATTTTGTGTAGCATCATAGACAATACACAATTAATCAATTATTTTCAACAATCTCCCTCTTTGACATTGATGGAAACACAACATGTCATAATACAATGAAATTTTTAGAGCAAGAATAAGTAAGGAACATATCCTTAGTATAATTTTGATTCTCATCAATTAGAACTCTCTCTATCAGTGTGAACTCCCTCTACCTTCAATTTCTCCCTCTATCATCAAAACTTCATGTTCAACGTCTTCTTCTAATAAAAAAATTTCCTTCTTTGATATTAGACCAAGTTCTCCTTTGATGTCTCTAGAGTAATAAAATTTCTATGAGATATGAAAGATATGATAGAAAACTTCTCCCTCTTTGACATCTCATGTGAAAGACAATATTTAGTGGATATCAATGTACTTCATGTACTGATTCATTTGCAATGTGCTTTGCCAATATTGCATCAACTATATGATCTTCAACATGCTCTGATTGATGCATTACTAAACTACATTTAGTGAGCTTCAAATAGGGGAATGACCCCTAACTTACCTCTTAGATATAAAAATGCATCCTTAGGTAATGGCTTAGTGAATATATCTACAATTTTCTCTTTATTATTAACATATTCCAATCATACCTCTTTAACTTTTACCAATTCACTCAAAAAATGATATTTTATAGCAATGTGCTTCATTTTGGTATGCATCATAAGATTCTTAGATATATTAATTGCATTGGTGTTATCATAGAAGATAACCACTGGATCCTTGATCTCTATCTTCATACTAGCCAATAGTTGCTTAAACCAAACAACATTGGAACAATTAACTACTACTGCCACATATTATGCTTCTGTTGTGGATTGAGAAATGCAATTTTTCTTCTTGCTTGTCCAAGATACTAGTCTTTTATCAAGAAAGAATGCTCTACAACTTTTTCTCTTTCTATCATCAACATTTCCTGTCCAATTAACATCTATGAATGCTTTCAAATCCAAATTGTCTCCTTTTTTGTACCATAATCCATATTCTTCAGCACCTTTAAAAAATCTCATGATTCACTTGATTTCCATCACATGATTTTCTTTGGAATTCACTAGGAATCTTGCCACCATACTAGCTGCTAATGCAATATTAGGTTGTATGCACTACATACTACAATTTTTTAATCATTGATCTATATGTGGTTTGATCTACCTCTTTAGAATCATTAATTTTGGAAAGTTATGTCTAGTATACATTGGTGTTCCAATAGGTTTTGAATCTTCCATTCCAAATTTCTTTATTGTCTCCTTGATATATTTGGATTGAGTAATGTCAATACCATCTTTCTTTTGTTGGATCTACAATTCAACAAAGAATTTTATCTCTCCAAACATGGACATCTCAAATTATTTACTCATATCTTTTGAAAATGACTTGCATAAATCATCATTTCCTATAAATAAAGTGTCATCCACAAATATTTTTGCCCAAACAATCTTCTTGTCTGGTTCTTCTTTGATATACAGACTCCTGTTATCATTTGTTCTTTTAAAACCAATCTTTGTCAAGCAGTTATGAAGTCCTTCATACCAAGCTCTAGGAGCTTGCTTGAGACCATACAAGGGTAAAAGTACAAAGCTATGTCACCTTTTAGGCTAAGTGATCAGGATGACTAAATTTGAGTATTTCTATCCAAAAATCAATTTTGCTCAAACATATGATCTAGACAAATTCATTCTAGCTAAATTATATATGGTCTCACATTTTTCCAATTGAAAATGTCTATTAAATGCATGTTTTATACTAGTTTGTATCCAATTACTAAAGAAATAAAATAATTTCAAAAATTTGGCATTTCAATAACTCTTACTATTTTTTATGATATTTTTTTAGTAAAATATAAACACCATTTTATAGAGTTCAACAAGAATATTTTTATATAGATTTTATAGTGTTTTTATTAGATATGGTATATTATAATTAAAAAAATTCTACAAGCACATATTTTAACACTTGCAAATATTTCAATTTTGAGAAACAAAAAAATATTAAATCATATAAAAAAATTTAAAAATTATATGACATTCTGGAGGAGAGAGTTCACTTTTAAAATGTATAATTTTTATTCTGGTTAGAAAACATTTGTTTTGAAAAATGTGGTGGGAGATGAAAACTATCAATTTCAAGTGAGTTGAAATTTGAATCACTATAAAAGAGAAAATATAGGTCTAAAGTTAATTTTTATTTTTTATTATTCTAGCTATATGTGTTATCTATAACACAGTTTGAGTTCAAATGGAAATAAGTTTTTTTCCATATAGTTTTGTCCTGGTAACTAAACCCCCAATTTTTAGCATTTTTTAGCAACTAAAAATTTATCTATAAAAATTAGAAAAATATATCAGTTCTTATTCAAATAATTATTAAAAATTATAATTTTGAACTTCAACCATTTCAACACATTTCATTTGTTTACTTCATTGTCAAATTCTAAATAACAATACATGTTTTATGTCATTGAAGATGAACAATTATACTTTTGTTAGCCTTTTCCTTTACAAAAGTGTGACATAGGTTTGTTTTTTTACCCACAACACTTTGTGTAATTTGTAAACCATATCTCTTTTGCTAGGATCTACAAAACCTTCAAGTTTTTCTATGTAGACCTCCTCATCAAAAATTCCATTCGATAATGCAAGTTTTACATCCATTTGATAAACTTTAAATCCTTTGTGTGTTGCATATGCTAGTAAAGTTATAACATCTTCTAATCTTACAATAGGAGATTTTTTTTACCATAATCAATACCTTCTTTTTGAGAATAACCTTTACAAACTAACCTTTCTTTGTTTATTGAAACTTTTCCATCTTCATTTAACTTATTCCTTAATACCCACTTTGTGCCAATTACATTTTTATCCTTGGGTCTAGGAACAAGAGTCCAAGTCTTATTCTTCTCTATTTGTTCTATTTCTTCATTCATAGCTTCAATCCAAATTTCATTATCCAAAGAATCTTTAACATTCATAGGTTCAAATTCACCAAGAAAACATGTACCTTTTAGTTTGTTTCTTATCATTGTTCCATCTAACTTGTCTCCAATGATCTGATCAAGTGCATGGTGCCTTCTAACATTACTTGCTAACATAGGTACTTTGGATTTAGAATATTTTCCACTAACCTCTTCATTATCTTCTATATCAATCTCGAGTCCCATTGTCTATGACCTAGGTCCATCTGACTCAATTTTCTCTGGCAATAGCTTGGTAGCTTTTGACTATGACTTGGGTCCTTTAGACTATAACTCAGGTTGCATTGGTTGCCATTCGATAGCTTTTGGAGATTTTGGGGACTCAAGAGGTGAGACCTCCTAACTTCCAAATAGATTTGGCAATGTATCATGTTCATAGTAAACAAACCTTCTCTAATCCTCAAGTTCTATGCTTCTTTCTTCTTTACTTTTTTCTATAAAATCAATAATTCTCACTTGTTCACTTTCTATGATCTTATAAGTAGTTAGATTTGTTAGTGTAAATAATTATTATTCACACTTTACTTAAGTTTGCTTAGGATAAATGCATTATTTATTAGTTGTCATCTACGAGTTAGCTACTTTTACATGTTGACTTGTTGACAACATAGGAGCTTGCACCTATCTTGTCATACTTATCCTCTCATCTAAGTGGAGGATAATCCCCCTTTTGTGGATGTATGCTTAGTTGCCATGCTTATCTCCTAGCTCTTTCTAGAAGCATTCTAGAGGCCTTTAT
This sequence comes from Cupressus sempervirens, assembly GCA_028749045.1. Lineage (NCBI taxonomy): Eukaryota > Viridiplantae > Streptophyta > Pinopsida > Cupressales > Cupressaceae > Cupressus > Cupressus sempervirens. The sequence goes on from CM053784.1 coordinate 231,280,045, forward strand.
ATACAAGCTCTCCTAGTATATTTGTACATATCTTTTCTTTATCTGAGAATACAATTTCCATATTTTCAAACCAAATCCTTGCCTTTCTTGTCTTTTCTTCTCTGTGATAGGATTTCTACGTGTAGGTGATTTGAGGGCTTGTGGATTTGATTTGCATATTTTCTCAAATCTTACATGGTATCAAAGCATATCTATTGTAGCTTGTTTGGTATTTGTAGAAAAAGGAGAAAGAGGGTTTGACATAATAGATCTGACATTTTTAGGGCCTTTTTCTTTATTTTTTGGAGCTATGATGGTGGTGATTCAGAAAAAATAACTACAAAGGTAATTTTCAAATAGCCATAGGATTTTGTGATCTACACATTTGTGTAGGTTGTTTGAGATATCTATTCCTAAATTTTTCTAAAAATTGCAAATCCTTTTTTTTGCACCTTCAAAGGCTTCATTCAGGCTCATATGGACACATATTTAAATGATTTTTTAAAAAAGTGCATGATCTATAGTCTACTTTCCAGATTTGAAATCAGTTTGGAGTAATATTGAGCTCCTATTTTTGGTGTTGAAGTAGAGGCTTCAGTTTCCTCCCTCTCTGCATTTGGAATCTAGATTTTTTTCTCAATTTTTACAATTTCCATAACTTTTTTCTTTGATATTTGAGGGATATCTTTATATGTTGTGGGGGTGAGCATTTTCTTTTCTATAATTTACTTTAGAATAATCCCTTCTGCTTTTTTCTTCTTCTCTGAATGTTAGACCCTTCTATGGACCAACTAATGCCACACAACTATCACACTTCGAAAGCATAAATGACTAGGCTTCTTATGTCATGAGGTTTATTGTCATTTCTAGATGAGAACCAAACTATCATGTAGTGCCCTTTTGAGGTTCTTTAGCATAGAAAAAAAAAATGAAGCCATGAGATTGATAGCACTAAATATCTTTGATAGTTTATTTTTTCATCTAAATGGTTTGACCACTCCTCAGGCTATTCAGACCAAGTTCTACAACTTGTTTGGCACAATGAATGAGTTTCAAGCACTACAACTTGATGCAAAGATGACTTCTTTGAAACCTACCAACTTCTCCACCATTGAAGACTTCTTAATAAAGTTCAAATTTGTGCATACATTTTTGCAAGGATGTGGAAAAAACAAAATAGATGATGAGTGTATTTTTTTGATACTCTCAAAGTTGCGAGGGCAATATCAAATCTTCTCTTCCACTTTCTACTCCACTATGGATGCCTTGAGTACCAAACATCATATGCCTTCTTTTGAGATATTGAATTATAGGTTAACTCATGAGTAGTTCACAATCACTCATATGGATTCACTTATAGGTTCACAGTCATAGGTACTGCTTGCCAAGGATACACAGCAGCAGAAGTTGAAGCAAATATCAAATTCCTTTTCTTAGCACTCTACTAGTCCATCATCTTCTTCTAAGAAGGAGAAAAAGAAGACTGAGGTTCCTCTCTATTCCTATTGTCAAAAGGGACCTCATGATGGGTCACATTGTTTTCAGAAGCGATTTGATGGCTATGAGAAAAAGATTACAAATTTGCAAGATCTTCCTCAAAAAAGTACTACTTCCTCTCCATCCTCTTCTACCTCATAGGGATTTGTCTTTCAGTCTTCTTCCATATCTACACTAGATTTTGGATAGGGTCATGCATTATGAGCATCCATTGTATCCCCTTCCCAGGTCTCTTGGATACAAGATTTAAGTGCTTCTCACCATATGACATCTTCTCAAGGTGTCTTCTTTACTATTGATGCTTCTCCTATTCCTCATATTCTCATAGGGAATAACACTAACCTACCAATCCATGGAAAAAGTTTAGTTGGAATTTAGGATGGTGTATTCAATGATGAATTATATGTTCCATCTCTATCCACAAACCTTCTCTTTATTTCTTAGATTACATCTAGTGGATCAGGGAAGACAGTTGAGTTCACTCTAGATTCAATCTTCATTTAGGATCATGCAATAAGATGCCTTATTGCTATAGGGGTAGTTGATGATACCACCCATCTCTACACTTTCTCACACTTTGGTCCACCATCTCCATTATCAGAGCACACTTCTTCTCTTTCATGAGAATATCATGTGGTGCAGTTAGGATACTTGAACCTCTATATTGTTCCTAAGATCATTGTTTTTCCTCCCACACCACTTCCAGTTGAGGTATTTTCTCTTCAAAAGGATTCTTCTTCAACTTTATCTGACCCTCCAGCTCCATTCATCAAGCCTCCAAGTGGACCTATTGTAGATTCTACAGAGGATATTCATCTCCTCTTTCATGACAATGTTAGCATACCTATACTAGGGATTCCCTTTCAAGATCCTCATGTTTTCTCCTTTTAGCATTAGTTAGGTCTTCCCATTTCACCTCTCATTTAGGGATTTCCTTGTTCTATGCCCTTGTTTTCTCCACATTGGAGTTTCATTGGTTCACTCATTTCTATAGGGGCTCCATCATTTTGGGGGGGCTTTGGTGTCTCTTCTCTCTCTCTCTCATGTGTGGGCTAGTTGTACTTATCGTTTTGAGAGAGTCTCTTGAGCCATTTCTAGTTTTTCTTTGAATTATGGAAGTTGTCATAGGGGGGTCTTGTTGAGGCCTTCCTTCCTTCATGTTCTTTTTAGAATTTTTATACTTATCTCTTTTTGGGGGAGGGTTTTTCCTATGCAGTTTTCCCTCTTTCCCAATTTTTAGAGGTTGCATTTCTTTGCATTTGTACATGGGTATCTCACATAGTCTAGCTACCAAGACCCACTCTACATTTCATCTTAGCTTTTGTGAGCTTAAGTGCATTCCCCTAAGTTGCACTTAAAGGGGTGTGTTATTGTAAATAATTATTATTTACACTTTACTTAAGTTTACTTAGGATAAATGCATTGTTTGTTAGTTGTCATCTAGGAGTAAGAATACTTTGACGTGTTGACTTGTTGACAACACAAGAGTATGCACCTACATTGTCATACTTATCCTCTCATCCATGTGGAGGATAATCCACATTTTTTGGACATATGCTTAGTTGTCATGCTTATCTCCTAGCTCTTTCTAGAAGCATTCTAGTGGCATTTATATATAGGCTCTCCTAGTGTATTTGTACATATTTTTTCTTTATCTGAGAAAATATTTTTCATATTTTCAGTCCAAACCCTTGCCTTCTCTTTTCTTTTTCTTCTCTATGATAGGTTTTCTATGTGAAGGTGATTCAAAGACTTGTGGATTTGATTTGCATATTTGTTCAAATCCTACAAAATTCAAATACTTGTATGCTTTACTTCTACAAGAGCATCCTAGGAATATGCCTTCATCACCTTTGAAACCAAATTTACCTTTCCTAGATTCCTTCAATATATAACATTTTCTACCAAATACTTTCAAGTAATTTGCATTAGGTTTGTAGCTATTCCATATTTCATAAGGAGTTTGATTTGAGTCTTTCTTCAATTGTACTCTATTCAACGTATCCACTATAGTACTAATTGCTTCCTTCTAGTATTTGATTGCAACACTCTTTTCTATCATTAAGGTTCTTGCACAATCCATGATGGATCTATTCCTTCTTTTAGCTATACCATTCTACTGAGGTATACCAGGGGTTGATACTTATCTCTTAATTTCTCTTTCAATGTAGAATTCATTCAACTCACTAGAAATGAATTCACCACACCTATCTAATCTTAAACACTTCACCTTCTTTCCAATTTTTTTCTCTACTCTTGCCAGATACCACTTAAACTTTTGAAAAGCTTTAGATTTTTCTTTTAGATCTATTGTAGTCATCATTGTAGAGTAATCATCAGAAAATAGAATAAAATAATTATCTCCATTTTAGCTCTATATTCTAATAGGTCCTCATAAGTCTATATGAACTAGCTCCAAGACTTTTATGAATAACAGTCTTTTCTGTTGAAACTTGTCTTTCCTATCTTACCAATTTGATAATTATTGCATAGAATCATATCAGGTTTCCTCTAGCTAGGAATAACTCTTACTCTTCTATTTTTTCTTATCTTGACCAGGTTATCAAAGTTCACATGACAAAACCTTTTATGCCATAAGCAACTTTCTTCTACTTGATCAATAAGACATGAAATTTCACTAAGATCTAGGTAGAATATGTTACCTTTTGTTTGTTTACCAAACCCAACCAGATTTCTTTTTCCATCCTTTAGTTTTCTTCCCATTCATGAATTCTACCTTGAATCCATTGTTATTTAATTGTGTCACACTCAGTAGATTATGATTTAGTCCTTCAACTCAATAAGCATTATCACATCTAAGTTGATTAGTTAGTGAGATACAACATTTTCCCTTTATGCAACAAGGTTCATTGTTTCTATATATCACACTACCACCATCATAATGTTCCATATGTTCAAATTTTTGTTTTATCACTAGTCATATGATGTGAGAAGCGACTATTAATAATCCATGTATCATTTTTTATAACATGAGAGATAAGTTCCATTTTGTCTCCTTCATCATCAAATTCATCTTTTACAACAATATAAACCATTTCATCACCTTCACTACTATCTAAATATTTAGCCATAAAACAATATTTCTTACCTTTTTCCTTGTAATATTTGTAGTTTTTGAAATCCTTCTTTCCTTTGTACTTGTTTTTCTTCTTTTCATCTTTGTCTTCTCTATTTGGACACCTTGCTACAATGTGTCCAACTTCTTCACAAGAGAAAAATATTAGAGGAATCTTACCTTTATACTTTCCTTCCCCTTTGGGATACCTTGTTGCAAGAAATGCTTTAATGGCTCCAAGATGACTATTAGAACTATCTTCCTCTTCACTTTTAGGTTATTTTCTTTTAGATATTTTAGCTTTTGTCTTGAGTGGTACCTTGGCTTCAAATGCAAACTCAAGATTAGTAGAACTAGGAGTATAATTGTCATAGTTATCTAGTTCAAATGATGTCAATCTTCCAACTATAACATCCAAAGTTATATTGTTGTTTGGATCACATCTCATTTCTTGAATAAAAAACACTCCAATTTCATAAATATGAGGAAGGGTTCTGAGTACCTTTCTTACCACTGTTACATCTTCAATTGTTCCTCCAAAGGCTTTGATAGCACTAACACTAGCTTTGATTCTTTCAACATAGTTCGCAATGTTTTCATCCTCTCTCATTTTCATTTGATCAAATTATCCTCTATAAATTTTTACTTTGTCTCTCCTTACATCATCATATCCTCCATATATGACTTTTAGCTTGATCCACATTTCATAAGTAGTTCCACAATCTTTGACCTCATCAAATTCAACATAGTTGATAGATAAAGAAATATCAATCATCATGATATTATGATTCTTCTTCTCTAAAATTTCTTCAACTATCATAGTTCTAGTAGGAGACTTGTATTTTCCATCTGGATACTTTAGCCTTGAATCTCACATGGTTGCCAAGTGTAGCCTTATGAGTTCATGTCATGCCTTGAAGTTATCTATGTTTAGCTTTAGGATCTCTCTTCTATAAGACATCCTAATCTTTATCTTAGGTCATTGAAACCTTTTTTGCAAGCACCAAAAGCTCTAATACCAATTGTTGGAAATATAAGAGAAGTAACTAAAAAGAGGGGTGAATTAGTTACTACAAAAATAAATCCCAGATCCCTTAGATGTCAATACAAATCAAAACTCTTATTAAATTGTATTCTTCTATAACTCGGAAAACACACATGCACTCAATTTATACTAGCAAATATTGTAACTTGGTGATAATTGAATATATTGATCTTAATGACATTAACCTTAAGTTTAACTTAGTTGCATATAGATAAAATAAATAGCATGAACATAAGGGTATATGCAGGATCATGGTCAACCAAACTATGCTCTTAAGTGGCAATAAAAAATTAGAAAATCAAGGTTATGTCAACTTGATGTGCAATTTTTTACTTGTTATTAACTTTATATCAAAAAGTTGAGAGAAAAGGATCTCTAGCAAATTGAGTCTAGTTTCTAAACTACTAGGACTTATCTCAAAAAAAAAAAAAATTAGTCAAAATTTTGAATTTTAATACAATATTACAAAAATTTCAGAACAAAAATAAGAAGTAGATGTATGTCTGACCACCTTAATCAAAATCAAATGATAATATTTTTTAATAATATTCTAGATATAATTAGTAGACTAATGCCTGAATGTGACACATATTTTTGGGTATCTTTATTCTAAATAAATAATAAATAATTAGTTTTTGATTTTAGTATTTTTGGAATAATAGAACTCTTGTGTCTGACCACCTTAACTAATTCAAAACTCTGCAAAATTCAATATTTGATTTTTTTCCTTATAGTAGAAGAAACATAGAATGTGATGCCTCTTTTGGATTTGAAAAATGTGGTAACATTTGAAAGTTATAGTTGTTTTTCAAGTAGTGTTTCAATCAACACTTTATACATAACTCCATTAGAAAATAAGTAATAATTACTTACTAAACTCATAATTTGACAAAGCTTACATTTATGCAAAGATAAGAACATTATTAAGAAACCCTTTTCATTTCATCAAATTTTGGTTAAAAAAAGTCGTCAGCTACATGTTTGAAGTAAAAATCACATAAAAATAGGCCAAAAGCACATTTTTAGGATGTTTTTAAATTTGACCATATAGGTTTGGTATCAAAAGATATAATAGAACTTATAAAGATATTAATTGTTTTCATTTAGTATCAAGGTGGGTGGGAAAAAAATTGGAATAGATTTTGAAATGGTTTGAGATATTTCAGAACTACATATTTTTTAGATCGTCACTTTTTGGTACACTAGGATCCTACACATACCCATAAGTGACACCAAGATTTAACATGGAAACTTAATTTTGAAAAAACCACCAATCACAACTAGTTGTACTAATTTTCACTCTTCTAAAGTGAGCCCTAGTAAGAGCCAACCATGTTAAAGGTTACAAAACACACTATTAGGTGTGGCCCTATTAGAGGATTTAATCACCCTATTAGGAGTGGCCTTGTTAGAGGTCTTTAGAAACTTCAAATATAAATGCCACCTTGCTAGAGGATTTACAAATAGCTATTAAGCCAACTCTGTTAAGAGACTTTTATCACTACTACAATGGTTAGAAAGTAACAATGAGATGACTTGATTTTTGATGTAATTAAATTGCTGATTATAGATCTCAATTTTGGCTTCAATACTTGATACTTCCTAATCGAATGTATCTTGGTAGCTCACCAAGGATATTCTTCTTATCCTTCTAATTCACTTCCTCTAAGAATCATCTAATCTTCTGTTATGTTCCACACATTCAATCCTCAATTGACCTTATATTTATATCTTACACATTGTCAAGTCAATTTGAATACAACTTATAATACTTAATATTCATCTCCTCAGTTGGCTAGAACTAATAGTTAAATCAATTGAAATCAATATGCCAAAATAAGAAAATTCTTCATTAGCTGACTATTCTTAGTTGACATTAACTTGGAAATAGTTTTCTGTGTTAACCAAGTGAACTCGGTTAACACTAAAATATTCACAAAGTTCATTTGACAATCAAGTGAGCTCAGTTAACACTAGTTCCATCCAACATTTTCTTCATTAACTAAGTGAGATTGGTTAACACTCAACTTTTGCAATCTTTTCTTTGACGAATGAGTGAACTTGGTGTTAGTGTAGTTTTTTATTTTTCCTATTTTGCTAGGCTTTTCCTACACTTTTAATAATCTTGCTTAAGTTAATAAAGCATGTCTTATTAGGTGAATGGTTGTGAGGTGTCACCTTCCTACATGTGAGCATCCATTAGCTATCTTGGGAAGATACTTTGCTATCTTTAGTCTGATAGATGGTTGCTCCTCATTGGTTGGTGTTGCCACCTCCTCCCTCTTCCTAGCATATATAAGCATGCTACCTGGCTTGTATTTGCATCCTCTTAATGCTATTTTGCTTCTAGCATTTGCATTACTCTCTTGGAGACTAACTCTATGATGCTATTTTGATTTTGTATCATTTGCATTCATAGTTTAGATATTTATTCTTTGCACTAGTTTTCTGGGTTATTAATCTTATCAGATTCTAACATGGTATCAGAGCTTTTCTATGTGCAAGAGTAGATTTTAGTTTCCTTTTTTGAGAGATTCGAGGGGGGGGGGGTGGGGGGCTAATAAATTTTATTATAGTTTTAAAAAAATGAAGTATGGTCTTCTCTTGCATCTTTGGATGATCTTGAGAATCAGAAAAGTTTTGACAAAATTGATTTTTCTCTGGGGTTTCAATCTCAAATCTGACAACCAACTTGCATATTTGGAGTTTTCAATCAGTATTGCAGATTCCAACATGCCATTAATGGACTTAGGAAGCTGATCCAACATTTTCATGTCATATTTTGGTTGTTGGGGTCATTTCTTGATTTTTGGAGCTATTTTTTTACTGTTAAAGGCGTCTAATTTACACTATAGTGACATCTTCTATACATCAGCAAGGAAAATGCTTTTTGGGTTTTGTTCGCAGCCCCGAAAAAACTATCTAGGTATCTTTTAGATCTTGCATGCAAGCTGTATATTTTGAAAAATCAAGCATGAAGGGCTATAGCCATACCCCTCTCCATTGGTAGTCGCAGATTTGAATGCAGTTTTCAAATGTCTCATTCTTGCTCATACAGACTCCGATTTTGATGATTCTTGTTATGAACTTGGCTATTTTTTTGTGCTCTATCCACTAGTGGAGTTGTTTTTTGATTTTCATGTATGAATTCTTTAGAAATTGTAGATTCTCAACCATGACTGTGCACAGTTCTGATTTTGGAAACTTCGGAGGATCATAACTTTCTCATACGACCTCGTATCAAGGCAATTCTTTTTGTGAAAGTGCATAATTTTTTGAGTAGATCGCAGTGGTGCTATTTGTTTCCTTGATTATTGTGCCCAAGTTTCACTTTTAGCATATGCTCTTCATGAGGGTTTGTAATTCATTGAAATCAAGACCACTAAGTATTTATTTCTAGTGGTAGTTGTAAACGCACTAAAATAAAGTGCCAAATCATATTTCTTTGGGGGAAGGGGGGGGTGTTCTTTGATTGAGTAAAAAGGGGGGGTTGCTAAGGCATGTGACTTAGAGGACTTAAGAGTGCCCATCTGGATTAGCTTGTCCTATTCTCGAGTGAGATTGATAGCAAAATCATCTAGAGATGGCATGGTGAATTGAGTACCAAGTGCACCCTTAGTAGCATAGAAGGTAGAGACAAACACAAAATATTTTGAACTTAGCTTAAAGAGAATACTAAGAATCAGTTGTTCATCTTTCTTTTCAATTCCACATTGTTTTAACTGCAGCCTTAGTGATTTCAATTTGGTGAAGAAATCTTGGATTGTGTTGAAATTGCCTAGACTCAAACTAATTAATTCATTTTCCAACATATGATCCCTCATTGAATCTTGTGTGCCAAATAATGTTTCTAGCTTTGTCCATACTTCATTTGGTGTATCCAAAGACTCAATGTGAAATAGCAAGTTAGGAGAAATAGACAAACACAATGTTCCATATGCCTCGTCACATTTGTTAAACCACTTAGGCTTGTCTTCATCTTTAGCAAGTTCATCATGGCTTGGTTGGGTTCTCTTCTTTTTAGCATTTCTTTGCATTTCTTCATCATGGATCAAACAAATATGCCCATCCTAACTCCATACAATTACTTTGAGTGGAAATCACACATGACAATTCACTTAAGGAAAGCTAGATTAAATAGGATAACTATGGGACTTGAAACTGAACTTGTTAAAGATGAAGACAAGGCTAAGTGGTTTAACAAATGTGATGAGGCATATGGAACATTGTGTTTGTCTATTTCTCCTAACTTGCTATTTCACATTGAGTCTTTGGATACACCAAATGAAGTATGGACAAAGCTAGAAACATTATTTGGCACACAAGATTCAATGAGGGATCATATGTTGGAAAATGAATTAATTAGTTTGAGTCTAGGCAATTTCAAAACAATCCAAGATTTCTTCACCAAATTGAAATCACTAAGGCTGCAGTTAAAACAATGTGGAATTGAAAAGAAAGATGAACAACTGATTCTCAGTATTCTCTTTAAGCTAAGTTCAAAATATTTTGTGTTTGTCTCTACCTTCTATGCTACTAAGGGTGCACTTGGTATTCAATTCACCATGCCATCTCTAGATGATTTTGCTATCAATCTCACTCGAGAATAGGACAAGCTAATCCAGATGGGCACTCTTAAGTCCTCTAAGTCACATGCCTTAGCAACCAACCAAGGCACAAAAGAAAAAAAAAGACAAAGTAGTAACAACAATAGTAAGGATGAGAAACAAAATAATAGTGAGGAAAAGAAGGATCAGATACCAATTGCTTCAAAAGCAACTATTGATACCTCATCATCTAAGGGTGATAAGCCTAAGAAAGAAAAGGTTAAATGTGCCTATTGTAAAAGACCCGATCATGATGAACATAATTTTTTGAAGAAACAAATTGATCACTTGACATACATTCTTGAGAAGAATAATATTAGTGTTCCTAAGTCTATCAAAAAAAGTTCTAATGAAGAGTCTGACAAGGCAAAAGAAAATAACAAGGGGAAAGGAAAGGGAAAAGCTCTTGTTGCAATTTCTTCCTCACCATCCACTTGGGTTCTTGATTTGGGTGCTTCGCACCAAATGGCTTCATCTAAGGAAGAACTTGCATCCTTGGAGCCATGTACTATGCCTTCTAGTTTGATGGGTGATGATACTCCTATTCAGGTGTGTGGGAGAGGGTCTGTTGATGTGGGGGATGGCACATTCCATGATGTTCTTTGTGTACCCTCATTATCAACTAATATCCTATCAATATACCAAATCACTCACACAAGTTTAGGCAAGCGGGTTGAGTTCACTCCTAATTCAGTGGAGATACTTGAGTTGCATAGTGATTTTGTAGCTGTAGTTTGGAGAGAAGATCATCAGTGACGACTCTATCTATTTTCTCACTTTGTTCCTGATCCTCCTTCATCTATTTTGCTCACTCACTCTAATGATGTGAGTAAATTATGGCATAAGCAGTTTGGCCATCTCAACTTATGCTATTTGCATTTGCTCAACTAGCAGAGCATGGTCACAAGGTTGCCTTCGGTTCAATTCTCAGGAGGTGTTTGCCAAGGTTGCATTCTTGGTAAGCATCCTAAGGAAAAGTTTGACAAAAGTAAGGCATGGAGAGCTTCACAGATACTAGAGTTAGTTCACAGTGATTTGGCTGGTCCATTTCAACATCCTTCTTTCAGCAGGGCCCAATATGTCCTCACATTCATTGATGACATTTCTCGATATACATGGGTGTACTTTCTCAAACAGAATTCAAAGGTATTTGATCATTTTCAAGACTTCAAAAATTTTGTAGAAAAGCAATCTGGGAAAGCCATCAAGGTTTTGCACACAGACAATGGTGGTGAGTATGTCAACCATCGGTTTGAAAAATTTTGCACTTCAGAGGGGATTAATTTATAGCATTTAGTTCCATACAATCCTCAGCAAAATGGTGTTGCAGAATGGAAGAATAGATCCTTGAAGGAAATGGCAAACTATATGATTCACTCTAGATCTCTTGCACCACAGTATTGGGCAAAAGCCATTAACTGTGCTTGTTATATCCAGAACCATGTTCCTCACCGAGCCTTGAAGGGAGTTACTCCTTTTGAAGCTTGGAACGATTGAAAACCATCAGTTAAGCACTTTCAAGTTTTTGGCTCCCCTACATGGGCCCACATTCCTACAGAGAAATGTAAGGCCTTGGATCCGCAAAGTAGACCTTGCATATTTGTAGGTTATCATGATGGTGTGAAGGGTTATCAGTTGCTCCACCCTACTACACATGAGTTATTCATTGAGAGGAGTGTTCATTTTGAGGAGGGATCTTCAAGCTCACTTTCTGTTACTTCTCCAACTCCTTCTACCTTGACATTAGAGTCACTTGGAATACATGACAGATCTTTTGATGAGTCACATTCACCTAAACAATCTTCTACCTCTACTTTTGATGCAGAAAGTGATTCAGAGAACTCACCTCCTTCCTCTCCTAGTCATCATTTAGAGGTTAATGATTCCCCTCCACATTCTCCATCTTCTTGCCCACTTTGGGCTAGACAGACCTTGCAGTTTGTAGGTGATTGGGTTTGGGATCCATCAGACACCAGGCGAACTTGTTCACAATTCTAGGATGTTCCACATATCTTCATTTCTACTGCCTTAGATCCACAGTCCTTTCATGAGGTTTCTGGTATTTCTAAGTGGGATATAGCTATGCAGGAAGAGTATAGTTCCTTGATGAGGAACCACACTTGGGATCTTGTCCCTCTTCCTAAAGGAAGAAAACTTGTTCGATGTAAGTGGATCTATCAAACAAAATTTGCAGTAGATGGGTCAGTTGACAAACACAAGGCTCACTTGGTTGCCAAAGGATTCTTCTAGGTTCCTGGGATTGACTACTCTGAGAATTTTGCACCAATTTCCTGAATGAATTCCATTTGAATTGTTCTTGCCATTGTTGTAGCTAATCATTGGGAAGTACATTAGATGGATGTGAAGAGTGATTTTCTTCATGGTGACCTTCATGAGGAGATCTACATGGAGCAGCCACAGGGATTCCTTCAAGATTCTTCACTTGTGTTTCATCTTTGAAAGTCTCTCTATGGCCTCAAACAGGCTCCTTGGTCCTAGTATGCCAAGATGGACTCCTTCCTTCTATCAGTTGGGTTCACTCGGTGCCATTCTGATCCTAATGTCTACATTTTGCAATAGGGTGATTCACTTCTATTTTTGGTTTTGTATGTTGATGACTTGCTGATCACAAGAAGTTCTTCACCCACCATTAAGGCTATCAAAGTGGCCCTTCAGGACAGTTTTTTGATGACTGACTTGGGCTTGTTGCATTACTTTCTTAGGATTGAGATCCTTCAGTCTCCTTCTGGGATCACCATCACACAATCCAAGTATGCCCTAGATTTACTCTCGAGGTTTCATATGGCTGACTGTAAGCCTGCTCTGACTCCCTTCCTTTCTGGAGTCAAACTTGAGGCTCAATGTTCTTCTCCACTTGTTGATGGCACTTTGTACTGCCAACTTGTTGGGAGTCTCATTTATCTGACTCATACGAGACTTGACATCTCCTATGCTGTAGGCATGGTCTCTCGATTCATGCAGGAGCCCCATGAGTTACACTAGAAAGAAGCCAAGCGGATCCTTCACTACATTCAGGGTTCTCATAGTTGTGGGATTCACTACGCAGGAGGTATTGAGCTTGATTTGGTGGGCTACACAGATTCAGATTGGGTAGGTGATTCTGAGGATCGCAAGTCTACTTTAGCGTATAGCTCCTCACTTGGGTCAGGTCCTGTTTGTTGGTTGAGCAAAAAGTAGTCTGCTATTGCTCTGTCTTCTACTGAGGCTGAGTATCAGGGGGCTGTAAATGCTGCCACTGAGGCCATTCAGCTTCAACATCTTCTCATTGAGTTTGGTATCTAGATTAGATGGCCATTAGTCATATTTTGTGGTTACCAAAGTGCCATTCAGATCTCACGAAATCCAGTTCATCATCAGCAGACCAAACACATAGAGGTCCACATGCACTACATCCAGGAGCTCATCCATGGTCATGTCATTGACCTTCGCTATTGTCCGAATTTTGAGCAAGTTTTTGATATCTTCACCAAACCCTTCACTGAGAGAAAGTCCCTTCATTTGCGAGCTTTACTGGGGTTGCAAGATGCTTCATCTTTTAGGGGGGCCTCTTCCTCTCACTCGGAGTCCTGCCTTTTTTGTGTGGGGGGGTCTCTTTTCTCTCTCTTTGGGGAAATATTATGAACATGGTTAGCTCATCAAGCTTGACTTACCGGGACCCATTTATACATCCACCTAAGCTTCGCTTATGGGAGGGTGTTAGTGTAGTTTTTTATTTTTCCTATTTTGCTAGGTTTTTCCTACACTTTTAATAATCTCACTTAGGTTAATAAAGCATGTCTTATTAGGTGAATGGTTGTGAGGTGTCACCTTCCTACATGTGAGCATCCATTAGTTATCTTGGAAAGATACTTTGCTATCTTTAGTCCGATAGATGGTTGCTCCTCATTGGTTGGTGTTGCTACCTCCTCCCTCTTCCTAGCATATATAAGCATGCTACCTAGCTTGTATTTGCATCTCTTTTTGTTGCATCCTCTTAATGCTATTTTGCTTCTACCATTTGCATTACTCTCTTGGAGACTAACTCTATGATGCTATTTTGATTTTGTATCATTTGCATTCATAGTTTAGATATTTATTCTTTGCACTAGTTTTCTGGGTTATTAATCTTATTAGATTCTAACGCTTGGTAGACACTATCTTGTAAACTTGGAAAACTATGGAATGCTTGATAAACACAAGAAATTCTCTTCATCACCTCAATGAGCTTGGCATACATTGATTGGTAATGATATAACATTTTGTGTAACATCAAAGGCAATACACAGTTAATCAATTATTTTCAATAGATGGTTTAATCCTTTTGTAGGTAATTATTTTGAATTAAATAGTAATATGAATATTAAAGATACCAATTTTGTACAATCCATCATGTAGTAAGTGATAATTTCTAGAAGTGTTTGTATTGGAGTTTTTTCATGAACATTTCAGATCTCACTCTATGTTCTAATTTAGCCTTCATCTTTCTTTTATCCTGATGATGAATCATAGAGTGTGATTTGAAACATTCATGCAAAACTCCAAAACAATCACTTCCAAAAACTATTATTTAAAATATGAATATTGATTGAAATGCCCTTATTTTGTTATCAAATATTTTAGTAATATTCTCCATTTTTTTACAATGAACTTGTAATAGTTGTAAAATGACCCATGAAAATTTTCATTGATTTTTGAGAGAAATTTTTAATAAGATTTTCACATGAAATGTAATTTTTTTAAAGATTGATGGAAAATAAATATAAGTGACATAATTGCTTGCATACTTAAAGTTGGATTTCAATATTTTATATTTTTTAGTGGGTGTTATTAGTTTTTGTTTTGGTTTCATTTAAGATATAGGTAGATAAGGGAGAAGATAAGGGAAGAGTCACATGGACATGGGTCCAATGAGTTACTAAGATGAATAATATAAATAGGGGAGAGAGATAGCAATTTAAAAAGATCAATAGAAGTAAAAATATGGGGGGGGGGGAGAGAGAGAGAGAGAGAGAGAGATGTTGGTCAAATAAATAGTATTGACAAATGAGTGTCAACACACTAAACCATTTTCACTATATATGCTGAGTACACAATTGGTGTCAAGCCACTAATTTCAAGAGGTGCCAAGTCACAGTTAGTGCCAAGTAGATTACAGTATAGTATGTGCTGAGTGATCCAAGAATTGTTCATGTGTTGAGTAATAGAATCATTTTGATGCTGAGCTACTCAGTACAACTTATGCCAAGTGATACAGGATACAATAGGTGCCAAGAAAACTAGGAAACATAGTTGATGTTGAGCAATCGAAAAATAGCATGTGCCAAGCATCAATAATACTTCATGTACCGAGCAACACTAGATTAGCATTAAAGTTTATACTTGCACAAACTAAGATGTAAACCATTTTTGGAGCTGACTTAGTGAAATTTCAAAGGAGAAAAAGGACAATGATGAGTCATTTGCATTCCTTATGAAATCTACATACAAAAAATTAGAAAAACACTAAAGGTATGCAACCAATAAGAAAAATGCAAAGTATGAGCAAGAATTTGATATTCAATTTGGATCATAGATCTGTACCTAACCCTAAGTCTTCACATTCTTTATAAAGAGGATGAATGCACCATTGTATGTATGGAAGAAAAGTAGCAAAAGGAGAGATTATAGTGAAATTTTAGTGTGAAGAGAAAAGACTTAGTGGAAGGGATAACATTTATCTAGTTGATCAGAATAGAACAGGGGACATATTCAAAGATCAGATCAAGCAAGGATTAGAAGAGAAAGAGCAAATCAAGTGCTTGAACCCAATAATTTGAGATTGTATTCAATCAGGTCAAATGTTCTAATACTCTCTCACAATTTTATTAGAGGTTGAAATCCTATGGTGATAGGTTAGCTTAGCACCTAGGTAGGAGAGCCTTTGGAAAAGGTCAAGAAAATCCTATGTATTAGGTAGGTTTAACAACCTTCATGTAAATCCTTTAATAGGGTGACACTTCATGTAAAGTGTTTGTAAATCATTTCAACATGTCACATTTAACAGTGTGTTTTAGCCTTTAATAGGGCGGGCCTTAAAAGGGAAAACCATCAGAAGTGGTTGAACTCATTGCTACAGTAATTTTTGTGGGTGTCATCCCCAACCCAGTTTTACCTTCTTATTCCTAGAGGGTTTCTAGGTCACCAAAATCTCTTGTGTTGTGATGCATGCTTTCATTTTATGATTGTTTACGTATATAAATTGCATGCATGTTAATTTTAGTTATATGTTATTAAGGGTAGAAAAGGATAAAAAAATTGGTTACTTTTGATTCACCACCCCCCCCGCCCCCCCCCCCTCTTAGAAGTACTCTTCCCATTTGAACATTCCAACAATTGGTATAAAAGCATTGATTCTCATAAGGAGAAGCCTAACAACTTTGGGAAAAAGATAAGAAGATGGAAGTTTTCAAACTTGCAAAGATCATTGACAAGCAAGTGATTAATGTGCAACTAGCTCTACACAAAGTAGAGGAAGCTAGGGAAGAACTAAGAAAATCTTTGTAAAGAAGAAAGGAAATAGCCATAGCTAAAAATGACATACATTACAAAGAGATTGATACCACACATGTATTTTCTAGTGAAGACTCCGAGGAATTTGATGCAGTAATAGCATAATTAATGGAGAAAAATAGAGCACAAGCTGCAGAAATCAAATTACTCAAGCTTGAACTAGAATCACAAGCCATATTTCTTTGTGAAGTAACTGAACAAAAGAAAAGAGCAAGGCCATGATAGAAGATGACAAGAGAAATCTCATCAATAGACTAGAATAGAAGATAATTTAATTTGAAAATATTTCAAATATGCAATTAGATACTTTAACCCAGATGATGAATGCTCATCATGAGCTAAACATGGAGGATATTGAGATCTCCACCTTGAAGATACAAAATGAGAAATTGTAGAATGAATTGAAGAGAGAAAAGGAAATATCAAAAAGTCACAATAAACCCAATGAGGCCATCAAGTATTTTGAGCAATTGCTGAAATCACCAAGGGCAAGTAATGACACCATAGGACTTGGATATATCAATACTAAACAAGGAGAATCATCCAAGGCTGCAAAAGAAAGAAGCAAAAAAGGTAAGAACACTAAACCTACTTGTCATTTCTATTGTAAAAAGGGACATACCTCTAATATATGCAGAAGCAAGAATAGTCATTAGCATAATAAGAATAAAAATGCAAGCTTCTGTCATAAGTTTAAAAAGCAAGGACATTTAGCACAAGACTACAGAACCAAGACCATGAGGTCACCAAAATTTGAGGGTCACTGCTAAAATTGCATAAAATATGGACATAGAGTATTTGAATGTAGATCAAAGCCTATGTGGACACCTAATCATCCTACAAGAGAAATCAATCATGCCCATCAATACAATTGGGATTACAATACTAGGTATAGCTATCACTATTGCCAAGAATATGGGCACATTTCTAAAAATTGCATAAGGACACATTTTAAGGGAAACTATAGCAGTTGTTTAAATCAAACTACTTGTTTTAGTTTCTTGAAGACTGGTCATATTAGTAGGAACTGTCCAACAAAGGCCAAGGCATCCAAGACTAAAGTTAACAAGGGCAAAGAAAAAGTTAATGTAGAACATATCAGGGAAGATATGAAGAAGACATGGTAGAAGAAAGGTGAATACAACACATTGAATGGAGAGATCACTTCACCCAAGAGGTCAAGTGATCACACCTCATCAAATTAAGCACTAGAAAGGCACATGGGGCTAATACATATAAAGATATATCATACATCAGCCCAAAAGAACATAGGAACACTGCAACAAAGAAATCTACATAAGTTAAGATGCCAGGATAAAATTTGGAAGATGATGCTGAGCTACCTTTGGTTTCCTAGTTAAACTCTAGTATAAGCGAAGTTGAATAGTCTAGTAGCTACCAAGTAAGGCTTGATAGTGACTACCAACCAATTAACAAGATTAGTAGATTCTGAATGGAATGAGACAATAGCTTCTGAGTGAGTGAAATATAGTTGATGTCGAGTTGGAAAAACCTTTGGAAGCCAAGTGATAGCTGTAAGCACAAAAGTAATAAATGCTAGGTTTCGAGCCTTATAAAAGTGAAAATCACTTATTTTTTGGTCATTCGACCAAAGAGAAAAGATGAGTAGAGTGATTAAGTGATTTCTCAATGATCAAAAGGAAATTTACAACAATTCAATAGCAACCCAACTCTATTTCATCGATCTACTAGATATTTCATTCAAGTGCGAAGTTACATAGTTTGAAAAATTTGTAAACAGTAAACCCTAGTTTGGTTAAAGATGGCATTTGGTTCTAAATCTGCAAAAGAAAAGGAAGGGGTGGAAATTCAACTAGTTAGCAATGATGTTAGACAACTAGAGTTCAAACCCATCCCTAAAGTTTCTTACAAAAATGATCTCGTTGGTGCCCTATCCATGATTCCTGATAAAGTAGTTATGGTTTAGGATGTACACAAATGCTACAACTATAAGATAGGAGCCATAGGAGATTTGGAGATTTTTCAATGCATTTGATAAGCTTTATGAAAATGGGAAACTTAAGGATGAATTATCCATTGTTGAAAAGGATGGTCTAAACAAAACCCTAATTTTTCCTATTGTCTTTAAAATAGAATTGATATGCATTGTGCTCAGTAGAATCCATGATGGAGCTTTTTGGCTAAAAATTGGGTGAGTAAAGTTCACAAAGAAAACTGTACATAGGGTCACTAGTATCCCAACCCTAGATCAGCCCAAAACCCTAAGGAGTGATAAGAGGGAGGCAATTGAGAAAAACACTAGTGCCAAGTGGAACAACAGGGGTATGACAATTGACACCATCAAAGACCCCCTACTAGATTTTTCTATCAGGATCATATCTCACAAATTTTATCAATCTAGTAGGTTAAATAGTGTACCCTACATAGCTATAAATGTTTCCTACAAGCTAGTGAAAAAGGATCACACTTATGATCTTGCTGAATTGATGATGCAATAAATCAATGAGAACTTGGGAGCCATAAGGAAATCCAAAGGGTCTCAATGCAAATTTGGTGTAGTATTTATCTACATGTTCTTCTATATTATGAAAGAATTCACCTCAATAGGCAAGGTGAGATGAGATCTAGATAAGAGTATTGTTGATCAAATAAATAGATTCATTGAGCAAATGGGTGAGAATTTTGATGCCCAAATGACTAGTTATTTTGAAGATTTTAAACAATCCATGAAATAGAGAATGATAATTCTAGTCTCATTAGTGGAGCAACATGAAAAAGACATTTTTTTTCTAGTGGATATTGACTATACCTACATACAAGAAGTCATCCCTAGAGTCAAATGGCTTAGACCACTGGGCTATGAACTTGATGTGGATTAGGCTTCAGTAGCTATTACAACATTGCTTGTAGAAGAAATTGATAAAACTACAAAGCACTTTGGAACATATGAAATTGTCAAATCAAGATTGGTTACATACCTCAAGAAAACATCAGTCAAGAAGAAGGACAAGCTAGTAAAGAAGATCAAAAAGAAATTTGGTGTTGAAGAGGTTGGCATAGTAGAGGAAGAGGAAGAAGATGAAGAAGAAGATGACAATGAGGATGAGTTAGAACAAGGGCCACTTCAATTAACACAAGGCCTAGGTGAAGATGAGGATGAGCATGACAAGGAAGAACAAGCCAAGGAATTATCCATCCAAACCAAGGTCACCAAAAGAAAGGGAAAAGCACCACTTGCTCCTCAATCCAAGAGAAAGAAAGTGGCAAAGCCTACACCTAAGAATCCTACTACTAGAGCTAGTACAAGGGCTACTACACAAAAGGCAAAAGGAAGAGGGAACAAAGAGGAAGGAATCCACTAAGAAGACTGAAGAAGAGCCAAAGAAAAGAAGAAATTTTTTGGCTCAACCTAATTCAAATGAAGAGAGGATGGAATCAGAAGACCACAGTTAATTTAAAGTGGTAAATCATCCACATAAGTCTTCTATTGACAAATTATGTACTAAGATTAGGAATGGTGACTTGAATGATTTGAAGAATGTAAATTTTAATAAGCTCACAAAGGATGAGCAGAATAAAATAGAGAAATTTGTCTATAGTATGATGGTAGAATATAAACATACACCTCTTGAACTAGATAGTTCATTGCCAAAGGAATTATATAAGATTGTAGAGGAAAAATGGCATTTTTGTCTGCAAACTGAGAAAGAAATAAGGGAGTCTACCTTAGCAAGGATGTTTCCTAATTTGACTAAAAGTCAAATAAAAAATGTAGTAAAAAGGCACAATAGTAGATTTACTCCCAAATACAAGGCATTTAGTATTCTACAAAATAAAATTGAAGAGGTTGTGAGAAAAACCACAAAAGTGTGGAAGATTATTTACAATAAAATTGATGATGTATTTGATGAAGAATACAAGGTAGAAGCAAGTGCCAAAACAAAAGAGATAAAGGAAGAAAGAAGCAAGAAAGTAGAAGAGAAGAAAGTGGAAGAAGAAAAGGATGAAGAAGAAAAGGAGGAGGAAATAAGTAAAGAAGAGGAAAAGGGGATAAGTAAGAAACAAGAACAAAGTGTGTAGGACACTCAACTACCATCTCCTAGCCCTCATCATTCTACCATCACACCTACAGAGACAATCAAAATAAAGGATGTCATTGACACTTCTGGTCAAAACATCAATCCATTAACTACAAAGGATCTAGCAAAGATCCTTGACCAATCAACATAAGCAGCTAGGCTATGTTCAAGCCCGATATTGGTTAGTGTTGATGAACTCCAGAGGGAAGTAGTGAAATTAAAGGAAGTCAAGGTGCAAACACAAGAACCACCTATGACCACATAATCTACTAGACTTCTACTTCTTCCACCACCATCTCCACCAAAAGAAGTCATAGTTGCACTTTAGGAGCTGAGTGCAGTAGCAGGGGATGATAAAGTCAAATCAGTACAATCATCAGGTACACCCTAAACTAGAATGATAGCATAAGAGAAACAAACTAAAGAAAAACAAGAGACAAAAGATAAGGAAGAATCTAAAATGCAAACTTTGGTTGAACTGCCCAAAATAGGTACTCCTACAAAAACTCTTCAACAATTGAGCACTGGAACTCCAGAATTGCAAATTAGAACACCAGGTTCGAGCTCCACTAGGGTAGCTAGGAAAATTCATTATTGAATTACTAAACTTGATGAAGAAATAAAGATACCCTATTATGAATCTATTACTCTCACTAAGGAGAAGATGAATGAAATTTAGAGTGCATTGGATAGAAGAAGGAGAAAAGAGACACTTAGAAAGGACTACAAATACAAGCAAGCATTTAATGAAATCAAGGACATATTCATGGATGCTTTTAGCCTACAATCTCTAGATGAATCAGGACCCATTATAGAGAAACTATTAGATATAGTTGATCAAGTAACAAATGAGGACCATGACAACAATACCAAACTAATGGAATGGTCAAAGAAGAAGTTCCAAGGTAAGGTCAATAAGAAGATATCAAATGATATCAATTTGGGACAAGTTGACCTGGCTAAGAAAATAGATCTAGATTAAAAATTGTACTAGGGAATATATTCTCCCTTTACAATAAACTGTGCAATTTTTCAAACTTCACGCATGAGACTAGCCAAAAAATAATGAGCTTGGAGAGAAATCTAAAAATTTCTAGTATGCAACTCCCAACCAATCTAACTCAAAGTGAGAAGCATTTTTCTCAAACACTTCACACTCAAAGGTAACTAGTTGTATTATCAAAAGAGAAGGCTAATATAAAAGCTAAGTTAATGCAAATTCAATCCTCCATCACCCCTCACTTGGAAGTACTCCACAAGAAGCAACTATATGCAGAGATAGTCCTGAAGAAAGATCCCAATCTTTCTACACATGAAGGACTTATAGACCTAGTAGCAGAGTCTACAATCCAACACAAGTCATTGGATACTACATTAAACAATTGGGATGTAGCTCCGAAGATACTCTTGGAGGTTAATAGCTCATCTTTGGCTAAACATGGTATTACTCAATAGAACCCTTTGACATTAGTGTAAAAAAGGGGAGAGATATATATTATAGGGGGAGAAATAAGTAAAGGAGGAGATATGTAATAAGTAAAGGAGGAAACATGTAGCTACTATGGGTAATCACATTACCAAATTTTGACAAATTTTGATCATTCATTCATTTTGAGAATAAAGTGGAATGATTGTAAATAGCCAAAAAGGGGAGACAAGGAATAAAGGAGTAAAGGAGAGATGTAAAATTTTGGTAATCATATGGAATACAGGGACATCGCATAGATCAGATACAACATATAGGCTCAAAATGTAGAAATAGGTCAAAGAGCAAAAAGGGTTAGGCATGCTAGCACATAATTTTAATTTCAAAGGCATAATCAACTCAGGGGAAGTCATAAGGTATATTGCTACTCACAATTTTTGAAATTTTGCATGTAATTTGAGTAAGTAAAGAATGTAATCAATAAGGTAAGGATCATCAATGCTTAGTTAAGTGTTTTTGACACTCATGTCAAAGGGGGAGATTGTTGGTCAAATAAATAGTATTGACAAATGAGTGTCAACAAACTTAACCATTTTCACTATGTATGCTGAGTACACAATAGGTGCTGAGTCATAGTTAGTGCTGAGCAGATTATAGTATAGTATGTGCCAAGTGATCTAGGAATTGTTCATGTGCCAACTAATAGAATCATTTAGATGCCAAGCTACTCAGAATAACTAATGTTAAGTGATACAGGATACAATAAGTGCCAAAAAAACTAGGAAATGTAGTCAATGTCGAGCAATCTAGAAATAATGTGTCGAGCATCAGTAATACTTCATGTGCCAAGCAACACATGATTAGCATAAGAGTTTGTACTTGCACAAACTAAGATGTAAACCATTTTTGGAGCTAACTTAGTGAAATTTTGAAGGAGAAAAAGGATAAGGATGAGTCATTTGTGTTCCCTATGAAATTTGCATGAAACCAATCAGAAAAATGGTGAAGGCATGTAACCAATAAGAAAAATGCAAAGTATGAGCAAGAATTTGAGATTAAATTTGGATTGTAGATCCATACCTAACCCTAAGTCTTCACATTCTTTATAAGGAGGAAAAATGCACCATTGTATGTATGGAAGAAAAGCAACAAAAGAGGAGATTATAGTGAAATTTTAGTGCAAAAAGAAAAGACTTAGAGGAAGGGATAGCATTTATCCAGTTGATCAGAATAGAATAGGGGACATATTCAAAGATCAGATCAAGCAAGGACCAGAAGAGAAAGAGCAGATCAAGTGCTTGAACCCAGTAATTCAAGATTGCATTCAATCAAGTCAAATGTTCTAATACTCTCTCATAATTTTATTAAAGGTTGAAATCCTATGGTGATAGGTTAGCTTAGTAGCTAGGGAGGAGAGCCTTTGGAAATGGTCAAGAAAATCCTATGTATTTGGTAGGTTTAATAGCCTTCATGTAAATCATTTAACAGGGTGACACTTCATGTAAAGTGTTTCTAAATCCTTTCAACAGGTCACATTTAACAATGTGTTGTAGCTTTTAACAGGGTAGGCCTTTAACAAGGCAAACCATCAGAAGTGGTTAAACTCATTGCTATAGTAATTTTTGTCCCCAACCCAGTTTTACCTTCTTATTCCTGGAGGGTTTCTGGGTTACCAAAATCTCTTGTGTTGTGATGCATGCTAATTTTAGTTATCCCCCCCACCCCCGCTGCCCCCCACCAGAAGTACTCTTCCCATTTGAACATTCCAATAAGAGAGAGATTTTCTTATCACCACCTTGTCTCTTTTCATTATATTTATATACCTTGATAGTTATTAATAGATTATTAAAATATGGAGAGTTATTAACTTTAGAAGCCACAACATTGTCTAAATTAAAAACATATGTAAAAGGGTCATTCTCATATTATAGAGATGGTGAGATGATAAGGTAGGTGTTTGGAGAAAATATCTAAGTGCTAAAAAATTTTATGTTTTTGCAAGGGGTAAAAACTAAACACACACATCACCATGCTTGTTCTAGTTTTTGAAATTAAGAAGCACTCAAAATGAATGAATGTCTGGAGACCAATTGGCATTTACTAGCACAAGATTACACCACCCCCTTTCAAAATTTCAAAACCCCTCCCATAAATAAAATTTTAAAGTAAATACTACCAAAAGTAGAAAAATTCTTAACAATATACAATAACATTGCCATTAGATAAACATTGGCCCTACACTAGTCTAGTAAAATAAACCAAAATGGGTCTAAAGGCTCAAAGGATAAATGAGTAACAATAAAATAAAATAAAAACACAAGCACACCAATAGGTGAACCATCATTGGTTCTACATATTTTCTAGAAGTGGGAGAAGCCAATCATCGACTAGGAAGTCATAGAAGGAGTGATTTCTCTCAACATCTTTATCATCAGTCCCACAATCATTATTGATTTTCATGAGGTTAAGCATACTGGCCACTAAGTGTATGAGACACATTGAGAAATTAGCAACCCTATAAAACTCTGTCCTCCAAGTCCTCATTCTATTTAATAAAATCAGCAATGGATTTTTCTAGTTTCTCCACCTCTTAGTTCCCTTTCACTTTGTTTTCCATTTTAACCATAGCCTCTTCCAGCTAACTATGGTCTCCCTCCTATGTTGCACTTTTAACCTAATATTCTTCCCTTGTGCTTTTTTTCCTAGGCATGGCTACCTAGAGTGCACATCCTAACTAATGAGGTGAGCATGCCATGCTCCACATTCTTAGACTTTCCAGAATCTAAGGTAATGGTATCAATTTTAAACATATTGGAAACCTTAGAGGGAAAAGGACTAGTTTGACATTCCTCCATATCCTCAATTAAATTATCCCCACTTTTTGTTTCTTCTTCATACTATTCTCTATAATTCCTTCAAGTGGTCGTACATTTAGGATGAGGGCCAATTTTTTTGTTGAAAACAGATTAATACAAGTATGATAATGTGTTTCAATCATTGTTTTTTCATTGATGTCAAACCTGCTACTTTCTATGAAGAAAATTGCTTAAATGATTTGAGTATTATCATTTATTTGATTAATAAGGAGGTTTTAATCAAATGAGGTAACAATAGGATGTAGAGGAAAGGTTGAGTTATGGTATGAAAAAGGAGTACAAAGACCAATTAAGATAATGATTTTATAGTGCATTGACTATCTACTTAAGGTTACAAAGGATGGATACACTGATTGCATTTAGAAGAAAAAGTAAAATGAATTAAGTTTGTTAGGCTTAACAATCTACAAAGTAGGTGCTGAGCAATGTTAGTGCAAACCAAGAAAAAAAATTGATTGGTGCTAAAAAAAAGTCAAATTTTAGTGTATGGCGAGTGATATAGTGTAAGCCAAGTAAATTTTAGTTGATGTTGAGCACCAGTAAACTTTAGTTTGTGCCGAGTGATTTGATAGTTGATGCCAAGAAATGTAGTATGTGTTAAGCATAAAAAAAAAGTTAATGTTGAATCTTAGCATTATGAGAAAGATCACGAATTTGATGAATCTAAGCCAAAAAGTTTGATTTCTTGGATTTTGTGAACCATGTGGAAGTTAAGCTTAATGATATCATGGCATAAAATTCAAGATGAACCATTTTGTGGTAAATTCAAAGAGGATTGAAGGAGAAGTTTCTAGAAGGGAATAAAATGAAAAAATTAGTAGATTCATTGAATCCTACCTAACCCTAAAATGGATGATAGAGTTTGAATGAAAAAAAGATATTAATTTTCTATTTATAGAGATGGTTGGTTAGAACTAAAGGTTGTCATGTGCAAGAACCTAAGGAAGACAAGGAGTTTATGGTATTTCTTCATTTAGTGACCAAAGAGAAGAGATTGCTATTGGTAAGAAAAGAAAGAAGGCTTAAGGGTATGGATTCTTGAAGGGTGAACAAGCTATCAGAGCTGAAGTGTGTGAAAACCAAGCAAAATGGAGGACTAAAATATAGATCTATAATCTGCAAAGTGATTTACAATTTATTATCAGATCAAGCCTTACTGTTACTTTCTAATCATTGTACTAGTCTAGGGTAAATCCTTTGGATTAATGTTGACCTATAGTCATTTGTAATTCATGTAACTAAGTGACATTCCAAGAGAATGATCTAAAGTCCTCTAAAAAGGCTCACTCCTAATAGGATGATTGTAATCTTCTAACCAAGGCACATTTAATAATGTACATTGTAACTTTTAATAGTGTTGGCCTTTCATAAGACATCGCTTCAAAAAAGTGAGAATGAGTAGCATGTTATTGGTGGTTTTTCCCAAATTGGGTTTCCACATAAAATTATTGTGTCAAATGTGTTATTGAATTTTTTATATTTCATGCTTACATTTCTATAAAGTTGATTTGATAATAAACTACAAGTTTAAGTAATTGGATGATCTAATGAATGCATACATGATGAATATGTTTTATAGACATGGGTTCACTAAGCTATGAAAATGTTTTATTTGTACATCTAGACCTTGGATAAATGATTCACCCCACCTCTCAATTATTCTAAAGAATTCCAACAATTGGTATTAGAGACATCTACTTAAGAGGACTAGTTTGAAGTTACTAGAAGCAAAAGATCAAGATGTCAAAAAGAGAGGTACCCAAGCTTAATAGAGATAACTTTCTTGCATGGAAAAATTTGATGAAGCTATATTTAGGAGGTCTTGGAGATCATGCACAATTTACCATCATCACAGAGCATGTTGAACCTATTGGAGCCCTAACTATAGAAGATATAAAAAAGAAGAAAGAACACAACTAAGCAATGTTGGAGATTTCCTCTACCCTAAGTTATGTCAAGTTTGATGAAATTAAGGATTGTGATAGTGCAAATAAAATGTGGGATGCTCTTTATACCATTTATGGAGGAGGTCAACAAATGTTCTATGAGTCAAATTTGAAATTCTTAGAGGTAAGTTCGATGATATGAGAATGCAAGAAGGTGAGAATATTACTTAATATTGCTCTAGGATAAAAGATGGTGTAAATGAAATAAGAGGAGTTACTAGTAAGATAGATGATGAGACTGTACTAAGAATTTTTTTGAGAATATTGTTTCTCATTTCAACTATTAGAGTTTCTATAATACAAGAACTGAGATGTATACTGGGTTCTAATTTGACTCTTGAAGGTCTGGTAGGCAGGCTCATTGCTTTTGAGATATCTAATTTTGATAACTTCAAATATAACAATGTTGAATCTTCTTTCAAAGCTAAGCTATAATTGAAGGAACCTAATGAGAAGAAGAAGAAAAAGGTAAAATGTATTTCCAGTGATAGTGATACAGATGAGGATGTAGATCAACTTGAAGCACTCCTACCAAGGAGATTTCATATAGGTAAAGAAAAATTCAAAGGTAGGTTACCTATCATGTGTTTCAACTACAATGAGGTTGGTCATATTGCTACTAGATGTCTAGAGAAGAAGAATTATTAGGAGGTGGAGACAAGTACAAAAGTAGAAGAGATGAATGTAGGATTTGAGCAAATACACAAATTAAATCCACAAGCCCTCAAATCACCTACACATAGAAAACCTGTCACAAAGAAGAAAATGACAAGAAGAGGCAAGGGTTTGGTCTAAAATAAGAAAATTGTATTCTCAAATAAAAAGTAAATTGCTATACAAATACACTAGAAGTGCCTATATATAAAGGCCTCCAGGATGCTTCTAGAATGAGCTAGAGAGTGCTATGAGATAAGTATGACAACTAAACATACATTTACAAAAGGTGGATTATCCTCCATGTAGACAAGAGGATATGTATGACAAGGTAGGAACAAACTCTTGTGTTGTCAACAAGTCAATACATAAAAGTATGCTAACTCCAAAATGACAACTAATAAATAAATGCATTTATCCTAAGTAAACTTAAGCAAAGTGTAAATAATAATTATTTACACTAACACCCCCCTTTAAGTGAAACTTAGGGGAATGCATTTAAGCTCACAAAAGCTATGATGAAATGCATAATGGCTCTCAACTACTAGGCCATGTTAGGTACCCATGTACAAATTCAAAGAAATGCAACCTCTAAAAATGGGGAAAGAGTGAAATCCTCATGGGAAAAACCCTTCCCAAAAAAGAGGTAAGGGCAAAAATATAGATAAAACATGAAGGAAAGAAGGAAGGAAGACCCCAACAAGAGCCCCCAAGGACAACTTTGACATGAAATGGCTCAAGAGACTCTCTTAAAACCATAAGTACAACCAGACTCCCATAGGAGAGAGAAGAGATACCAAAGCCCCCCTAAAATAACGGAGCTCCTAGAGAAAGGACCAAACCAATAAAACTCCAATGTGAAAATAACAAGTGAATAGAATAAGGAGACCCTAGAATGAGAGGTGAACTTGGAAGGTCTAATTAATGCCCAAAGGAGAAAACATGAGGATCCTAAAAGGAAATTCCCAAGGTAGGTGTGCTGACACTATCATGAGAGAGGAGATGAATGTCCTCTATAGAATCTGCAACAAGTGCACCTAGAGGCTCGATGAATATGGCTAGAGGTTTAGGCAGAGATGAAGAAGAATCCTATTGAAGAGAAAAGACCTCGACTAGATGTGGTTTGGGTGTCAAAGTAGTTAGCAGAGATGAGAGGATAAGTATGACAAGGTAGGAAAAAACTCTTGTGTTGTCAACAAGTTAATACATAAAAGTATGCTAACTGTTAGATGAAAACTAATAATTAAATGCATTTATCCTAAGTAAAATTAAGTAAAGCATAAATAATTATTATTTACACTAACAATGAAGACATAAAAGATTAAAAAGAAAAAGGCAAGAAGTCTTGATACATTGCTAAAGAGGAAACTAAAGATGGATCTGATGATCATGATGATGAAGTGGTGTATGTTGCAATGAAGGATGATTCTGATGAGGATAAGGTAACTGCACTAGTGTCTTATGTGAACAAGAATCATGGATGGATCATTGATAGTGGGTGTTCACATCACATGACTAGAGATAGTAAGTTCATTACCTTAAATTATTATGATGGAAATAGTGTAAGTTTGGTAATGATGCACTTTATCTGATAAAAGAAAAAGGTTCTATCAAACTAACAAAAAATATTTTATGTGACAATGCTTATTATGTTGAAGGACTTAATTATAATTTGTTGAGTGTGTCACAATTGAATAGTTTAAGTTGTAAGATTGAGTTTGAGAAAAAGATTTCTAAGATATATGATACTAATGGAAAACTTATTGGAAAAGGTGATCAAACTAGAGGTAATCTATTCTATCTTGATATGGATGATGCTACTTGTCTAATTGTAGAATTAGATGATGTGTGGTTATGTCACAAGAGTTTAAGTCATATTAATTTTGATATTTTAGTTAGCATCAATAACATGAGAAGAGTAAGTGGTTTTCCTAAGTTGAAGAAACCTAACAATATAATTTGCAAACAATGTTATTTAGGCAAGATGACTAAGTCAAGTTTAAAGAGTGAGACTCATACCTCTAAAGGAATTTTTGAGATTGTTCATACTAACTTGTGTGGACCAATTGATGTGCAAAGCTATAAAGGTGATAAGTACATTATGTTGTTTATTGATGACTATTTTAGGATGATGACAATTATGTTTCTAAAATAGAAATATGATGCTTTCCAAATGTTCAAGTGGTACTTAGCAAGAGTTGAAAAGGAAATAGGTAAAAGTCTAAAATGTTTGAGATTTTAAAGAGGAGGAGAATTTACATCAAATGAGTTTGAGATGTTTTGTAATGATAGAGAAATCAAAAGAAAAATATTTGCCCCTAGGACCCCTCCACAAAATAGAATTGTTGAAAGGAGGAACAAATCTGTGATGGATTGTACCGAGACACTCATGATGGAGAAGAATATTGCTTTGAAATACTAGAGAGAAGTTGTAACTAAAAATTTCTATACCTTGAACCATTTGCAACTCAAGAAAGGTACTCAATAAACACCTTTTGAACTATGGTATGGATACTCACCCAATGTAAAATATTTTAAGGTATTTGGAAGAAAGTATTATGTTCTTAAAGCTTTCAAGAATGGTAAACTAGATGCAAAAAGTTAAGAAGGTATATTTCTTGGCTATTCCACAAGAAGTAAAGCCTATAAGTGTTTGAATACTAAGACTAACAAAGTTATGGAAAGTGAAAATGTGAAATTTGATGAATATACAGAAGTACATGAGGCTGAACTTATGAGGGCATACAGGAATACAAATCATTTATATACTTTTATGAAGGTAATCAAGTTGCAAATCAACATGAAGTTGTAGTGACTATCGAGTCACATACTATGAATGTCAAATTGCATTTAGGAATCAAGTTACAATCAAGTGCTCATGTATAGAATAAAGTTGAGGCACATTTTGATTCTAAGATTAGTATACATGAAACAGATGTTGAACTACCTAATAGAGAAGTATGTAGTGATTCAAAAAGTGAGAGACCAAATAAAGAAAATAGTGCAAAACCATGATTTTCTAAGTATGTCAAAAGAAATCACCCTACAACACAAATAATTGGAGATAAATATGCAAGACAAATGACAAGGAACAAGTTGATAAATGATATATTTTTTCTTAGCATGCATAAACCTAAAATAGTGAAAGATTTCTTAGAAGATGTAGACTAGAGTAAAGCCATAAAAGAAGAGATTGAACAGATTGAAAAAAATAAGACATGGACTCTAGTTCCTAGACCAAAAGATAAAAATGTTATTAGCACCAAGTGGGTTTATAGAAAAAAGTTAGATAAAAAAGGTGAAGTCACAAAGAATAAGGAAGATTAGTTTGCAAAGGATATGCACAAGAAGAAGAGATAGACTATGGAGAAACATTTACTTGTGTTGCAAGATTGGAAGGAGGAAGAATAATACTTGCTTACTCTGCATACAAAGGTTTCACAGTTTATCAAATGGATATTAAATCTATATTTTTGAATGGCATATTGGGCAAAGAGGTTTATATAGAACAACTAGAAGGATTTTTTGATGCTAATAACAAAAATATGGTATGTGGACTACACAAAACTTTATATGGTTTGAAGCAAGCACTAAGAGCATGGTATGAAAGGCTTTACAATTATCTTTTAAGGATTGTATTTGAGAGGATTGGTGATAACAACAATCTATACTTGAAGATAAAGAAAGGAAAAAGTATTTTACTATATAAAATTTTTGTTGATGATATCATATTTGGAGGTCAAGTTACTTTATGTAAAGCTTTTGAAAATGAAATGAAGAAAGAATTTGAGACGTCTATGTTTAGAGAGATCAAGTTCTTTGTGGGTTTGCAAGTACATCAGATGAAATATGGTATATACATCACTGAGTCAAAATATGTAAAGGAGATATTGAAAACTTTTGGATTGGAAGATTCCAAGCTAGTAAGCCCACCTATGGTGATAGGACATAAATTGTCAAAGAATGATGATTTAGTTGAGGTAAATCAAACATTGTATAAGTCTATGATTGAAAAATTATAATATGTAGTACATAACAGACTTGATATTGCATTATCTATCAGGATAGTTGCAAGATTCTCTATTAATCTCGAGAAAAATCATTTGATGGTTGTTAAGAGAATAATGAGATATCTAAAAGGAATAGAAGACTATGGTCTATACTACAAGAAAAATGAAAAATTTGAGTTGAGAGCCTACACTGATGTCATTGGGATGGAAATGTTGATGATAGAAAGAGCACTAGTGGATGAGCATTTTTCTTAGGAAAAAGGTTGGTTACATGGACTAGCAAGAAAAAAATTTGCATATCTCAATATACTATTGAAGCTAAATATGTTGTTGCTGTAATAAATTATACAAACATTGTATGCATCAAATAGCTACTCAAAGGTATGAAGGAGGAAATCACTGAACCTATGATACTTTAATGTGATAATACAAGTGCTATAAATATATCAAAAAATCTTGTGATGCATATAAAGAATAAGCACATTGCAATCAACTATCATTACTTGAGAGAGTTAGTTCAAGATAAAGTGGTGAAGATGGAATATGTTAATACATAAGAAAAAATAGTCGACATCTTTAGAAAAGCATTACCTAAGGATGCTCATGAGTACCTAAGAGGTAAACTAGAAGTGATACCCCTACCAAGGCTATTTAAGAAGCATGAGAAGTACCTTGTATCAACTAGGATGATAGACATATGTTACACATTGATGCAATGGATTTTACTTTAGGAGTTACCTAAAGTAATCAAAGAGTTGGAGCTAAAAATCAGTCACAAGCTAGATGATAGGAGAAGAAATTGAAAATGTTCATATGTACATATTAAGAAGACAAGTCTTTGGTGTTTTTGTCAAAGTAGAAGAAAGACAAAGAAAGGGAGAAATCCAAGGGAGAATTCCAATGATCTAGAAAGGGAGAAATATAGAGGGATACAAGATTGAGGGAGATACAAGAAGTGATATAGGGGGATTCATAAGGATGAGTTGATTTTCTATTGATAAGAATAGAATTTTGTAACCTATATGTTGTGGTTTCACAACGCATGCCCCATTTTGCATAGAAATGGGGACCCCTTTATTTTTTGGCTTTCCCAATCCCTAGTCTAGGGTCTGAGTCTTTTCTAGGATTTTTCCTAATGTCTTTGGTCAAATTTAGGTCCTGATTTGAAAACCAGAATTCTAGAAATCAGAATCATCTGAGAGAGAATCATTTTTGCAAGAAAATGGTGCACCTAGTGTACATCACTAGGTACACTAGTGTGCCAAATAATCAAGGAAAAGAACTTCTTTTTTGAAGTATGCAATAGCATAGCTATGTAGCTGTGTGGCTCAAAGAGGTGTGCTTGGTCTTGGGTCTATAAAACCTAGAACCCCCACCCCTCTCTTCACTTATCATTTTCTACTTATCACTCTAGTCTTCTGCACCAGCACAACTAAACATGTGCACTATTGCACCTAAACACCTCCACGTACACACAAAAGCTAACATGTTAAACACCAAAAAGGTGTGCAGTTGTACACCTAGCTAGGTACATAGAATTGCATCTTTTTCTTTGCAAAAAAACTTCAAACATTTAAAACTTAAAAACTAAAACCTAAGTATAGGTGTGCACTTGCACACCTATTTAGGTGTACACCTTGATATAGCTACACCTTATGCATTTAAAATGATAAGGGTGCACACCAAGCACAACCCATGAGGTGTTCTAGTGCACACTCTAATATACAAAAGTTTGATAAGGGGAAAGGTGCACCTAGTACACCTTCAAGGTGCACTAGGTGTACCCCTTTTTGCATTCTAGGGTTAAAAATTGAGTTTTTTATATGTTTTCATCACTTAGGATTTTTGGGTTTTTTTCTGTCATTATTAGGGTTAGTATTAATTGATTTTTCTTTGACTCCAAACTAATAGACATTTTTTTTGTGCAAATTCAATGGCATCTTCATCATCCTCCCTTGCTACAAAGATGGTCCCCAAACTGGTGGTGTTCAAGTTTCAAGGTGTGCTGGCAAAATCATGCTTCCAAGATGATTATTTAGATATTTGGGACATTGAACTTAGTCATACAAACTGGAATGCATTCCTAGTATTATGGAACGAACCCATATAAAGGCCCCAATGATATTTTTTCTTCTTAGATTAGGGCTAGTCTATGTAGTATCACACCCAACATCAGTATAGTCCTGAGAGTTGATCATGACACTAGCAAAGAACTATGTCTCCAAAGAAAGGGTTGTAAAGAGTATAACTGGAGAGATCATCCTAGATATCTAACCTAAGAACATAGAGAAGGTGTTTCATCTTCCAAGAGAAGATTAGTTCATCGGATTAACCTATCACCAAGTTGAAAGATGTTACAAGGAACATGTAGAGGAAGCATCTGAAACCATCCAATCTTCGTACCTCATTAAGAAGACACCTCTAGGGCATAAACTAGGAAAAGTGGACATGAAAAGAGGTTATATGATAGAAGATATTGGATATTCTATAACACTTTTGAGTAGAGCCATAGGGTTGCCAGTATCAGGACACCTAAATATATGGATGATGCACTTTATTGAGACTATCAAGATAGTGAAGATGCCAATTGATTGGGCTTCCATTCTTAGTGAGAACTTGGATGAGCAGCTAGTGATGGTTAAAAATAATTGAAAGTTCTTCATGACATGATATTTGGTATACCTGTTAGCTACAAGGGCAATGGATTATTTGGGACTCTTTAAAAAGGGTAGTATGTAAGATGTGAACACATGGTCCTATATAATATATCCCCAACTCATAATGAAAAATCTTCTAGAACATAGCAAGGAATGAAGGATAGTGAATGATGCTTTTATTTTCATGATTATCCAATTTATTGAAGGGGATTATGCAGAGATAATGTCAGAGGAGGCAATGACAAAGATTTCAAAAGTTGGAGCCTACTACATCCAATATTGGACATTCACTTATTTGAGAGTAGCAAGTACCGCTATTAAACCCAAGAAGCTCCCTAGATATCCAAGTGATAGATCTATATTGCTAGAGATTGCTTGACAACTCATGTCTACCTATGATAGAGTAAGGAAGAAACACAAAATAACCTGGGTGTGACCCATTACTATAGGACTGTTTAGTATGGTCCAAAGACAAGATATTCCATCTTTTGAGCCTAAGTGGGATTAGTATCCCTTGGAGGAATATAACTCTCATCGCCCTTATTTTGATAACATTGGAAGGGTGCAATATCTAGTTGGCAAGACATTTCAAAATGCAGATGCAATTGAGGACCACTAGATGAACACAGTAGATAACTATGATATCCATATAAGGGATTATTGTAGGATGACTCTCTATCTCGTGCATAGTACCTTGAAGATAAAGGTTCCTTTGAATATTATGCAATAGGATACTGAGGATTTCCATGACCCTCTGTTTAATAGGGACAAGATTTTTGATTGACCCATTATGAATGCTAAGATTGATAAGGAAGAAAATTTAGATATTAATCTTAGGGCTAGGCATGCCATCAAATTGACTAAGGATTGAACCAAAAGAACTTTCAAATTGGATCTAATTCCTCCAGTGGTAGTCTTCCACTCTACAACTCATCTAGAAAGAGGTTGAGGTGCTAAGGTAATAGTGCCCCCATTTACAACTCAGTCCCTAGTGAGGCCAGAAATAGTGCACCAACCTAACAAACAAGTTGGACATTATAGGGCTCAGAAGGGTAAAGGAAAGAGGAAGTGAACTTCTCCCCAACAAGCTGAGCTAGAAGAGGAACCAACTCAAGCACCACCATAGCCTGGGGTAGAAAATGTACAAGGTTTAGAGAATGTTGAAGATACTCAAGTGTTGCCAACTAAACAAGGGAAAGGAGAAGCTAAAATAGAAGTACAAGAAGTATCTCCAACTTAACAAGAGGTAAAAGCCTCCCCATCCACTCCTAGGAGAAGATATATTACGACTCCAGTCAAGAGGAGAAAAAAGGTGATTAGTAGAGTTATTCCTTTCCCATCAATCTCATAAGTTATCATGGAAGGAGAGGAAGAAGAAGATGATGAGGATGAAGCAGATAACCTTCCTTTGAATTGAAGGACTCATATTGCCAGAGCTATAGAGTTGCAATGAAGAAAAAGCTCCATAATTATACCACCATCCATTCTTGAGTAGCCTATTCTATCTACAACTTTTGAGGATGAGATGCAACAATGGATTAATAAGTAGGAGGGTGTAGGGACTGATGTCTTTCAGATGTTAGATTTTGATTTTATGTCAGTTGGTATTGAATTGTTGGGAGAAAAAATAAGGGATACTCCAACTAACCAAACTCAACTAGAGGCTTGGATTTAGTTTCCACCTAAGCCACAAGGACCTAAAGTAGCCCCACCATTTCCAGTTCAAGTTACATTTTGTGTTGATAAAGGTTTGGGTACTCCTCTTCCTCCAAACAATGAAGAAGAATAAGTCTAAGTAGAATAGGAGGGAGAGCCACAACAGATACCCTCCAATGAAGTGTTAGAGGAAAGAAAAATATGTGAGTACCCTTAGTAGACTTCCCAAGACATAGAAGTGAGGACTGTGGACTCCAAAAATACAAAGACTCCTGATGTGGATCTCTCACAAAAGGAGAAGACTCTAGAGAGGAGTGATAAGGGGAAGAGCATAGCAAAGAAAACTCCTTTGTGTTCAAAAGGAAAATCTTCAATGGAGCATGTTCCAAGATGGTTCATGAAAGAGTTGATTAGAAACAAAAGGTAGAAACATTCGACCAAGGAGGAGGATATGAGAGAATTAATTGAACTTCTCCTAAAACCTGTGTCACTACCAAAAGATGTATAGGCATTGGCCTTCATTATGAGTGATCAGAACTAGGATTTATTTGCTCACATTTCTATCCCTCCTCCACATATAGATGTTGAAGAATTGAATCCAAATGATTATCATATTAGGAAGGTTATGCTTGGAAAACCCATGTTGGATGCTACCAAGTTGATGGTGACAACTAGGACTAAAGAAGTGTTTAGGAACTTAGAATAGGATGACACAGAATTGATAACACTTCAAAAAAATAATGAGATCCTAAAAGGATATCTAAAAAAAGTTGTTGGTACTTTAGATCCTAAAAATCCTGAGGAGAATTTGAATGCAGCATTGGAGAAAATGGATACAAAGAAAATGCAACTTGATCCATTTTCAAGAGCTTGTTAGCAATGACAAGAAAGTTTTGAAGAGAAAGGTGTACAGATTATACAAGGAAATCTTAAAATGCTACACCATATGTAGGATAATGTGGGTAAACTAGTGGCCATTTGAACCAAGATTTTGATTTAATGGATGAAGTACATACCTAGGGCAAGAATTTTTAAGCACTACAATCTATCAAAGGTCAAAGGTATCAGATGCTAATGGAGGTATATATAGTGGAAGAGTTAGATAAAATTGGTGATTGGATAGAGAAGATTACGAATGGTAATAATGTAGTGGAAACATTACACGTTGAGATACATAAGCTAAAAGATAAAACCAAAGAGAAAATTTTGGAGGTAGAGAAACATTATAGTGATGCGTGCATAGATTTTTTTGAAGATGATTCAAGGGGACAATTGATATCTATGGAAGTAGTTGTCAAACTGTTTTAGAAAAATTTTGAAGAAGCTTCTAATGATGATGATATTAGACAAGCATTCAAAACTAAAGAAGCATTACTAGATTTTGATGTGAACTTGGGAGATTTTGTAGAGATTTGCATCGAGGTGGAAAACTATAGGTAGAAAGTGAAGGACAAGTATGAAGCCTTAGATTTTCCAAGTGTAGCTCAAGTCACCAAGATTATTGATAAATTCAAAAGAAAATACCTAGACATAGCTCTAGTACAAAGGGGAACAAAACCCAAAAGCTAGAATTTTAGCTTTGACACTCGATGAAAATTTTCATTTTTTGAACCTACTTCTGAGGTGTGCAAGTGCGCTAGGTACACCACTTCCAAGGTGCACTTTTTCAAAGGTGCACCAATTTTTTTTGATTAATTTAGAGGTGCATAGACAATTAACTAATAGTTCTAAATTTAGAGCTTTCCATGCATTCAAAATGCATTTCAATGATAGTTTAACTCCTATAGAGACCTAGTGAACATGGAGCTTCTATTTTTGGCACTTCCAACACTCCTACATCAGCTAATGGATTTCTTCTTCTTAATTTTTGATACTTTTTTTTTTTTAAGACATGTAAAGGCTCATGCATCCATTTAATGATATAAATATGGATGGAGTCCTACTAAGCACTAGTTAGAGAGTCAGTTTGTACATAAATAGATTTTCTTTATTAGTTTAGAAGCATATGTTTGCATAGACATATCTCTCACTCTCAACACAAATTGAGGAGAGTATTTATTATAAATCAAGGAATGTAATATGTATTATAGGCCATTATTTTGATGCAATAATATATGATTTTGGTGCTTGCATCTGGAGTGTAGTGATTCTTGCCTAAGTGTGTTATATTTTGTGAATGTATATTCATGGAACGTAATGGAGAGAATAGTTTTATTGTGTTATTTTGATTTTGTGATCTTTTAATTCTTGTGTTTGCTATAGTTTTACAAATTCCACTAACATACTTAGTTCGAGAAGTGATCACCCTTTTTGTTCCTACATAGCTTTTTGTCTCACATGAGCGCACTTTCTGTGGCCTTGCGATCTAATAAAAAGTGAAACATCTTATGGTTACTAAATTCTCATCAATGATTGCATTAATATAATTAAG
This sequence comes from Cupressus sempervirens, assembly GCA_028749045.1. Taxonomy (NCBI): domain Eukaryota; kingdom Viridiplantae; phylum Streptophyta; class Pinopsida; order Cupressales; family Cupressaceae; genus Cupressus; species Cupressus sempervirens. The sequence continues at coordinate 231,318,515 of CM053784.1, forward strand.
AATGCGTTGCTCCTATTTTCATTGGTTAGCTACTGATCTTTTCAAAGGCTTAACTTGTAGACATGTTGTTTTTGTGGCTTATGTCTATTAGGAATTTACCTTTCATGTTATTTTCTTTCATCTATCATTACCCTATCTCCATTATTTGTTTTGCTAACCCTTGGTTAAATTAGGAATTCATATAGTTGCATTGTTAGATTGCATTAATTTAAAAAAAAAAAATACCAAAAACATATCTTTTTTGTGGTTAATTTTGAAACAACAAGCAGATTATTCATCTTATCCAAAATTGGTTCAAACCAGCAAAGGCATCCTCATGAACACTCACATTTTTCTTCTACTCAGTGGATTTTAGTAGGTCGTAAGATTGCCTGAAACCTTGAGTAGGTCCTAGATCGACTTTTCAAGAGAAGAGTTTGAAACAATTCTTGTCATTAGGCATCATGCAAAATGATAGCTCAACATTTTGGTGCTAAAAGGAGGGCCTTAATAGTTAGAATAGAAGAAAAAAAACGTGTAAATTTCAAAATTCTACGTTTTTTTATAAGTTCAAAAAATTTTGTGAGCTTCTGACATGTATAGGTGTGACAAGTGCGCAAATGCGCTAGGTGGGAAGGTGTGCTAGCTTTGAAGGTGTGCCTTATTTTTGAGAAAGTGTACTTCTGCAATGCACTTTTACCAAAATTGATGCAATTTGGAGGATTCTAATCCATCATCCCCTTTCCAATGAGCTTTAAAATCTTCAACATGTGCTCACAAGTTCCTCGAGCTTACCCATTCCTATAAGTCTCATACTGACAAAGGATTCCCTCAAATTCTACCACTTCCATTCAATATTTTTTCATCTTCTTCAATTTCACCTCCACAAAAACTACTTGTCATTCCCCCAAATGCTCTGGTGACCTTTTCCAAAAATTTTGTAGACTCACCAATCAACTTGATAGGTGTACTCAATGATTTTCCTAAGAATCCTAAAATGTTTTGCTCAAGGTTTATCTATGGAGAGACATGAATTGCTAAAGATCACATCTAGGTATTCAAAGAAATTTGCAACCAAAAGTAGATTGCTAATGAGAATGTGGTTCTTCACTTATTCCCCTACTCTTTGGGGGAATTTGCCTTTAATTGGCACATTAATTTACCACCTGGATGTATTGAGGACTGTGGTACTTTTAAAATTTTGTTTTTGGAACAATTCAAAACTTTCATCAACCCTATTGTGATACATCAACAATTCATATCAATCAAAAAGGACCTAGCTGAGATGGTTTCATGCTTCAAAAATTACTCTCATATGGTATATTGCAAGCTAGAAACACCATACACTATACTAGTTGAAGTTGCTATTTAGATTTATCTAAATGCTATGGACCATCTTACTACTATTTTTCTAAGAAGACTTCCTATAGCAAATATTGACACATTGGACAAAGTTTTTCATAAAAGTGATTACCTTTACTAAGAAAACCAATCCTAATGGAGGATGATTGATGCTTCAAGCTCAAGCTATTACAATGATGCCAACATATCCTATTAGAGCACTTGTGATGCCTACCCAATTCATACCTATGAATCTAGTTCCATTAGAGAAGGCACCCACTCTACAAAATCCAACTTTAACATATCCAAGATATGAACCTCCAAAAGTTACTTTCTTTGAGCAAAAGGTAGCAGCTTCTGCTAAGGCAAACAATAGTTTTGCCTCTAACTTTGGTCAAATGAAGAAGACCATGTCACAAATGAATAATGAGCTAACTTGTGTAAGGTTATCATAAGGATAGAACAACAACTTCCAAAGAAATAATGGTGGTCATTACAACAACAACAATTACGGTCAGAAATACAATAGGAATTTTAGTGGGAACAACAATGCAGGAAACAATAATAGAGGGGATAATTTCAATCCTCCTGATTGTAATAATGGCTTCCAAAGACATAATTGACAATGGAATACTTGTCTGAATAATGGAAGGATTCTCACACATAAAAATAACAATAATGTTCAATATGTGGACATCAATCAATATGACGATGGCCAAAATGTATCCAACAATAATGGTCCGTATTATAATGGAAATCAACACTTCACTCAGAATTCACAAGCAAATGACAATGTGCCTCCTATGAAATTTAATGCCATACTACTAGAATCTTACGATTCTACACAAACTGCACAAGTGGAACAACTGGACAATGAAAAATTCTCTTTTCCATTTAGTCAAGAACTAGAGGTTCAACCTAAAGAGATGCCTGTCTTTGGCAATAACAATTGAAATACTTACAATCTGAGAAGCAAAAAAGAACCTATGATGGATGTGATTCCTCTGACATTAAAACCAAATCCTTCCAATCTAAGAGTGAGTAATAATATAGTACTAATTAGGCCCCTATATAGAGGACAACAAAATTAGAATTAAGGAAATGTGCCAAGAATCTTGAAAAATCCTGCTTGGTCTACTGAAAAGTATAGTGCGGTGAAAGATTTGAAACTAACAAAGGCCAACATGTCTATGTTTGACATGCTGCAAAACTATCCACATCAACAAGAGACATTGATGAAGACTCTTGATCATAAAAAGTTACCCCATAATATGAGTACTATTCTTCAAAAGATAGTATCTCAACAAGTCAACGCTTAAGAGGAAATTCCAACTATGTTTAAAGACAAGGTTAAGGTACTTGTGTTTATCTTAGCATCATGATATATGTTAAGAATCTTCATAATTGTCTAATTGATTCAGGAGCCTCTTGTAATGTTATGCCATTTATGATAGCACAAAGGTTGGGAGCCACTATGGATGCCAAACAAGTCCCCTTGCTTAGATAGATTAAAGATACTCAAGTAGCCTTAGCTTCTCATCTAGAAAAGAAACTATTATTGACTATCCTAGTGACAGATATTCCAGCAAGCTATGGGCTTCTCTTAAGTAGGATTTTCTGCCAAGATTTAGGAGGATAAATAAAGTTAGACTGGTCCCAAGTAGTCATACCCATAGGAAATAAGAAAGTTAAATTAGAGCCTAAAGAAAAGGAAAAATTTACTATGCTGAAGTCAGATGATCCTAAAGCTCAGATCCTCTACCAGGAGCTAGAGTTTGGTAATTATATGTTGTTTACAAAGGAAGCTCTAGATGAACAAAGAAGTGGAGACCTAAGAAAGGAAATCCTTAGTGAGAAAGAAGAGTCAATAGATATCTGGACATTAGAGTTTGATGGAAGTTGTTCCTCTTCAGGATCTAGTATAGGTGTAGTGTTAATACTTCTCAAAGGAGAACTTGAACCCATGGCTTTTAAACATGAGTTTGTAAAAACAAATAAAATTGTAGAATATGAGGCCTAGACACAAAGGAAAAGGGAGTGAAGATCTTGAAAGCCCAAGGTGATGCCGAACTTATTGTGAGACAAATTAAGGGGCAACACTCTGTAAAGAACCATAAGTTGAAAAACTACAAAAGTAGAGTTTGGGACAAAATAGAAAGCCTTGATGCTTTTTCTATTGAAGTAGTACCAAGGGAGATGAACACCAAAGCTGACTCCTTAGGTGTTTTTGCTTCTCTACTACTACCCCATCCTAAATTCAAAGATAAGAAATACTAGGTTGAGATTGTGTATCGAGCCTCTATTTTAGATAATATAGAATCTTGGAAAGTCTTTAAAGATAAAAAATTGTTCTTAGAAAATGGAAAGGCTACTTGCAAACATTAGTGTAATGAAGACAATAATGGAGACTCTAATCATGAGCCAAAAGAAGATAAAACGGGTGAAGTCCAATTACGAGGTAATATCATTCCCCCATACATTGTATGTTTGGAGAAATTTTTTAATAGACATGATGCCTAAATAAAGAAAAAGAGGGTAGAAAAGGGGCCTACTACTGGTGAGTATGAAGGAGTGAATATTGGAGATGTTTATAATTATAAAATGATCAATATTGGTAAGTGTTTTTCACTAGAGGAGAAAGAAGCTACTAGATAGATTTTTGTAGAATACCAAGATGTATTCGCTTGGAGCTATGAGGACTTGAAAAGTTATAGGGGTGGGAACGTAAAACATAAAATTCCCCTAATGCCTAATACAGTCCCCTTCTGACAGAAATAAAGGAATTATAATCCTAAAGTAGTTGATACTCTATTCTGAGAAGTAGATAGGATGTTTATAGAAAGGATTATCGATCCCATCCATCATTCAACTTGGGTAGCCAATATAGTGCCAGTTAGGAAGAAGAATGGAGAAATAAGCATCTATGTTGATTTCTAGAATTTGAACTAGGCATCTTTAAAAGAAAATTTTGCCCTTCCCAATAAGGATTACCTATTGCAAACAGTAGCCAGAACTGAAATGATGTCCATGCTTGACAGTTCTTAGAGTACAATCAAATAGAAGTAGAGAAGAAGGATCAACAAAAAATGACCTTCACTACTTCATGGGGTACATTTTCATACCATAGAATTCCTTTCAAACTCATTAATGCTAGTGCTACATTTTAAAGATGCATGAGTAAAATAATTTTAGATCTAAAGGATCATATTATAGTCATATACTTGGATGACTTCACTGTGTTTTCAAAGAAAACAAAAAATCACATAGAAGATTTGAAGAAAGTTTTACAAATGTGTTGGGAACATAAAATCTCCCTTAATCCCAAAAAGTCCATTTTTTGTGTTACAGAAGGAAAGCTTCTGGGTCATATAGTTTCCCAATAAGTTATTAGAATTGATATAGAGTGGGTGGAGGCCATTAAAATGTTAAGCCTACCAATAAACAAAATAGGAGTTAAGTCATTCTTTGGATAGGTGAATTTCCCCAGAAGATTTGTCCTAAATTTTGCATAAACTACTAGATGTATTGTATATATGATGAAAGGGAATGCATGTTTTAAATGGAATAAAGTTGGGAAACAAGATTTCTAGAACATTAAGACTACCATTCCTAACACTCCAGTATTATTTCATCTAGATTATAAATAGGATTTCATCATTTATTTTAATGCCTCTGAACATAGTTTATCAGAAATACTTATGCAAGATAACAAAGAAGAAATACAAGCCCCTATAAATTTCATGAGCATACCTCTAAACTCATGAGTTGAAATATTCACAAATTGAAAAACATTCCTTTGCAATAGTCAAAACATTAAAGAATTTTAGATTCTACATCATGCACTCATATTCTGTGGTCTATGTTCTAGATGTAGTAGTAAAAAGTGTGTTGACACAATAGGATATAGGGTGCAATGCCAATGGGACATGGATAGAGAAAATGCAAGATTATGATATTCAAATCAAACCTACTAAGTTAGTGAGAGGCAATTCCTTGTGAAAAACAATTGTAGAAAATAGAATTGTTGAAGAAGTGGAGGAACTAGGAGAAAAGTAGCCAGTATTAGCAATAGGCAAGCAAGATTCTTTGTTTGAGAATATTGCTTACTTATTGACCTATAGAGAATGTCAAGAAGGCTTGACGATAAGAAAAAGAAGAGATCTCAAGTTGAAAGTAGCCAAATACATAATTTGGGATGAAAAATTGTTTAAAAGGGCTATAGATGGCACGTTCCTTAGGTGTGTAGACAAACAACAGCAAAAAAATTTGTTGAGAACATTTTATGACGAAGCTTGTGGAGGACATGTCTCATCTTTAGTTACAGCTTTCAAAATACTAAGATAGTGTTACTACTACCCTGGAATGTTTAAGAATGCCTACTCCTAGGTGGCAAAATGTGAGAAATGTAAGATATTCGTCGAGCATCCCTAGTTAGCTACATTGCCTCTCAGGCCTGTCAACATTGAAGGTCCTTTTCAACGATGGGGTCTCGATTTCATTGGGCCTATCAACCCAACATCTAGTGCTAGTCACCAATATGTGATAATTATGACTGATTATTTCACTAAGTGGGTAGAAGCAAAAGCTACCAAGAAAACTACTTTTGAAGTAGTATGCCAATTCATTAATGAAAACATATTAGTTAGATTCGGTGTCCTCATCAAATTGGTGATCGACAATATGGCATATTTCTCCTCAATAGAAATCACCAATTTTTTCTTTGAGCATGGAAACATAGTTAGTCATTCATTTGATTACTTCCCACAAGGAAATGGTCAAGTGGAGTCTAGTAACAAAAATTTGATGAATATTGTCAAGAAATTAGTATCGGATAATCAGAAGACTTGGCACAAGAAAATTCATGAGGCACTATGGGCAGATAGGGTGATGCCTAAAAGGGTAATTGACATATTTACTTTTGAATTGGTCTATGGGACTAAAGCCAATCTCCCATTACCCTTGGAATTAGCTATGAACAAATAGAGAATAGTAATTAAAGATGATATTCATAGGGATGGTTTAGAAAAGAGGATTCTCTACTTGAGAAAACTCAAAGAGGAAAGAGAAGAAACTATGGATCATATAACACAACATCAGATGTGTGTGAAGAACCTATTTGATAAAAGGGCAAGACCACAAAAATTCATGATAGGAGATAGTGCTTTTTACTATGGTATAACTAAAGAGCTCCAATAGGTATGCATAATAAATTTGATACTTTGTGGAAAGGCCCTTTCACTATTCATCAGTCATTCAAAAATAATTCATTTAAATTGGCATATCTAGATGGTGAGGTGCTACCTCTAACCTACAATGGTAAGGATCTAAAGCTTTATCAAATTGAAAATAGGTAACCCCTATACTATACTATAGTTACATTATTTTTCTTATTTGTGTTTTCCTAGTTAGGTTTCCCCTTTTTTTCTCTTTTCCTTATTTTTCCTCGCTTTAGTTTTGTCATGTGACCCCTTTTTATTTTTGCAAAACTAGAGATTTGTGATTCCTTGCTTGGGAATAGCTTAACCAAGTCCCCAATCAAAGCCAACTATTGCCCCACTTTTAATTCTCTAACCAATTTACAAAGTACAGAAACTCTGTGTCTAGTAAAGTACCAAGTATTTATGAGTCTAAATTCAAGCCCCCTTAGGTAGAAGGACTTTTCATCAAATTTTTCATCTTCACCTTCCTCACATTTCATAGCCAGGTGGTTTTCCTTTTGTGTTGTGAGTTATTTAGGTAGTTTAGTACCTAATCTGATGAAGATTTGTGTAACATGCAAGGATCATTCACAAGAGTTATATTTTCTTGTGGCCCATCATTTTCTCCATATAATAAAAGGGTTACAAAAATCTGGACTTTTCCTTCTCCTCGATAGGTTTTCAACCCCTTAAGGTAATTTCTCACAAAGAGCACCAAATGATACATACAGGTGAAGTAAGAAGGTAGAAAGTTATCATATGAGAAATTAAGGTTCCTCTTGCAATTAGCTACTTTAGGAAGCATCTAGAATTTGTCACAACTCTCAAAATCACTCTGGGTGGAAAACTAGAAACTAACTTCTCCTCGGCAGGTCTTTATTAAGGTTCCTCTTGCAATTATCTACTTTAGGAAGCATCTAGAATTTGTCACAACTCTCAGAATCACTCTGGGTGGAAAACTAGAAACTAACTTCTCCTTGGTAGGTTTTTAACCCTGAAGTTTGTTTTTTGCAAAAGGCAATTCTAAAGGAAAGAAAATGAAAAGTGGGTCCCTAATGAAGCTTCACACTCCTTATGGACATCTCCAAACCCAAAGGAAGGAATAAGTCAAAAAAAAAAGTTAAAAGGCAAGCTTGGGCAAAGAATTGAAAATCATCTTCTCCTCATTGGGTTTTCAACCCATGAAGATAATTTTTTGGACTTTAAAGAAAATCAAGTATGTAAGCAGTTGGGACAAAAAAATTGTACACAAGACATCTTGAGATGATTATGGAAACAATCTAACCATTGTAGTAAAGATATAATAAGTAGAATCCAATTTGGTAGATATTTCCTTATAGAGTACTCTATTTATAATTTTTTGAAACTTAGTGGAAAATGGGAAAGTAAATGTGAAGGATAGAAAATTACCATTGGCCCAATGGAAAAATGAAAGGACATAAAGTTATCCATTGAAAAAAAGTATTTACTACTATAACGAACCTCTCCTTTAATTCATGTGTGTGGCACAAACCCTAAAGACTAATGGATGGATTAAACCTTCTATATAGAGATATATGAATAGTTGTAGAAATTCCCGCTCTTACTCAAACTATTATTCCTTTAATTGCACAACTTCTATTTGAAAAGATAGCAAATATACATTTACCATTTTTTTCTTTCCTAGATTTCAAAATCCACCCATAAACAGAATGGTAACTAGATTCGTGTGTTTTGATGGACTAAATGGAATCAATTCTACATTGCAAAAATTGATAAATACTTCTCTCCATTTCTATCATATGCAAGACTTTTAGAATAGAGTAATATTAGAACCAATTAATCCCATAACTAAGAAGCTCCATGGATGTGGGTTAATTGAGGAAATTGGTTTCCTAGTTGTGGTTCAAGCTCCAAAATTGATCTACGAATACATAAATCATTACAACCTAGACACTAGGCATATTGTATTGCCAGATGACATAGTCTTGATCTCCATTGATAGGAAAATAGTGGTAAATTGTCTATGAATTCTAGAGTGAGAGGAGTTTTTAGATTTGACAATTGCTAGAGCTGTCTTTAAGTTTTATGTGAAGAAAATGTTTTGGAGAAAGGAGATTATGCAGTCCTAGTTTCAAAAGCCATAGAGCACCAAAAGTAAGGTCCCTAAGACCCTTTTTGGTACTAATCTCAAATTTGAGATTGTAGACATCCTGGTTCTCCTGCACAAATTGAAAGGTGAGGTAGAAGCTTTCAATTTTGTTGAGAAATATTTCTCTTTGGTACAAGTCATATGCTCAATAACCCAATATATTGACTAGGCTCACAAGGTAAGTGAGAATCTATCCAATGCTCTCAATGTAGTGAAATTCTAAAACACGTTCAATATGTCCTTTTTTCTAATTTATATGTTAGCTTTCAACATTTATGGTTGAGCTTGCCGAGGGTAAAAAATTTCCCTAATGATGTGAAGTCCTATGAATTCTACCCATGTTTGCAATTGGAAAATAGTTATGTAGAATATATAAGAGTTAACGATTCATTTACAATGAGAATTTATAGGGAGCTCCAAGGATGCCAGAGAGGAGATTCAGTCTAGAAGCAATGGTGGCTATCAGTCAATTTGGAAGCTTTTTATTCAATTCTCATCTTTTTCATATTTGTGTCTTGTAGCTTTATATGAGTTCCCCTTGAAGATGCCAAGGTATCCAAGTGATATGATTGTGCTAATTGAGATCGTGAGGCAAGCAATCTGAGTGAATGTGTTGAGCAAGAGTCTAAAGAAGAAAGGTTATACGTTTCTAATGAAGGTGGGATCTTTCATCCATGAGTCCCATTTTGATGCAAAGAACACGTTAAAAGTGTTCAAAATGAAGTATCAATTGGAGATGTACGAGGTCTTGAGACATATGTTTGATCCAAATAGATATGCAAGGGATGTTCTCTAGATTGGTAGTGTGATAAAAAATGTCACCACTATTGAAGACTACTGAGCTTATTGTAGAGATGAGTTCAAGAGCCATGACCATACTTTCACTAGGCTCACAATAGATCAAGTAAAAATGTATAAAATCAACCCTCATGTTGAAGGAATTGAAGATGATGGGAAGAATATGTATACTAATACATATTTAACAAAGTTAAGAAATACTCCTATCAGTTTAGAGCCTTATTAAGATGTTGGGGATGACCTATTACTGTAGTTTTTTATTTTTCCTACTTTGCTAGTTTTTTCCTACACTTTTAATAATCTCGCTTAGGTTAATAAAGTATGTCTTATTAGGCGAATGGTTGTGAGGTGTCACCTTCCTACATGTGAGCATCCATTTGCTATCTTGGGAAGATACTTTTCTATCTTTAGTCCGATAGATGGTTTCTCCTCATTGGTTGGTGTTGCCACCTCCTCTCTCTTCCTTGCCTATATAAGCATGCTACCTAGCTTGTATTTGTATCTCTTGTTTCGCATCCTCTTAATGCTATTTTACTTCCAGCATTTGCATTACTCTCTTGGAGACTAACTCTATAATGCTATTTTGATTTTGTATCATTTGCATTCATAGTTTAGATATTTACTCTTTGCACTAGTTTTCTGGGTTATTAATCTTTTCAGATTCTAACATGGTATCAGAGCTTTTTTATGTGCAAGAGTAGATTTTAGTTTCCTTATTTGAGAGATTCGAGGGGGGCAAATAAATTTTATTGTAGTTTTTTCAAAAATGAAGTATGCTCTTCTCTTGCATCTTTGGATGATCCTGAGAATCAGAAAAGTTTTGACAAAAATAGTTTTTCTATGGGGTTTCAATCTCAAATCTGACAACCAACTTGCATATTTAGAGTTTTCAATCAGTTTTGCAGGTTCCAGCATGACATTGATGGACTTAAGAAGTTGATCCAGCATTTGCATGTCATATTTTGGTTGCTGGGGCCGTTTTCTAATTTTTGGAGCCATTTTTTACTGTTAAAGGTGTCTGATTTACACTACAACAACATCTTCTGTTCATCAACAAGAAAATTCTTTCTGGGTTTTGTTTGCAGCCCCGAAAAACCATCTGGGTATCTTTTAGATTTTGCATGCAAGCTGTATATTTTTCAGAATCGAGCATGCAAAGCTACAGCCATACCCCTCTCCATTGGCAGCCGCAGATTTGAATGCAGTTTTCAAATATCTCATTCTTGCTCATACGGACTCCAATTTTGATGATTCTTGTTATGAACTTGGCTATTTTTTTGTGCTCTATCCACTAGTGGAGTTATTTTTTGATTTTCATGCATGAATTCTTCAGAAATTGCAGATTCTTAGCCGTGACTGTGCACAGTTCTTGTTTTGGAAACTTTGGAGGATCATAACTTTCTCATACGACCTCGTATCGAGGTGATTTTTTTTTGAAAGTGCATGATTTTTTGAGTAGATCGCAGTGGTACTATTTTTTTCCTTGATTAATGTGCCCAAGTTTCACTTTTAGCATATGCTCTTCATGAGGGTTTGTAATGCATTGAAATCAAGACCACTAAGTATCTCTTTCTAGTGGTAGTTGTAAATGCACTAAAATAAAGTGCCAAATCATATTTCTTTGGGGGGGGGGTTCTTTGATTGAGTAAAAAGGGGGGGCATTGTCGTGGCTAGGTTCTCTTTTTTTTAGCATTTCTTCTCTGCATTTCTTCATCATGGATCAAACAAATATGCCCATCCTAACTCCATACAATTACTTTGAGTGGAAATCACGCATGACAATTCACTTAAGGAAAGCTGGATTAAATAGGATAACTATGGGACTTGAAATTGAACCGGCTAAAGATGAAGATAAGCCTGAGTGGTTTAAAAAATGTGATGAGGCATTTGGAACATTGTGTTTGTCTATTTCTCCTGACTTGCTATTTCACATTGAGTCTTTGGATACACCAAATGAAGTATGGAAAAAGCTAGAAACACTATTTGGCACACAAGATTCAATGAGGGGTCATATGTTGGAAAATGAATTAATTAGTTTGAGTCCAGGCAATTTCAACACAATCCAAGATTTCTTCACCAAATTGAAATCACTAAGGCTGCAGTTAAAACAATGTGGAATTGAAAAGAAAGATGAACAATTGATTCTTAGTATTCTCTCTAAGCTAATTTCAGAATATTTTGTGTTTGTCTCTACCTTCTATGCTACTAAGGGTGCACTTGGTACTCAATTCACCATGCCATCTTTAGATGATTTTGCTGTCAATCTCACTCGAGAACAAGACAAGCTAATCCAGATGGGCATTCTTATGTCCTCTAAGTCACATGCCTTGGCTGCCAACCAAGGCAGAAAAGAACAACAAGGACAAAGTAGTAACAACAATAGTAAGGACAAGAAACAAAAGAATAGCGAAGAGAAGAAGGATCAGATGTTGGTTTCTTCAAAAGCAACTATTGATACACCATCTTCCAAGGGTGATAAGTCTAAGAAAGAAAAGGTCAAATGTGCCTATTGTAAAAGACCTGGTCATGATGAACATAAATGTTTGTAGAAACAACTTGATCACTTGAGATACATTCTTGAGAAGAATAATATCAGTGTTCCTGAGTCTATCAAAAAAAGTTCTACTGAAGGGTCTAACAAAGAAAAAGAAAATAGCAAGGGGAAAGGAAAGGGCAAGGCTCTTTTTGCAGTTGCTTCCTCACCATCCACTTGGGTTCTTGATTCGAGTACTTCACACCACATGGCTTCATCTAAGGAAGAAATTGCATCCTTAGAGCCATGTATTATGCCTTCTATGTTGATGGGTGATAACACTCCTGTTGAGGTGTGTGGGAGAGGGTCTATTGATGTAAGGGATGGGACATTCCATGATGTTCTTTGTGTACCCTCAATGTCAACTAATCTCCTATCGATATACTAGATCACTCACACAAGTTTAGGCAAGCAAGTTGAGTTCATTCCTAGTTTAGTGGAGATATGTGAGGTTCACAATGATTCTATAGTTGCAGTTGGGAGAGCAGATCATCAGTCACAACTCTATATGTTTTCTCACTTTTTTCCTGATCCTCCTTTGACTGTTTCACTCACTCACTTTAATGATGTGAGCAGATCATGGCATGAGCAGTTTGGTCATCTTAACTTCCACTACTTGCATTAGCTTAACCAGCAGAGCATGGTCACAGGGTTGCCTTCTACCTTGACATTAGAGTCACTTGGAATACATGATAGATCTTCTAATGGGTCAAATTCACTTGAGCAGTCTTCTACCTCCACTTCTGATGCAGAGAGTGATTCAGAGGACTCACCTCTTTCCTCTCCTAGTCATCATTTACGGGTTGATGATTTTCCTCTAGATTCTCCATCTTTTGGTCCACTTTGGGCTAGATAGACCTTGCAGTTTGCAGGTGATTGGGTTGGGGATCCATCAGACACCAAGCAGACTCGTTCACAATTCAAGGATGCTCTACATATCTTCATTGCTACTGCCTCAAATCCATAGTCCTTTCATGAGTTTTCTGGTATTTCTGAGTGGGATATAGCTATGTAGGAAGAGTATAGTTCCTTGATGAGGAACCACACTTGGGATCTTGTCCCTTTTCCTAAGGGAAGAAAACTTGTTCGATGTAAGTGGATCAACCGGACAAAATTTGCAAGCTTTTCTGGAGGTGCGGGATGCTTCATCTTTTGGGGGGGCCTCTTCCTCTCACTTGGAGTCCTAATTTTCTTTGGGGAGTCTCTTTTCTCTCTCTTTTGGGGGAATTTTATGTACATGGGTACCTCATCAGGCTTGACTTGCCGGGACCCATTTTTACATCCACCTAAGCTTCGCTCATGGGGGGGTGTTAGTGTAGTTTTTTATTTTTCCTATTTTGCTAGTTTTTTCCTACACTTTTAATAATCTTGCTTAGGTTAATAAAGCATGTCTTATTAGGCGAATGGTTGTGAGGTGTCACCTTCCTACATGTGAGCATCCATTTGCTATCTTGGGAAGATACTTTGCTATCTTTAGTCTGATAGATGGTTGCTCCTCATTGGTTGGTGTTGCCACCTCCTCTCTTATTTTGCATCCTCTTAATGCTATTTTGCTTCCAGCATTTGCATTACTCTCTTGGAGACTAACTCTATGATGCTATTTTGATTTTGTATCATTTGCATTCATAGTTTAGATATTTACTCTTTGCACTAGTTTTCTGGGTTATTAATCTTTTCAGATTCTAACATGACCTATATGTTATGATGGCTTGAATTGTTAAAAGGACTGGGAAGTGAGTCAAGTGGACTACAAGAAGGAGAATCAAAAGTAAAAGAACCCCCACTCAAGCTCCTTTAGTGTCTGCCCCTGCTTCCTCACAAGCTAATACATCAGGTGTGACCCTGGCCATAGGTTAAGGACGAACTCAACTGACAGGTGGAGGTAGCCAATCTCTAGATAAAAACATTCCTTTAACTAAGACTTGTTAAGATGGATCCCCTCCAATGATTGGTTCCCAACGAGAAGCTGAGAAGAAAGTAGAGTAACCAAAAGATAGTACTGCTACTCTAGTTCCTTCACCTACTAGTAGTCTAGTCGCATCTACAAGCCCTGCATTTCTCCTTCCAAGTAGTCCTCATGTGCAAATAGTGGAATTAGGTGATGCAAGAAGTAGTGATAGTGAGTCCACTGAGTCAGATGAAGTAGCCAAGAAGGTTGTAGAGATAGAGAAAGGCCCATAGTCCTCTAAGCTTGTCTCTCAATCTCAAAAGAATCCTTTCTCTTCAACCGTGAAAACAATCACTCCAGTCAAAAGGAAAATGTTTAGCATAGATTTTTCTTGGGATGGCCTCAAAGGTAATTGACACAGATTCATGGTTAGAAGACACGTTGGATAGGAAGAGAAAGAGGAAAGATGAAGGTGCTCCCAACAAGGATACCTTATCCCTTATTGTTTGTTCTACATTCACATTGACTAAAGTGAAGAAACATAAGATCTTGTCTATCCTTAGGTAGGATCCTGAAATAGGGCATTTAAAAATAGAGATAGCCAAACCTAACAAAGAAGAAAGGATTTAGGATAATACTTTAGAGGATTTTACCATGAATTTAGTAGATCTTGGGGAAGCCAAACACAATACTAAAGTCAGCTTATGGGAGTCCACGAATGAGGTGATTGAAGGATAATTAGAAACTGTTAATATATCATAGGTTTCAATGAAAGTAGAGATACAGGAATTGAACAAGTATATTAGAAAATTGGTCACACCATTGGTGAGCATCTCCAAGATGCCCATGACTAGAAACCCTATTGCTACAAATTTGCAAGCACTTATATCTCAACTTCAAGAAGACAAGCATTTTGGAAAAACTGACAAAGAGTGGAGTGAGAAGATCAAGGTGGAAGGAATCTCTATTATACACTAAATTGGCAATTCTAGTTTAAGATTGGAAATAGAGAAAGATAAAATATCATCAAATAGGGCCACCTTAGCTGCAGAAAAGGTCAAGAGTGATGATTGTGTCTCTTTGTTGAAAATGATTATCCACATGAAAGTGAAGGAGGCTATTGAAGCAATGATTTTACCCAAAGGAGATGATCCCCTAGTTGAGTGGTTCCAAAGTATGTAGTTCAAATCTGAAATAATTATGGTGGAGGAAAGACTTAAAGAAACTAAACCTAAAGCAAAGAAAGAGCAAGATAGAGACTATGAACAACTAAAAGGATTGCATATTGATTCACAGTCTAGTGTACAAGGGTAGGCAATAATTGGAGTAATTTTCATGTAGGAAAACTTCACAAATTTTATAGACGAGATGATAGGAATAATGTCTCATCATCACGATAGAATTTTTGAGCTTTAGAAGCTTGGTTGATGTGTGCACGTGGTCAAGGAAGAACTACAAGACCAGTTAGGTGTCATCAAAGATATGGCCCAAGAGCATTCTAAGTGGCTCTTGAGATACACAAATGTGCATGTTGATAAGAACGAAGAGCTAATTCCAACCATTCTTGCCACCAAAGCCTATAGGGCAAAGGCAGAAAATGGAAAGAAGGCGAAGTGATTCTTATTCTACCTTTTCCATTCTTATTATGTAATCATTGTAATAGATGAACTAGCTCTTTTCCATTTGTCATGTTTGAGTAGATGAACCAATTAAACTTCCATTGAAATGGTCATCTCAGAATCCTATATGTATAATAAGGAAAGATTAATATAAGGGTCAAAAAAAATTTGGTGTGAAAAACTTAATGTTGTAGAGTCAATTGAATGGTATTTCTGTATCAATTATTTTCTATTCTAATTTTTTAGATGTTAATAGTTTTATCATCTCTTTTTCTGAATTAAAAAGGAAAGAGCAGAGCTTTGTTCCCTTATTTTTAGGCAGCAAATTGATTGTGATAAGTATTGTCATTATGAGTTTAAAAGAGATCTCCTAGGAATTCATTCTATGATTTAGTTTTCTTTTCTTTGCAATAAGTTTCTGATAAATTTAGCTTAGTAGTAGTTAATATGCAATTTTAAAACCATTCAGTCATATGAGTTCATAGGATGTGTGAGACTCATAAACTTAGTTAATCTTATCTATATCATTCCTTGCCTAGGTTAAATTCTCATATAGTTTTAACTTTGTTAACCTCTCCTATTCTTGGGTTAATAACATACCCCGTTAAACTTACGATAAACAAAATTCATTGCAAATCTACAATAGGGAGCTATACCTAGAAATTCAAAGGGAATTTAACCTTTTTAGAACCAACTTTCAAAACTATTGTAATTAGAGTTTGTTCACAAATTAGGGCACTTGTGAGTTAGAACCAAAAAGAAAAAAATTGTTTACCAACATAATACAATTGGATAAAATAGAGGTGAAATTCATTGGTATGTTGAAAGATGTTCAGATATAGTTGATAGTTGACCCCTAGATTCAAGATGTCATCAATATACACGTGGTTGATATTCTTGAAATATACAGATAGATACTAAGTAGAGAATGGAAAAAATGCCAAAGAGGATAGTTTTCTATGGATTTTACTCAGTTATGGTTACCATGGAAAGGCTTAAACAATCAAGTCAAGATAGATGTAGAGCAAAATTTAAAAGGGTAAAAGTACAAAGTTGTGTCACCTTTCAGGTTGACAAATCAGAACGACTAAATTTGAATATTTCTATCTAAAAAATAATTTTTTTCAAACATATGATCTAGATAAATTTATTCTAGGTAAGTTGTATATGTTCTCACACTTTTCCAATTGGAAATGGCTAATAAATGCATGTTTTATACTAGTTTGTATCCAATTATTAAAGAAATTAAATTATTTCAAAAAAGTGGCATTTCAATAACTCCTACTATTTTTTATGAGATTTTTTAAAATTATATGTAAACACCATTTTATAGAACTCAGAGTCAAGAATATTCTCATATAGAGTTTATAGTGTTTTAATTAGATATAGTATATTGTAATTAAAAAATTCTACAAGAACATTTTAACACTTGAAAAGATGTTGGTTTTGAGAAAGAAAAAAATATTAAATTAGATCAAAAAAATCTAAAAATTATATGATGTTCTAGAGGAGAGAGCCCTCTCATAGAATATATAATTTTTCTCTTGGTTAGAATAGATTTGTTTAAAATGTGGTGGGAGATGATAACTCTCAAGTTCAAGTGAGTTGAAATTTGAATCATTATAAAAGAGAAAATATAGGTCTAAAGCTGATTTTTATTTTTGATTTTTCTAGCTATATATGTTATCTATAACATAGTTTGAGATCAAAAGGAAATAAATTTATTTCCCTATAGTTTTATGGTGGAAACTAAACCCCCAATTTTCAAATTTTCTTAGTAGCTAAAAAATTGTCATTAAAAATTAGATAAATATATCAATTCTTATTCCAAATAATTATTAAAAATTATAATCCTAAACTCCATCCATTTCTATACATTTCATTAGTTTACTTCATTTTCAAATCCAAACTAATAATACAAATTTTATGTCATTGAAGCTGAACAGTTATACTTTTGTTAGCCTTTTCCTTTACAAAAGGGTGACATGGGTTTGTGCTTTCACCCAAAAAGAATGATTAAAGAACACAATGCTTTGAATGAAGTGGCATTCTTACAGTCAGATTTGGGCTCTTACAAAAGTGATGGCATTTGATAAAATTTCAACCAAAATATCAGATGATCAAAATGAAAGATCCAAAATTTCAATCCCAAAGAAACAGATCTTAACATAGTTCATAAATAATATGGTGGCTAATTTACAATGTTTAAGAGAAGAAGTTGACCCTAGTATCCTACTTCTCCTAGGATTTTTTTGATTACATAAAGTTATTCATTTAGAGTTTGAATGTTCATTGTGCCAAGAAGCAATCACTAATGTATTAACATAGATGATGGAAGTGAAGAGTGGTAACATTCCAAAAGATGAACCTACAAAAAATCAAAGTCTTATAAACATATTTGAATCTATGGAAATGATTGAAGAGGAAACTGAACATTTAAATGTATCATATAGTGATACCTCTTCAGATGGTTGAGGTTTGTCTTCTCCTCCACTAGGAATGATCAAAGTCCAAAGAAGGAGACATTACGTAAAAGGTCAAGGATAGACTTTAGTAGTTATCCACCCTAAACCCAAAGTGGATGAAATTACGAAACTGATTGGGGAAATTTAAGATAAACAAGAAAAACATACAATTCTAGTATAAAGGAGTAATAATGGAAATCATCAAGTCCACCCCATGAAAGAGTATAGTAGATCCCCAAGAAATAATCCTTTCAGGCCCAAGTGAAAAAAAATTTAAGGAAAAAAAAACATAAGATTAGGAAGCACAAAGAAGATCCAATCTAGACACTTCGCTTCAACAACTCCAAATGCAAATTAGGAGCTAGCGTAGGTATTGAGTTGATCAATCGAAAAGGTAAGTATTTCTACATAGAATATCAATTATAGTTTAGATGTACTAATAATGTTGTAGAGTACAAAGCATTGATCTGAGGACTTCTTTTTGCATTAGAGAAAGGAATTGCAACTCTCATAGTCAAGGGAGATTCTTTGTTGGTCATAAGACAAGTGAAATCGGTATATTCTTGCAATGATAAGAGGTTGCTTGCTTATAGGAAAAGAGTATGGGATTTAATGAATGATTTTGAAGCTTTGAAAATAAAGTAAATTTCGAGGAGAAAAAACATGGTAGCAGACACTCTCACTATTTCAGCTAGTACATTACAACTAGTCAAGAGAACAAAATTGAAAAGATTTTAAGTAAAATTGGTTGCTGCTCAATCTATCTCAAACAATATTACAAACTTATAAGTCTTTTAGGGTAATCAACATATACTCAAATTTATCATGTGTAATGGCCACTTTAAAGGGTAGGAAATTGATGACACTCTATAAGAAAAACCTGAGGATGATGAACTTGAGGATGAAGATGGGATCTTGAACTTAAAAACCAAAACTATTCCTAAGGGAATGGTTCACTTGGAGCATAGTTTTGATTGTGATGAATCAACACTTGATAGAAGAATAGCCCAAGAAAAAGGGATCAAAGAATGCAATTCATACAATTTGGGTACTGATGAAGATCCTAGAATGGTAGGGATTAGAAAGGTGTACAACACATAAGAAAGGGAAGATATGCTCAAATTACTTATAGAGTATAAGGATGTCTTTTCGTAGAGCTATGAACAACTAAAAACATATGATCCTGAGATTATTACACATGACATTCCATTGAAACTAGATACCAAACCTTTCTGTCAAAGACAAAGGCCTGTTAATCCTATCATTGAACAAGTGATGATGAAGGAAGTTAAGAAGCTTCTTGATGCCAAGATCATCTTCCCCATTTTCCATTCTACATGGGTGGCTAACTTGGTTCCTATAAAGAAAAAAATTGGAGAGAATCATTTTTGCATGGGTTTTCGTAACTTGAACCTTGCATCTCAAAAGGACAACTACCCATTTCCTTCACTACATAAGGTTTTACAAATTGTCAATAGTTCCAAGATGATGTCTTGGATGGATATTCAGGATATAATCAAGTAATGGTTGATGACGAGGATAGGCTAAAGATGACCTTCATGACTAAATAGAGAACTTTATCTTATAGAAGATTTCCATTTGGGATGATTAATGTAGGGACAACATTTCGATGAGCCATGGATGAAGCTTTTAAGGGATTAATAAACAAGTGTATAGTCATCTACATCGATGACTTAACTATCTTTTCAAAGGATCAAGGCACACACATTGTTAATTTAAGATAGGTATTCAATAGATGTTGTAAATATTGCATATCACTCAATCCTAAGAAATGTTCATTTGGGGTTACTAAAGGAAAGCTCCTAGGCCATATCATCTCCAAAGATGAAATATCCATTGATCCTAATAGATTTGAAGCTATTATGAAGTTATCACCTCCTCATAGTTGAAAAGAACTTAAGTCTTTCTTTGGGAAGATAAATTGTGTGCGAAAATTCATAAGCAGATTTGTAGAGATAGTTTTCCCCCTTAATGATTTACTCAAAAAGGGAGCTAAAATAGAATGGGTTCTAGAGATTAAGAAATAATTTGAGGACACATTTCAATGGGCCATGGACCAAGCTTTTAAAGGATTAATAAACAAGTGTGTAGTCATCTACATGGATGAATTAACTATCTTTTCAAAGGATTGAGGCACTCACATTGCTAATTTAAGACAAGTATTCAATAGATGTCGTAAATATGGCATATCACTCAATATCAAGAAATGTTTGTTTGGGGTTACTAAAGGAAATCTCCTAGGCCATATCATCTGTAAAGATGGAATCTCCATTGATCTTGATAGAATTGAGGCTATTCTAAAGTGATCACCTCCTCATAGTTGAAAAGAACTTAAGTCTTTCTTTGGGAAGATAAATTTTGCGTGAAAATTCATAAGTAGATTTGTAGAGATAGTTCATTCCCTTAATGATTTACTCAAAAAGGGAGCTAAAATAGAATCGGTTCTGGAGATTAAGAAATCATTTGAGGATATTAAAGTGGCCATTTCCATGGCCCCAGTACTCATGAGTCTAGACTATGGAATACCTTTCAAAATATGCTCTTTTGCTTTAGAACATTCATGTGTTGGGATTCTCACATAGAATGAGGAGAAATAAGATAAAAGTCCCATTACCTTTATGAGTTTCCCTTTGAAAAATGTTGAGTTAAACTATTCTAACTTTAACAAATAGTCTTTTTCTTTAATCCAAGTGGTAAAGAAGTTCCACCATTATATCCTAAGAAGCAAAGGTATATGTGATTGTACCTGATCCAACAGTTAAGACATTATTGATGCAAAAAAAACTTGGTGAAAGATGAGGAAAAAATGGATGGCAATCCTTCAAGAATTTGATTTATAAATTCAACCCGTGAAGTTAGTAAGAGGCCAAGGACTATCAAAAATGA
Organism: Cupressus sempervirens; assembly: GCA_028749045.1. Lineage (NCBI taxonomy): Eukaryota > Viridiplantae > Streptophyta > Pinopsida > Cupressales > Cupressaceae > Cupressus > Cupressus sempervirens. Next base: position 231,339,374 of record CM053784.1, read on the forward strand.
CAGGAGATAACCAAATCAATGATGAAAAGAAATTTTGGTTTGATGGTGAAATGGATGTGGAAGATTAGAAAGATTGTAGTATCTCAAGTAGATATTGACTAGGGTATAATAATAGATGTTTGGTACCAAGATATTGTTTACTATATTTTACAAAATTAGTAGCCCAATTGGATGAATAGTTCACAATGTAGGGGAATCAAAATGAAGTGCAAATCATACATGTTGTATTATAGAAAATTATACAAAAGGAACTATGAAGGAATTTACTTAAAATGTTTGGGATGCAAGGAATTAAAAGAAGTTTTCAAACAATTTCATGATAAGTATGGTACAAGGCAACTACTCATATGATTTTAAGATTAATTTATTTTTGGCTCGTGATATTCATAGATAATTTTGAACATGTGTGTACTTGCTATATTTTTTAGACTAGTGCTAATAGGGAAAGACATCCTACAATGCCATTACAACTAGTGTTCGAGATATGCCCCTTTGTAAAGTGGGGGATGGATTTTATTGGTCTAGTGAACCCACCATCATCAACTAGGCACACTTTTATTCTCATAGCTACTGATTACTGTACACATTGGACATAAGTAGAGACATTCAAAAATTGCATGGCTAAGGTGGTTATGGATTTCTTGGAAGAACACATTGTTACTAGATTTTGGATATCATTCTCCCTAGTGTGTGATAACAGATCAGCATTTGCATCGGTATTCCTAACTCAATGGGCACTGGAAAATCAAGTTATTTCAAGTTATCTTCAAATTATTATCCAAAATGAAATGGTGTGGTTGAATCTACAAACAAGAACTTGATCAGAGTAATAAGATATTTTTTGAAGAAGAATCTTAGAGATTGGCACACTCAACATAAATATGCACTATGGACAGACCGAGTAAGGGTCAAGAATGCTTTAGGCACATCTCCATATCTACTTTCCTATGGAGAAGAACTAGTATTACCACTTAACCTTAGGATTCCTATTTTGGAATCCATGAGTGGGTATATTGAAGATGCTAACAGAGTAGAAATCAAATTTATGAATATTTTAGATTTGGATGAAAAGTGTATAGCTACTTTGGCACATATGGTGAAACATCAAGCTGTCATCAAGAGGTGGTTCAACAAGAAGGCCATGATAAAGTCTTTCAAACTATCTAACCATGTTCTACTCTAGGACAAGGCAAAATAAAATTTGGTTAGCCTCACTAAGTTTCAACGCTTGTGGATCAAACCTTATCAGATTGCAAAAGTTTTGGGAGAAAACAATTTTAGGTTGAGTTCCTCACAAGGGGAATTGGTTCCATTGCTAGTCAATGGGAAATTTTTGAAGCATTACTTTGAAGCCTAAAAGATAGATTTAAAAATTTAAATAAATAAATACATAATAATTTTTTAAATAAAATTTCTTTTTCTTTTTCGCAAATGTGTTTATTTCTACAAGTGTGTTTATTTATACAAGTGTGTTTATTTTTTATTATGTGTTTATTTTTCATTGTGTGTTTGTTTTCAAAGTTGCGTCATTCCAAGGGGTAGGTGCATTCAAGATTTTATCTTAACATATCTTACTAAGCATTATTTTGGTTCCAATTTTTAGCAAGAGGTATTTCTTTGTCAAAACTTTTTTTATGATTTTGTTTCTTAGACCAAATCAAGAATGGATGTTACTTGTAGTAATAGGGGACTTTCAATCTTGAATTTAGAATAGTAGATCGACAAGTTCTCAACACTTTTTAAATTTTAAGATCGATTATCTTAGGTTTTTTTGAATCAAGGTTAAAGGTGGCAAGGGATAGTTCAAACCCCATTGGTTCAAATAGAAGGATCTTCTTGAAGGAATTGCTAGGATCATTATTTGGTGTGAGAATTTCTAAAAGGTTCTTAAAAGAGGAACATGAGGGATGTTCACAAAAGATCTAATCTAAGAAATGACACCAATGTCTTGGCCATATATTCTAAGTGTGGTTAGGGCATAGAAAGAAAATAAGAAATGAACAAAGGGTGTTAAGAATGAAGGATTCTACAAAGTCTGAGAAAGGTAATCTGACTATAGGGATATGGACTCTAAATAAACAATGCTTCATCAAAGAATCAAATGCTAAAATTATGAGCTAAGTGAATCAAGTATTCAAAAGATTACCTAGGACTTCAAATGAAAAGTGACAACCCATTAAGAGCCCTTAGAACTGATTCTCTCATTTGGTCATCTACAAAAGATTGATAAACAACTTTCATGAAGATTCCCAACGAATGGACTGAAATGGGTGAAAGATTGTTTCCAAGATGTCAAATTTTTTTGATAGAATGCATTCTAAGATGTTGAAGGAAATGGATACACTTGACACACACTGAACTTGGATATTTGAGATTTTGAGGTTTTGACTATAAAGTGATTTAAAATATTCTTGGAGTATTTAGGATTCAGGTGGTGTAGGACACATGTTGAAAGAATGTTTATTGATGAAGAAATGCCTTTGTCATTTATTCCCTTTTGTCAAGGCTATTTTTTGTGGTTTCATAATGTATACCCTATTTCGCATAGAAATAGGGACCCCATACTTTACTTTTTGGCTTTTTGGATCCCTAGTCTAGGGTCTGAGTCTTTTCTAGGGTTTTTCCTAATGTCTTTAGTCAAATTTGGGTCTTAACTTGAAAACCCAGATTCTAGAAATTATAATCATTTGATAGAGAGTCATTTTTGTAAGAAAATGGCACACCTAGTGCACCTCACTAGGTGTGATAGTGCATCAAATATTCAAGGAAAAGCACTTCCTCTTTGAAGTGTGCAAGAGCATAGCTGTGCACCTCAAAGATGTGCACTTGGTCCTGGGTCTATAAAACTCGAGATCTCCCACGCCTCTCTTCAATTCTCATTCTCTCCTTGTCACTCTAGTCTTCCACACCAGTGCAACTCAATAGGTGCACTGTTGTGCCTAAACACCTCCACCTATAGATAAAAGCTAACATGTTAAATACCAAAAAGGTGTGTAGTTGTGCACCTATCTAGGTGCATAGTTGCACACCTTTTCTTTGCAAAAAACTTCAAATATTTAAAACTTAAAAAATAAAACTTCCTATTTAGGTGTGCACCTATGCGCACTGATATAGCTACTCCTTATGCATTTAAAATGATAAGGGTGCACACCAAGTGCACCCCATGAGGTGCACTTGTGTGCACTCTCATATATGAAAGTTTGATAAGGGAAAAGGCACACCTAGCACACCTTGGAGGTGTGCCAAGTGTATCCTTTTCTGTATTCTAGGGTTAAAATTGATTTTTTTAAATATTTTTGTCACTTAGGGTTTCTAAGTTTCTTCTATGTCATTATTAGGGTTGGTATTGATTGATTTTTCTTTGACTCTAGACTAATAGACATTGTTTTTGTGTATATTAAATGGATTCTTCATCATCCTCCCTTGCTACAAAGATGGTCCCCAAACTAGTGGTTTTCAAGTTTCAAGGTATGCTAGAAAAATCATGCTTCCAATACAATTATTTAGATATCTGAGACACTAAACTTGGTCATATAGACTGCAATGCATTTCTAGTATTGTGCAACAAACTTGTAGAAAGGTCTTTGATGATATCTATTCTTCTCAGATCAAGGCTAGTCTACACAAAATCACACCCAACATCGATACAGCCCTTAGAGTTGATCATGACACTGGAAAAGAACTATGTCTCTAAAGAAAGGGTCATAAAGAGTATAACTAGAGAGATCATCCTAGATCTCTGACCTAAGAATATAGAGAAGGTGTTCCATCTTCCAAGAGTAGATTAGTTCATTGTATTGACCTATCACCAAGTAGAAGTATGGTATAGGGAACATGTAGAGGAAGCATCCAAAATCATCTAGTCTCCATACCTCATTGAGAAGACTCCTCTAGGGCGTAATGTAGGAAAAGTGGACATGAAAAGAGGTTACATGAAGGAACATATTGAATATTCTATAATACTTTTGAGTAGAGTCATGGGGTTTCTAGCATCAAGACATCTCAATATATGGATGGTGCACTTTATTGAGACTATCAAGACAACAAAGATGCCAATTCATTAGGCTTCCATTCTTAGTGAGAACTTGCATGAGCAACTGGTGACAGTTAAGAATAATTGTAAGTTTTACATGACATCATGTTTGGTATACTTGTTAACTACAAGGGCAATGGATTATCTGGACCTCTTTAAAAAGGGTGGTATGCCAAATGTGAATGGATGGCCCTATAGAGTATATTGCTAGCTAGTAAAGAAAAAGCTTCTAGAATATAACAAGGAGTACATGATAGTCAATGATTCTTTTATTTTCACAATTACCTAATTTATTGAAGTGGATTCTCTAAAGAGGATGTCAAAGGAGGCAATGATAAAGATTTCAAAAGTCAGAGCCTACTACATCCAATATCAAACATTCAATTATTTGAGGGTAGTAGGTACCACTATCAATCCCAAGAAGCTCCCTATATATCCAAGTGATAGACTTATACTACTAGAGATCACTCAAAAACTCTTGTCTACCTACGACAGAGTAAGAAACCAACACAAAACAACCTAGGTGTGGCCTATTACTATGGGACCATTTAGTGTGGTTTGAATACAAGATATCCCATCTTTTGAGCCTGAGTGGGATTAATACCCCTTGGAGTAATATAACTCTCCTTGCCCTTAGTTTGATAACATTAGAAGGGTTCAATATTTAGCTAGCAAGACATTTCAACATGAAGATGCAGTTGAGGATCAATTGATTAACATAGTAGACGATTGCGATATCTATATAAGGGATTATTTTAGGATGACTCTCTATCTAGTGAGAAGTACCTTGAACATAATGTTTCCTTTGAGAATTACATAATAGGTTACTAAGGATGTCCTTGGCCCTTTATTTAATAGGGACAAAATTGGTGATTTACCCATTATGAATGTTGAGATGATAAGGAAGAAAACTCAAATATTAATCATAGGGCTAGGCATGTCATCAAATTGATTAAGGATTGGATCAAAAGATCTTTCAAATTAGGTCCAATCCTCAAGTGGTAGTCTTCAAAGCTATAGCTTTCCAAGTACAAGGTCAAGGAGCTAAGGTAACAGTGCCCACATTTACAGCTCAGTCCCTAGTGAGGTTGAAAATAGTGCACCAACTTAATAGAAAAGTTGGATATTGTAGGGCTTAGAAAGGTAAAGGCAAGAGGAAGAGAATTTCTCCCCAACAAGCCAAGCTAGAAGAGGAACTAACTCAAGCACTACCATAGCTTGGGGCAGAAAATGTACAAGGGTTGGAGAATATTGAAGCTACATAGACCTAGGAAAATCCTCAAGTACCACTGATTGAACAAGGGAAAGTAGAAGCTAAAATAGAAGTACAAGAAGTATCTCCACCTCAATAAGAGGTACAAGTCTCCCCATCTGCTCCTAAGGGAAGAAATATAAAGACTCTAGTAAAGAGGAGACAAAAGGTGATTAGGAAAGTTATTCCTTTCCCATTAGTCCCAAAAGTTATCCCAGAAGGAGAGGAAGAATGGGATGATGAGGATGAAGAAGATAACCTTCCTTTGAATCAAAAGAATCATCTTTCCAGAGCTACAAAGTTGAAATGAAGAACAAGCTCCAATATTATATCCTCATCCATTCCTAAGTAGCCTATTTAATCTACAACTTCTGAGGATGAGATGCAATAGTGGATTGATGAGTAGGAGGGTGTAGGGACTGATGTCTTTCATATGTTAGATTTTGATTTTATGTTAGTTGGAACTAAATTGAAGGGAGAAAAATAAGGGATACTCCAACTAATCAACCTCAATAGGAGGATTGGAGTTAGTTGCCACCTAAGTCACAAGGACCTGAAGTAGCTCCACCATCACAAATTCAAGTTACATTTTATGTGGATAAAGGTTCAACTACTCCTCTTCCTCCAAAAAATGAAGAATAATAAGTTCAAGTGGAATAGGATGGAGAGCCATAACAAATTCCCGTCAATGAAGTGTCAAAGGAAGGATAAATATGTCAGTACCCTCTGTAGACTTCCCAAGCCACAGATGTGAGGACTACTAACTCCATGGATATAGAGACTCTTGACTTGGATCTTTCACAAAAAGGAGAAGACTCTAGAGAGGAGTGATAAGAGGAAGAGAATAGAAAAGAAAACTCCTTCATCTTGAAAAGGAAAATCTCTAATGGAGCATGTTCCAAGATGGTTGAGGAAAAAGGTGATTAGAAAAAAAATGCAACAACATTACAATGAGGAGGAGGATATTAGAGAATTGATTAAAGTTCTCAAAAAACCTTATTCACCACCAAAAGATGCACAACCATTGGCCTTAATTATGAGTGATCAAAACTAGGATTTATTTTTCATGTTGCTATCCCTCCTCTACATACAAATGTTAAAGAATTAAATCAGAAGGATTACAAGATCAAGGAGGTTATGCTTGGGAGACCCACATTCGACACTGTGAAGTTGATGGTGACAACTAGAATTAAAGAAGTGTTTAGGCACTTAGAAAAGGATAACATAGAATTAATAACACTTCAGCATTGGAGAAAAGGGTAATGAAGATAGTGTAACTTGATCCATTTTTGAGATCTTGTCAGCAATGCCAAACAAGTTTTGAAGAGAAAAGTGTGTAGATTATACAAGGAAATCTTAAACTAGTACACTATATGTAGGATAATGTGGATAGACTAGTAGCCATTTTGAACCAAGATTTTGGTTTAATGAATGAAGTACATAGTTGGGGAAAGGATCTATAAGCACTATAGTTGATCAAAGGTCAAAGTTATCAGATGCTAATGGAGGTATATACAGTGAAAGAGTTAGATAAAATTGATGATTGTGTTGGTGTAAATATGTATTTACTATTTACACTTACTTAAGTTTACTTAGATTAATGCATTATTTTATTATTTTTCATTATTTATTATTATTATTTATTTATTAGCCACCTACGAGTATGCATAGTCTTGTGAATTTTCATGTTGACAATGCAGGAGTTCACACCTCTTTTATGCACATGGTGTCTACAATGTTGTCATTCTTATCCACTCATCTAGAATGATGGATAAGACATTTGCTTAGTTTTCATGCTTATCTTATCTCCTGGTTCTTTCTAGAGACATTTCAGGTGCTTCCTGATAGGCCTTTATATACAAGCACTCCTAGTGTGATTGTATATCACATACTGAATAGAGAAATGTATTAGGACATACTGTGATTAATTAATCATTTCAAATTTAATATCTACAATTGTGTTTGACTTTGATTTCTTAGTTCCTAGGTGAATTTTTCCCTAAGGTAAATTCTTACATGGTATCAGAGCTTGGATATTTTCTCATCACATAGCCATTTGAGACCATTGTTGCTTCAACACCTTAGCCTGAATCTGGAGTACTACAAAAATTGGGAATGTCTAGAGCTAGATCTGACCTTGCCATTACATCTGAAACACTAAATCAGTGAAGATTGACTATAAATTTGGCTACCTTCGCCCAAAGTCAATTGTGAGGCCTTTCTTTTTTTGCAAACCAGCACCTAAATGACCAATTTGCAAAATTGGTATGATCATTTCAGATCTACATTTTTTTCATCTGCATCTTTACTATTTTTTTCAGATCTGCATTATTTTTTGAAAAAATTTTGGCCATAGGGCCATAGGAGAGATTTTTTGTAGGTGAAGATTAGAGCTTCCTGGTGCAAACCAGATATTTGCATCACATTCAAAAGGTCCAAAAACCCCCAAATTGGATTTTATTTCATCCAAATCAGACATCTGAGGTAAAATCTAGAGCCATTTGATTTTTGGAGGCACAATGGCGATTCAAAAAAAAAAACAGTAGCAACGATTTTCAAATAGCGATATCTCCCTCATATGGACTCCTTTTTGTGAGCAATTTTTTTTTGTTTTTGGGTAGGATTTAATGATCTACACATTGGTGCAAGAAGTTTGACATCTTTGTTTCTAAATTTTTCTACAATTTACAAATCCTAAATTTTGCCACTTAAAATGCTCTTTACGAGCTCATCTGGACAAGTGCATTTTTTTTGTCTACTTTTCAGATCTGCAATCATATTATAGGTTTTATGGATAGAAATATTGCTTTATGAAATAAACCCTAAATTGGCAAGTGGCTATAGGGTGCCCAAATCATTCATTAGGGGGGTTCTTTGATTATTATTTTTGATTCTTTGGAGGTTTTGGATTTACTTATTGACCTTAAGGAAACTAATCCATATGTTCATTGGATGCATCTATGTGAGAAGTACAGAGATCCACATATTCCTCCATTCCCAAAGGATCTTATACCTCTAATTGTAGCTATATCCTCTTTAGATGAGATCACCCTTCCATCTCCTATTGCTCTTATTGATCCTATTCCAGCCATAGATGCTTTAGATTTAGTGTAGCAAGACCCTTTATGTCTTCCTACTCTACCTTCATGCAATGACTTCCTTTTCACCCTTGCAAGCCTATTAATGGAGTCTCACATTGAAGATTTGGGAGATACCATTGATGATATTCATCTTCTTTTTGAAGCAAATACTTTATTCATTGCCATAGTGACAGATTCATGTACTTTAGCATAGTAGGGTACACATTGTTGGTGATGAATTCTTGCCATACATTTCAACTCTATTCTTGGAGTCACACAGAACCTATTTGGAAGACTTCTTTGATGATATTTTTCTTCTCTTTGTTGAGGATGATCCTTCTATAGTTGTTGTGAGGTCCCACTCTGACCCTCATGTCCATTCTCTAGGTGATTAGTCTTTCTGGGTTGATGTGATTGTGGATACTTATGTACAACATCTGTAGGAGCTCTCTTTTTCATTTGAGAAGACTATTGGTTTTTTGAAATAAGTTCTACATCACTCCTTGTTTGATATAGACTTCTTCTAAGTAGTTTTGGAGGAAGCCATCATCAGCATCGACATAGGGACACTTGAAAAAGTTTCAAAGACACCGTTCATCTTAGAGATTCCTTGTCCATACAAGGGACACATCTCCTTTGTACCCATGCATTTGTTTCTTTCAAAGGGGAGGAACATCATTTAAAGGTCATTGATTAGCTTCTACGTTGGAGCTTTTCTCATTGGTCGGCACACTACCTTTAGGGGGGGGACCACCTCATCTCCTTCTTCTCCTTTATAGGGAAGACTTTTTCCTCATCCTTCTCCATTTTTCTTTTGTATGTACTTGATGTATGTCGTAATGGGGGGGATCTTGATTACTTCATCCATCCATGCATCCCATTTTATCTCTCTTTTTGGGGGAGGGTTTTTCCCATGAGGTTTTCCCTCTTTCCTCACTTTATGAGAGATTGCATTTTCATTATGTGGATGGGTACCTAACATAGCCTAGTAGTTACGACCCATCTTGCATTTCATCCTAGTTTTTGTAAGCTTAAGGGCATTCCCCTAAGTTTCACTTAAGGGGAGGTGTTGGTGTAAATACGTATTTACTATTTACACTTACTTTACTTAGGTTAATGCATTATTTTATTATTTGAACTTTTTTAAAAAAATTATTTATTAGCCACCTAAGAGTATGCATACTCTTTTGAGTTGTCATGTTGACAACACAAGAGTCTGCACCTCTTTTATGCACATAGTGTCTACAACCTTGTCATTCTTATCCACTCATATAGAATGATGGATAAGACATGTACTTAGTTGTCATGCTTATCTTATCTCCTAGTTCTTTCTAGAGACATTCTAGGTGCTTCCTGAGAGGCCTTTATATATAGGAACTCCTAGTGTGTTTGTATATCACATACTGAATAGAGCAATGTATTAGGACATACTATGATTAATTAATCATATCCATTTTTTGGTCTACAGTTGTGCTTGTGTTTGAGTTCTTAGTTCCTGGGTGAATTTTTCCCTAAGGAAAATCCTTACAAATTGGATACAGAAGATTGCAGATGGCAATAAAGTAATAGAAGCATTACACATCGAGATTCATAAGCTCAAGGATCAAACCCAAGAGAAAATTTTGGAGGTAGAGAAACATTATAATGATGTGTTCTTAGATATTTTTGAAAATGATTCAAGGGAAAAATTGATATCTATGGAGGCAATTATTGAATAGTTCTGGAAAGCTTTTGAAGAAGCTTCTAATGATGATATTAGGAAAGCATGAACTAGAGAAGAACTACTAGATTTAGATGCAAAACAAGGGGATTTTGTAGAGACTTGCATTGAGATGGGAAACTATAGGCAGAAAGTGAAGGACGAGGATGAATCCTTTGATTTTCCAAATGCATATCAAGTCACTGAGCTCATTGAGAAATTCAAGAGAAAATACCCAGACATAGCTTTTGTATAAAGGAGAACAAAACCTAGAAGCTAGAATTTTAGTTTTGACACTTGGTGAAATTTTGGATTTTTGAACCTACTTTAGAGGTGTGTAGGTGTGCCAGGTGCATTGCTTCTGAGTTGCACTTTTTTAGAGGTGTTCTAGAGTTTTTTGAAGAATTTAAAGGTGCACTAATAGTTAACTACCAATTCTAAATTTAGAGCTTTCAATGCATCAAAAAGACATTTTGACTGTAGTTTAACTCCTACATACACCTAGTGAACGTGGAGCTTATATTTTTGGCACTTCCAGACACTCTTACATTATCTAATGGATTTCTTCTTATTTTATAATGCTTTATTTTTCTTGAGATATGTAAAGGCTCATGCATCCATTTAATGATATAAATATGGATGGAGTCCTGCTAAGCACCAGTTAGAGAGTCAATTTGTACATAAATAGATTTGTTTTATTAGTTTAGAAGCATATGTTTGCATAAACATATCTCTCACTCTCAACAAAAATTGAGGAGAAGATTTATTATAAATTTAGGAATGTAATACATATTATAGGCTGTTATTTTGATGCAATAATATATTTTGTTTGTGCTCGCATTTCGAGTGTAGTGATTCTTGCCTAAGTGTGTTATATTTTGTGAATGGTTGTTCATGGAATGTAATGGAGCCAATAGTTTTATAGTGTTATTTTAATTGTGTGATCTTTAAATTCTTATGTTTGCTATGGTTTTACAAAGTCCACTATCATACTTAGTTCAAGAAGAGATCACTCTTTTTGTTCCTACATAGTTTTCTCTCTCACATTAGTGCACATTCCATGGCCTTATTATTTGATGGAAAGTGAAACATCTTACAATTATTGAATTCCTATCAATGTTTGCATCAGTGGAATGAATTAAGCACTGCTCCTATTTTCATTGGTTTCCTATTGATCTTTTCAAAGGCTTAACTTGTAGACATGTTGTTCGGTAAAAGCATAAACCTATGTCACCCTTTTGTAAAGAAAAAGGCTAACAAAAGTATAATTGTTCACCTTCAACAACATAAAATTGGTATTATTATTTGAAATTTGTGAATGAAGTAAAATAATTAAATGTGTATAAATGGATAAATTTTAAGACTATGATTTTTAATAATTATTTAGAATAAGAATTGATATATTTTCCTAATTTTTATAGATAATTTTTTAGGTGTTAAAAAATGTTGAAAATTAGGGGTCTAGTTCCCACCACAAATATATATGCAAATAAACTTATGTAATCACTAGTCTTCTAATGTTGAACAAAGCCAAAGAAACTAAAACCCTAGGCAAGGTTGAACTGGCAAAGAAAACTCTTGCCAAGTGGGATGGCAGAGGAATGAATATAAGAATTGAAATTTCAACTCACCTGAAATTGATAGTTTTCATCTCCCACCACACTTTTCAAAATAAATCTATTCTAACCAGGAGACAAACTATGCATTCTAGAAGAGGAATCTCTCCTCTAGAACGTCATATAATTTTTAGATTTTTTTAGTATAATTTAATATTTTTATCTTTCTCAAAACCAAGATCTTTTCATGTGTTAAGATACGTTGTTGTGGAATTTTTTAGTTTCAATATACTATATCTAATTAAAACACTATAAACTCTACATGATAATATTCTTGACTTTGAGCTCTATAAAATGGTGTTTGTGTGTTATTAGAAAAATATCATAAAAAATAGTAAGAGTTATTGAAATGCCACTTTTTTGAAATAATTTTATTTCTTTAGTAATTGGATACAAACTAGTATAAAACATGCATTTAATAGATATTTCGAATTGGAAAAGTGTGAGACCAGATATAACTTAGCTAGAATGAATTTATCAAAATCATATGTTTAAAAAAAAAAAATGAATTTTAGATAGAAATACTCAAATTCACTCATTCTGATAAGTCATCATGAAAGGTGACACAACTTTGTACATTTACCCTATTTTCATAGCTTATGTCCGTTAGGAATTTTCCTTTCATGTTATTTTCTTTCATCTCTCATTACCCTATCTTAATATTTCTTTTCTAACCCTTGGTTAAATTAGGAATTCATATAGTTGCATTGTTGGATTGCATTCATTTAAAAACAAAAAATACCAAAAATATATATTTTCTTGTGGTTAATTTTGAAACAACAAGTAGATTGATCATCTTATCCAAAATTGGTTTGAACCAGAAAATGTTTCCTCGTGAACACTCCCATTTATCTTCTACTAAGTGGATTCTAGTAGGTTGCAAGCTTGCCCAAAACCTTGGATTTGATCCCAGATCAACTTTTCAAGAAAGAAGTAAAAAAGGATTCCTATCATTAAGAATCATGCAAAATGATAGCTCAACACTATACAAAAGATGAAAGTTGCTAATAGAGGTAGATATTTCAATAAAAGGAGCATAAAGATTAGTTGTGGTTTAGTTATCTATACAATAAAACCTAGAGGAAAGGCTGAGTTATGGTATGAAAAAGGTGTACAAAGATCAGTCAAGATAGTGATTTTATAGTGCATTGATTATCTACTAAAGGTTAAAAATGATGGATACATTGATTAAGTTGAGAAGAACAAGTAAAATGAATTAAGTCTACTAAGCCTAACAATCTGCATAGTAGGTGCCAAGAAATGTTTGTGCAAGCCAAGCAGAAAAATAGTTAGAGCCCAACAAAGTCATATTTTATTGTATGGTGAGTGATACAATGTAAGTCGAATAAACTTTAGTTGATGTCGAGTATAGATAAACTTTAGTTCATGCTTAGTGATTCGATAGTGGATGTTGACAAATGCAATATGTGTCGAGCATAAGAAGTAAGTTAATGTCAAGTGTCAGCATTATGAGAAAGATCATGAATTCAATGAACCTAAACTGACAAGTTTGATTTCTTGGATTGTGTGAACCGTGTGAAGATAAGCTTGATGAGTTGGTGGCATAAGATTCAAGATGAATCATTTTGTGCCAAATTAAAGAGGATTGAAGGAAAAGTTTCTAGAAAGGAATAAAATGAAAATATTGGTAGATTTATTAAATCCTACCTAACCCTAAAATGCACAATAGAGGTTGAATGAAAAAAGATCTTAATTTTCTATTTATAGAGATGGTTGGTTAGAAGCAAAGGTTATCATGTGTGAGAACTTAAGGAAGACAAGGAGTCGAGGGCATTGCTTCATTCAATGATGAAAGAGAAGAGACTTCTATAGGAAAGGAAAGCAAGAAGGCTTAGGGGTATGGATGCTTGAAGGGTGAACAAGCTATCAGAGCTAAAGTGTGTAAAAGTTGAGAAGAATGGAGGTTTGAAACAAAGATCAGTAATCTACAAAGTGAGTTGTAAGTTGTTATCAAATCAAGCCTTTATGTTTCTTTCTAGTCATTTTACCAGTCTATGGTAAATCCTTTGGATTAAGGTTGACCTAATAGTCATTTGTAAATCCTTTAACCAAGTGACATTCCAAGTGAATGATCTAAAGTCCTCTAACAAGGCTCACTCCTAATAGGGTGATTGAAATCCTCTAACTAAGTCATGTTTAATAGCATGCATTGTAATATTTAATAGGGTTGGCCTTTCATAGGACACCACTTCAAAAGAGTTGGAATGAGTAGCATGTTATTGGTGGTTTTTTCCAAACTAGGTTTCCACATAAAATTGTTTTCTCAAATGTGTTATTGAATTTTTTATGTTTCATGCTTACATTTCTTCAAAGTTGATTTGAAAATAACCAACAAGTTTAAGTAATTGTATGATCTAAAGGATTTATGCATAATGAATATGTTTTATGGATATGGGTTCACTAAGTTGTGAAAAATTTTATTCATACATCTGGACCTTGGATAACTGATTCACACCACCCCCCCACCAAACCCCCCACCCCCTCAATTATTCTAAAGAATTCCAATAATTTTCCCTAGAGTTCTCAACCTTGGGCATGCTAGGGTTGGTCATGGATTTTTTCTCTCTCAACCTCTAACTTTCTTACTTGACTAGTTTGTGCCCTTTTTAATGTTTCCATTTTTTTCAACTTCTAGAGTGCTAATTTTTCTTCCTTAATTCTCGTAGTTGTGGTCATGGGATCCTCTTTAGAGATGGTTTTAGTGGAGGAAGAGGGGCTTTGAGAAATTATTTTTAGAGGTGAAGGACTAAGGCTCAAAATTTGAGGGTGGAGGCCTCTATAAAATTTAAGTAGGTGGAACATTAAGGCTTGATGGTAGACCATGTAGGTTTTTCCCTCCTCATTTTTTCCCCTTATATTCCAAATAAAATCCTCAATAGAATGTAATATGAGAAACGTAAAAGAAATGTAATCTTTGTTTTGGAAATGATTCAAGATAGGGAATAATAGTAACAATCAATTAAAAATATATAATGAGTAAAATGGACAAATAAATCTATAGCATAAGACAAGAATATTTGCATAATTTTCAATGAACATAAACTAAATGCAAGATATTAACATAAAAATATTAGATACCCTCCTAAAGGAAGTAACTAATAAATCTTTGTTCTTATTGTTAAACAATCATGTTAAAATTGCTCCTTTAAATAAGAGAAATTAAATGGAGTGTTTTGATTTTCTTCTTTTCTTTATAGTCACGTTGTAATGCCCTGCCCGAAGATCCTTGGAAACAAGGATGAAATACAAGCCAAGATTAATTTTTTTACAAGTATGAATGCACACGACAACATCATACAGGGATCAAAAAGATCACAATGGAAGACTTCACCACAATCCTAGTAACCAACAAATCTCCAAACACCACTACCAAACAAGCCAACAACAAAAATGCACAAGATGAGGGCTCGAGAAATGACCACTCATCAACAAAACACCAAGCTGGGGTAAAATGCAGAAACCTAAATTTTGGCCAAGCCTAAAATCTTGAAGCCCTAAAAATTGGCTAAGTCTAGATTTCTAAAGCCCTAAAATCTCCTAGAATCTTTAACTTATCTCCAAGAGGCCTGAAATTGATCTCAAAAGATTAGTCGCATCTGTTAAAATATAGCTTAAGATAAGAAACTAAATATATGTCAACTTATACTTTAACGATATATTATAAATGCCAAGGGACTGACTACAAAAACATACACAAAAAAAAATAAAAAGCAACACCAAGGGATTGAAGAACACCTAAGAGGGTACCTTGAACCATCCCTAAAAGTTTAGATTAGATCGAAAAGTGCCTGCTGCCCACCCGCACAGGTTTCATAAAAACCATGCGACACTTTATCAGCACTGTACAATACTTTACCAGTGTCATGCAAGATTTTTCTAGAAGGAGGGCGACACAATTAGGGGTTGGGCGATACTTCTCCGAAGGGCATGCGATACTGGAAGTGTATTGTCAGACATTTCTTTAAAGGGAGTGTGATATTGTGAAGTATCACATGACAAAACTCCAAGAGGCGTGTGACACAAACAAGGTGTGCACAACAGAGTTCAAATGGGCATGCAACACTTTATTGTATCGCACCATGCTAACACATGGTCGCCCAAGAAAAGAAAAGAAGACTACAAAGGAAGAAAGTTAAGCTAAACAAAGTAAAACCTCCACACTGAGGAGTACTGAATCCACATAGATCAAGAAGCAAACACTCGAGTGCAAAAACAACAAGATGCCAAGAAGGAGATACATCTATCCATCTAAAACTACAACAGAAAAGAATGTACTAAATGCAACATCATAGTGAACATATCTAACATGGTAGTAGCAAAACATAAGATAATCCTACAGTAGATAACATCACCTATCACATGCTAAACATCAATAAGCAATAGATATGCTAGTACAACAATTCACATCATCTAATCATATGCTAAACATCATAATATGGGAATGCATCAAGTAAACTAACATCATCTAAACATGATATCCAAGCATTCCAATGAAAGCATAAATCATAAAAAAGTATACTCGAAAACCTGAAGTACCAGTGAAAACATCCATCAATGGTCGCTCTAGGACAAAAAGATTGTCTCTGTACACCGATCCCTAGCATTGATGATGGTATCTATGCCTCCCAACCACATGGAACCCATAGGTCCACACCCACTATGCTGATGGAGATAAAGATCCAACCACAAATGCACAAAAACAACATCCATGGCTAACACTCATTGCAGATAGTATGATGGCTGAACCAAGAACCTACAACAATGCAAGAAGTACAGGTCCTACTCAGACACTCAATAGGCTACTAAGTAGGGGCTGACATCCTGGAGAGTCACTTGGCATTGAAAAGCCCAATCTTGAATCACATGTGGCAACACTCTCAAGGGACTCCCTTGGAACCATCACATGAATGAAGATCTTTTCATTATCTTATGTTTTATTAATACTTGCCGATTTTAATTTAGTTATCACTTATTTAAAACTTCCTATCCTCCATCAACCTCTGGTGCCATAAATGCTGATTTGTGAGATATAAGCCCCCTCAAGATGGTACCCTACCCTACTAACTCTCATCCTAAGACAAGTACCCGTGGGCATGCATACTCCCATCGCAACCCCCAATGATCAAAACTTCAAGAAAAGACATGGAAGATCAAGACCCGCAAGTCCTCCGACATGCACATACTTGTGTGTGGTGGACCACCATCATGAAGATCATAACATAAGGACATGATGAGAACACAATGCAAAGAGAACACCCAGCTGAAAGAAACATGGGAAGGATGGATTCTACATGAATCCCAAAGCCAATAAAAGCATACATCATGAAATCACTCAACCGACCTCAATCTAGGAGCATGGATTCTACACAAATCCCAATGATGTAACAAGACCAAAAGTCATGAACTCACTCCACCAGCCTCAATCTAAGAGTATGGATTCTACATGAATCCTAGTGTCCATGAAACAAAAGTAAAGGTCCAACAGAAACTAAAACAATAGGTATAGAATCACTCAACTGAACACAAAGTCGGGAGTATGGGTGTGACACACATCCCAAAGAAAAAAAAAGTGCAATAGTGGTCTGACTAATATCCAAACTGATCATCCAAGTCCATGACCCACATTGTGTCAAGAAAACCTAAGAAAACAAGGTGGCATGCAAAATGAGGTAAAAACCCCAAATTTTGGAAAACTTCAAAATTAAAACCCATTTGACCTTTGGGTGCAAAAAACCCAAAAATCCAAAAATAAATGAGTTCGGACACTGTATGCAAAAATGGCCAGCATAACGGTGTAAAACTCCAAACCCTCATCCTAAAAAATAGGAAAATGTTCGTACCCACCCAACCGGGTAGAACTAACATACAAAAACAAAGCGGAACACTAGTTCTCAACCTCCAAACAAATGACTACCAAAAATAGAAGTAGAAATGAAACAAAAACAATAAAATAGGAAATCCCTATGCCAAAAGGGCAAAATGGGAATCTTAGCAATAAAATAAATAACCCGCAAAAGTAGCTAAAACTCATGGCAATCCAAGGTTTCCCCGAGCTAGATCCAAGGAGCCCAACCTCACAACAATCCCACGCTCATAGCTCCCATAATGAACAAACCAATAAATCCTCATGAAGATTATTTTGGGTTTTACTCTCCAACTTTCTTATTCAAAAGTGAGAAGTCAGGAATTAAATTCCTTTTTGGATACTTATTCACTTTTCGAGTGAATAATCAATTAGGGTAAATAACCAGCCAACCTAGTTAAACCTCGAATCAACCCAAACAAAAATAGACTATTCCTATAAATGGGAATTCATCTGTGGAAAAGCTACTAGAAATTAAAATAAAATAATTAAAAACCCTAAAAATTCAAAAACACAGAAATCTCCTTAATAACTTCCACGACAATGCGAACCTCTAAATTCACAAACACGCTTACTGGTCTAATCACATAATGCAAATGAGTTCAGATTTAATAATCACCAAAAGGTTTAAATTAAATATTTAATTAAGGATACGTCAACCATATAAGGACAACATTGGTAAAATATGAAAGGCTGAAATACTAACTCAATGTGCCACTACCAAGGATATAAATCTTGCAGACTAAACAACATGATCAAATGCAATTGCATATAATAACATAGCCGAAGCAATAAATACATTAAATCACCTAATTTAACCATTTATTTAATTATATTAAAATAATCTATTTCCATCACTCACATTCGCATGAAGCATAACAATGCAGGAATGAAGTAAATAACCATAGCAATAAATCCATCACATAACATAATTAGAGGTATGTCCAAATACCAGATAACCAAATATCATCATAAAACACATTGTCATCTCAAAATGGCATCGCCATGCAATATGATCATCTGAGCAGCATAGTAGTTTAAAATCTATGATACTAAAATCAAAGTATAACACTGACTCTCAGATTGTCTCAAATGTGATCATAACATGAGTAACATATATCTCTCTTATCAAAATATGACAAGGTAATTGTCCACATCACATAACCAAATAATCCAACATGAACAATCCATATCTAATTACTTAAGCATTTAATAATGATTGACTACTCTACATTAAAAAGACATTTAAAACACATAAACAACCATATTCATAAACATGATTAACCTCTACTATGGAAATCTAGTCCAGTGCAACATGGAAATAGTACATAGTGCAATCTCTACACACATCTCAAGGTAATCATAGAACAACCTCATGATACCACATCGATCCTGGTAACCACTAGCACAAACCTCAATGAACCATAAATCACATCATAATCTCATAGATTAGTCAAATGCATAATCAAAGAAACTGATATAGAAACATAAATCCAAACACCTCGACGGTGTAGACCACTCAGAGTCACAATCATGATCTTATCACAACAAAAGATCAACAAGCTTGCATCCATCAGGATGACTTACAGAAATCAAATGGGAGAGGCACTCCACACGTGGATGTCACAATTATGATGAAAATGTCATTATTATAATGGTGTTAGGGACACTTGTCAAAAAAAATCAAAATCACAAAAAAATCACACTGTCATCGCAATTTGACCCAAAATGTTGTACTAGCAGTACAATTACAACTATTCCAAGCAAAGCCCACTGCCCTAACATGTAATTATACAATGTAGTTCCTTTATACAAAATAGAGATATATACAAAAACCTCTTATTGTTGTACTTTTCATTCCTTTTGATCATTTATTAGACATTGCATCATATAGGGCTCACATATCTTTCATATAATCCTTGCATAATCTCTCATATTACTTTCATGTCATTATAGTTATCATATAACTTTTTAATTTATGATTCCTTACATATACCTTTAATTTTACAAAAAATGTTGTTCAGTTTGCCTTGATGCTTCCACACATTCTTCTATATAAAAAACTAACACTTTCCTACTTAGGGTTAACATCTAGGATGTTATCCCTAATTAGTTAAGTAATTATTTCCTACAAAAATTAATTTCTTAGACCTTTATCCCTCTTTTTCTGATGTGCTCCATAGTACTCTACTTACTACCTTTACCAGTGTTTAGCCTATAAATTCATCTATAGTATTCATACTGGTTTGCACACTTAGGTACATCATCATGACACTATGTTCTACTTGTCCTTAAGTGTGCACAAGTCAATTGTCACTGTAGACTTCACAATACCAAAATTACCTCCGTACTAATACTAAACTGGCTAAGACTTGAACAATTGTATGTCTCTGATCATGGAATCTCAACTATACAATTTGCTATCTCTTTCAAAGCTATATGCTTCCATAAATGACAACTAGGTTAAATCCACTTAATTAGACATATTGCCAACAACTTCACCAATAAATTATAGAAAGAAAGAAGCAACACAATAAACACAATATTTTTGGACAAATCATCCTTGGAAAGACTCCTAAGGGAAAGCCAATTTTATAGATGAGGAATTGCATTAAATTTAGAAAATCAAGGGATACAATATTTCTTGTCTATTATTGGTGTTACATAATCTCCCAAACAACTTTCCAAAGCTAACAAACTACCACTCCCTCTTAGCAAGGAAATTGTTCTACATAACACCCAACTAATTTATGAAGAAGATGAATTCAGACTTCCCTAATGACTTTTCATAGTATCTTCTACTTGCTCCTATGTAGGTATGTACTATATCTAAACAACCCCTCATTGTACACAATCTTTCATATGCCAGTATACATAATCTCCCCTCTTTTTACTATTTTATGGATTTTAATATTAATTTGTTATAAATTTTAGTTTTAGTATTTCCTTACAAGAGTTATAACAATTGATTATGCTTATCTATAAATAGTAAATGATTCTTAACTATTCTATGAGAATTTAAGGAAAATGTTAAGTTTTTGTAACTTTCTAGTATCTAGGTAGACTAAAGGTATGAAAGATAATAGTTTCAACATTCACATATTTTATTATTTTTGGTGCTACAATTACATACACAACTCTTGCAATTGAAATGATCTCCTACAACATTTGTAGTTTAGTAATAATTGATATTAGGGTTTTGAACCTAAAGGCTATTATAGAGTTGGTTTAATAAATTCACTAATTTATCTTATCATATTACTCTCCTTCAATATCCTCAATAACAAGTATAGAAAAATGATGAGATTAAATATATGTTTACTTTTCAAATAAAAACATTTTAAATTAAAATAATTTTACAAATACCATACTTAATTTTGAAGCTCCTATAATGGTTTCAAGTCTCAAATTACATGGACTAAGTGTTGGAGACCACATATCATAGAAGTATTTCATAAAATCATAACATCAACCCTTGTCACAAATAAACTCTTCTTTGGAAAAGTGTGTGATATTAGAAAGATTGCCACTATAGATACTACTCTGGTATTACATTCAAATACCACACATAGTGGTAAAGATTACTAGTCTTTCTTGATATCACCTCTTTCATATTAGGAAAAATAAGAAACCCTAAAAACTTTCTAATCCCCCCAAAAAAATAAAAAATCTTTTTGATAGAATGGATGAACAAATGAGTTAAAAGTGGATAAATAAACTTGTTTTTATAAAGGATGATATTTTTAATGAGATATTGAATGAGTTGAAAGGGATTTTAAAATACAAATTCAAGGGAAGAAAAGTAATTGAGGAAGCCCTAACTCATCCTTCTATCAATCTAAAATATTGTGCAACTAGATGGAATTGTTAGGTTTGAAGGAATATAAATATTTACAATAGCTAAATGCTACAGATTTAATGAGGTCATATGAACATTTGGAGTTTGTGGGAGATGCAATTTTGGGTCATTTGATTATAGCTAATTTGTACAAAACTTATCTAGACATGAAACAAAAGCCCATTGACATCCATTTTAGCTAGAGACGTGGGCAAGGGGAAGAGAAGGAAAAAGATGGAATATAGTGGTTAAAGAATTCATAAAAGATATGATTTCTTATAAATCTTGAAGAAAATAAAAGAGAAAAGATGATGTTCACATACCTGGAATGCTTAGATTTCTTAAAACTAGTAAGAGATACAACTCCTCATAGAGAAAGGGTATAGCACAACAATGATGCAGAGAAAGAGCATGACACAACAAAGAGAACATAGATCAACACTCAATTAGAACTCTCCAAACCCTTTCATGCACAACTGATCTCCATAATCAATGAAATGGGGAATGAAATGATTTCATATTTTCTTCTTTTTATAGTCATGTAGATGTTGCAATTACAATGACAATGTCACTATTATAACAATGTTAGGGTTACTTGCAAAAAAAACATTAAAATCACAAAAAAAGCACACTGTCATCATAATTTGACCCCAAAGGTTGTAGTAGTAGTACAATCACAACTATATCCATGAAGAGTGCACTACCCTAACATGAAATTATACAATGTAGTTCCTTTATACAGAATAGAGAGAGATACAAAAACCTCTTAATGTTGTACTTTTTATCATTTTAATCATTTATCAAACTTTGTGTCATATAGGGCTCATATATTATTCATATAATCCTTGTATAAGCTCTCGTATTACTTTCATGTCATTTTAATTACCACATAACTTTGCAAGTTATGATTCCTTACATGTACCTTTATATTTACAAGAAAACATTGTTCAGTATGCCTTGATGCTTCGACACATTTTGCTATATACAAAACTAACACTTGCCTACTTAGGGTTAATATCTAGGATGTTATCCCAAATTAGTTAAGTAATTATTTCATAAACAAAGTAATTTCTTCACCATTTATCCCTCTATTTCTGATGTGCTCTATAGTGCTCTACTTACTTCCTTTACTGGTGTTTAACCTATAACTTCATTTGTAATATAATTACTGGTTTGCATACTTAGGTACATCATCATGACACTATGTTCTATCTGTCCCAAGTGTGCACATGCCAATTGTCACTATAGACTTCACAATACCAAAATTACCTCTGCATTAATGCTAAACTATCTATGAAATAACAATTGTATGTCTCTGATAATGTAATCTTTAATTGTACAATCTATTATCTCTTTTAGAGCTATATGCTTCCATAATTGACAACCCTTCACTCCACTTAATTAGCCATATTGCTAACAACTTCACTGATAAATTACAAAAAGAAATAAACAACACAAGAAATATAATATTTTTGGACAAATCATCTTTGGGGAAACTCCTAAGTGAAAGCCAGTTTTATAGATGAGGAATTGCATTAACTCCATAAAATCAAGAGATACAAAATTTCTTGTCTATTATTGGGAGAACTATGAAAACCTCTAAATTTTTCTCCCTAATATACCCAATTGCTAACCCCAACACTATTACTTCACCTTTTCTAACACTATTAGTCTATTCACTATCACTATAAATTCTTTCTTAAACTTGTCCACTTTGAATGCCCCATGACCCCCTTTTATACTACTCCTATGGGAAAATCAATGACTAAAATTGATTTTTAATTGATGGTTGATATTAAAGACAACTTAACATCCCTAACCAAGTTGGTTTCTAGTTGCTTCTAAAAGGAGTCAATTAAATTTAATAGATAATTATCGATACTCTAACTAATTAGTTAGGAAAACTATTATTTATTAAATAATAGCATGTGGACAAACAACTATCCAAAGCTAAAAAACTAACACTCCCTCTTAGCGAGGAAATTGTTCTACATAACACCCAACTAATCTATGAAGAAGATGAATTTAGCCTTCCCTAATGACTTCGTCAGAATATCTTCTACGTTCTCCTCTTTAGGTATGTATTGTAGCTGAACAACCCCTCATTATACACAATCTTTCATATGTTGGTATACATAATCTCCCCTCTTTTGAATAGTTTATGGATTTCAACATTAATTTGTTATAAATTATAGTTTCAGTATTTTCTTAAAAGATTTATAACAATTGATGATGCTTATCTATTTAGTAGATTATTCTTATCTATTCTATAAGAAATTAAGGAAATAATGTTAAGTTTTTGTTGTCTTTCTAGTATCTAGGTAGAATAAAGGTATGAAAGATAACAGTTTCATCATTCAAACATTTTTTTTTTTTGGTGCTATAATTACATACACAACCCTTGCAATTGAAATGATTTTCTACAACATTTATAGTTTAGTAATAATTGATATCAAGGTTCTAAGACCTAGAGTTCATTATAGAGTTCGTTCCATCAATTCACTAATTTATCTTGTCATATTACTCTCCTTAAATATCATCGATAACGAGTATAGAAAAAATGATGAGATTAAATATATTTTTTAATTCAAAAATTCAAAAAAAAAGAATTTTAAATTAACATAATTCTACAAATACCATACTAAATTTTGAAGCTCCTATAATGGTTTCAGGTCTCAAATTACATCAGCTAAACATTGGAGACCACATATCAAAAATGAATTTCATAAAACTCTTATCATAGCATCAACCCTTGTAACAAATAAACCATTCTTTGAAAAAGTGTTTGATATTAAAAAGATTGCCACTATGGATACTACTCTTGCTTACATTCAAACACTACACATAGTGAGCAAGATTACTAGTCTTGCTTAATATAAATCTAAATGAATGGTCCATGATGGTGCAATTGTTTGAAAATTAATTTCAATATTAATCCTCATCATTGGCCTAAATTTTAGTAATAAACACTTATTTTTTCTAACAACAAAGTCAAACTCACCCTCAGCCACTATGAAAGAGTATTTTAAGCATAAAAGGAAATAATATGAAATAAAGGAGTACTATCACTTTTACCTACAATGAGCATGATCCACTAGAATAAACCCACAAACCATGGTTTTCAAAACTCATATTAGTACAAAATGGTTCTATCAATTAATTTCAAAAGAGAGAAAATATGTCTAGCAATAAAAATGAAAAATGCCAACCAATAAAATCTACCATTGATACACAAATGTGTCTACTATCAATTGCCCTTGAGAATGCTAATAAGTTTTGGCTAAGTTGTACAATTAGTACATCAAATTTAATAACTAATGAAATTAAAGCATAATCTAAAAACTCTTAAAGCAATTAAAGCATAATATAACAACGATTTATGCTACACTTCAACCATTATTAAATATTTATTTTTCTAAATGTAAAAATCTAAAGAAAAAATTATTATGAAACAAAATGATTTAAATAAATATATGAGTTGTAACTTGAGGTTTTAATTAAGGTATTTTTTAGTGGTGAATATTTGTAATTTTGCTAATTTTAGAAATTTGGCTAGTAATTTAAGATTTAATACAACCTAAATTGCCACATTTTTATTAAACTTAGTTCTAAAATATTTAAAATCACTCAATAATTTATTTTATTAAAAATTTAAACTCAAAGATTTTCCATAATATTCGATACATGATTATATTTGATTCACCTAAATATTATTTATTATCAAAGAAATTAAACTTAATTCACCAATAATTATTATATTTATTAGCTACTTTAGGGATATATTACCAATATTTAGTTTTCACTATTGATTTAAAATACAATGTAATTATCCTCATAATTTCCATGAGATAAAACATGCTCAATTTTGATATTTAATATTCCATGACCATTAGTGAACTTCTTATTATTATTGAGATTTGCCAATATTTTCTACTCAAAAATTATGATTCCAAAATAATTGCCAATGTAAATAATATTTAAAATTCAAAAATTGAGAGATTTGTCGATAAAAAAAAATTGGGTTTTCAAAATAATGAAAGATTCACCAATAATTTATATCTTTTTCTAGAAGGGGTTTCTTAAAGTTTACCCTAGTTTTAATTTTCTTGACAAATTGTGAAACATAAATTAATTGAATTGAGAAACTTGATAGGGACTAAAAATAGCATACAAATTAAAATGACATATCAAAATGAGTAGCATATCTGAAAAATTAATTAATTAACGTATTAAAAAATAAAACACAAGCACACCAATTGAGGAACCATCCTTGGTCCTTTGTTGTTTCCAGAAGCAGGAAAAGTTAATCATCAACCACGAAGCCATATAGGAAGAAATTTATCTCCACATCCTTATCATCAGCCCCACCATCTTTATTGATTTGAATGAGGTCAAGCATACTATCCACTGAGTGCATGACACACATTGATTAATTAGCAACCCTATCAAAATTTTCCTCCAGGTCCTCATTCTATTTAATCAAATCAAAAATTAAATTTTCTAGTTTCTTCACTTCCAGGTTTTCTTTCACTTTATTCTCTATTTTAACCATAGGCTCTTCCTATTGAATGTGGTCTCCCCCTCTACCACACCCTTAACTTACTACTCACCCCTAATGTAATTTGCTTAGGCTTGGCTATCTGGAGTGCCTATCCCAACTACAAGGGTGACCATGCCATGCTCCACATTCTTAGACTTTCTAGAATTTGGGGTAATGGTATTAATTTTGAACATACCAAAAACCTTAGAGGGAAAAGGACTAGTTTGACCTTTGTCCATATCCTCAATTTTATCCTCACTTTTTGTTTATTCTTCATATTATTCCCTGGAATTCCTTCTAGTGGTCATATGGTTGCGATGAGGGCCAAATTTTTTCCCTAAGTTGTCTAGCAGAGGCATGTTAGGGTTGGTCAGGAGGTTTTTCTCTCTCAGCCTCTTACTTGACTAGTTTGTTCCATTTCTAATGGTTCCATTTTTTTCAACTTCCAGAACTTCAATTTTTTCTTCCTTAATTGTCCTAGCCATGGCCATGGGGTCCTCTTTAGAGATGGCTTTAGTGGGGAAGAGGGGCTTTGGCTAGTTATTTCCAAAAGTGAATAACTAAGGATCAAAACTTGAGGGTGGAGGCCTCTATAAAATTTAAATAGGTGGAACATCAAAGCTTGACTATGTAGTTTTTTCTCTCCTTACATTTTTTTTCCTTATATATTTGAAATACAATCCTCCATAGAATGTAACAAGAGAAAAGGAAAAGAAATGTAATCTTTCTTTTGGAAATGCTTCAGGATAGGGAATAATAGTAACAATCAATTAATAAAAGATATATGACTAAATTGGATAAATAAATCTATAGCATAAGACAAGAGTATTTGCATGATTTTCAATGAACATAAACTAAATTCAAAATATTAACATAAAAATATTAGACACCCTCCTAAAGCAAGTAACAAATAAATAAATAATGCATAAGGACAAAAATTATGATTATATTAGAAAATGTAATTAAAATTTTAGTAATTATGATTGACATGATCTCTGTTCTTATTGTTAAACAATCATGTCAAAATTACTCCTTTAAATAAGAGAAATTAAATGGAGGGTTTTAAATTTTTTTGGTCATAGTTTTTTTTAGATTTGATTTATTCTATGATAGTAGTAATAGAGTACAATCTAGGCATAATAGGGTTCTCAATTGTAAGCCTCTCATTGGGGTGGTCTTGGGATCGAATGTACTTGAGATAGACACATATTTAAAATTAATCTCAAATAACCAAAAAAAAAAAAGAAGATTCAAATATACTTTTGTTTCCTTTCCATGTTTGTTTCCAAATTAAGGTAGTCATCTTGTGATAAAATATGATTAAAGATGTTGATGTAAAAACAAATTTCATAACAAATCTACAAACTTTGCCATCTTCATTTGATGGAATGTTGAAATATCCTAGCATTAGTAAATACCTTTCAATTTTTTTGACTTCATCCTTATTTAGAAAATACCTAACATCACATGCACTTTGTATAACTTTATTAATCTTAAGATCTTCCCTATGCTTTTTGTGCTTTTCCTCGTCTCTAGTGATAGTGGTTAGTAAATCTTCATTTTGTAAACTCCTTTCTCTTGTAGAAGAACTTAAAGAGGCAATGTCATTCATACACAAAAAATTGTAGAGACTCATTTTTACTCAAGTATCAATTAAATATTTGCAAACATATAGAGCATAGACGAAGAGGAATGAAAGAAAACATAACATTATTTAAACACACAAATACAAAAAAATCACGATTCAAAATTTTAAATAGAATTATTCATGCCTTAAAAATGAGATATTTCCTTTTCCCTTATTAAATGAATGTCAGTTAATGGTTTCAAATAGAATTTGAGACATGAGAATGTGTTATATTCAATAGCATATATTAATTGGTAACTATTAAATTAATAATCATGCTACTATTTTATTTTTCTTTCATATTCATATCAATATACATTGAAATACAAAAAGAAGATTGTTCAAATGAGTATCAATCCCTCTCAAGTCAATATTGTAAGAGATGATTAGATATTGTTAACTAAGGGCCCATTTTACAATGGGAATACAAGTGGAATATGCATATGTATATTCTTAAAATTTTGAATTCTCTATTTGGATGCACCAAATCAGAATTGGAATAGGAATAGAATTGGAATACATATTCCAATTTTGACCCAAAAATGAGCATTTTCTATTCCACCTAAATAGGTGAAATTGGAATACATATTCCTATTCCAATTTGTTTTATTTTAGAAAACATAATTTTTTGAGTTTGTGAATTCTGCATCAAATTCTAGGTGAACCAAACAAGAATAGGAATATGTAACCCCATTTTCTATTTGAGAATAAGTACTCTAGAATAGGTATTTGTATTCCCATTTTTATATTCCCAGAACCAAAATGGACCCTATTAGTTTTCATAAGATAAATAAGTAAAATATCCTCACACACGTACTAGTGTGTATTTGTAACTTAAGTAACCTAATTGATATATCAATAAAGTGGTCAACCTCCATAGCATGCAAAAATGGATTACAAGCCATTTTAAAGACAACTTAAGGATTGATTTACAATCACTTGTTGATAAGGAAATTTTTTAAGTGTGAATCCCTATGTATTACATGACTCCAATTAGAAAAAAGGGAAGGTTTAAACAACAATATGGGTGAATCATAGCCATTGATTCATACCTAATACTAAGTTACCTAGGTCTTCTTAAGGAGGACAAACCCTAAATGTTCAAAGGAGAGAGAAGAGTAGAGAAGAAGAGTTTGTATGCAAAAATAGGACATTCATGGCGATCAATGTATTATGATTTAAGTTTCATTTTAGAATTAGTTAAAGGAGAATAGAGGAAAGGAAACAGTGGATAGTAGAGAGACATCTAATTAGAAAGGATCAAGTATACATTAATAGAGAGGTGATCTAACATCAAGAAATAGAGTGCTAATCACAAGATCACCATTGAGATATTCTAACAAGTGAATCAGTTAAATCTCTTAATAGAGTAGTCCTAATAGGATGTATTGATATCCTCTAACAAGGTGCTTACTTAATTATGAGTTAAATTCCTTTGATCAGACACACTTCTAATAGGGTGTTGAAATCCTTTAACAAGGTAAGACCTAACAGTCTTTATAAGCTTTTAATAGGACAAACCTTTCATAGGGTAGATCATGTTTCATGATCAAACATTGTAACCTTCATTGGATACACTTTATTACTGCAGTAGTGAATATTTATGGGTATCATCCCCACCCCAATTTTACCTTCTCATTGGAGGCTTTCTGGGTAATCATATTTTGTGTCATGCATCTGTGAATGCTTACTTCTTTAACATACTTTAGATGTATATTCTTTATATGGTATTTCAATTTACTCATTGAATTATGAGATGGATGTATGGTGAATTTTTTTAATGGATAAAAGTTTGAAGCACTGATTCACCCCCCCTCTCAGAGTTTGGCTTTCCTATTGTAATTCAATATTGCCAATAATGAGTATAGAAAAAATGATCATATTAAAAATATTTTTAAATTCAAAAAACAAAAACATTATAAATTAAAATAATTCTACAAATACCATACTTAATTTTGAAGCTCCTATAATGGTTCAAGTCTCAAATTACATCTACTAAATGTTGAAGACTACATATCATAGATGAATTTCATAAAACTCTTATCACAACACCAACCCTTGTAACAAATAAACCATTCTTCAAAAAAGTGTGTGATATTAGAAAGATTGCCACTATAGCTATGCTCTGGTATTACAATCAAACACCACACATAGTGGTTGAGATTACTAGTCTTGCTTGATATGAATCTTAATGAATGGTCTATGATGGTGCAATTTGTTGAAAATTAATTTCAATATTAATCCTCATCATTGGCCTAAATTTTAGTAATAAAGTCTTATTTTTTCTAACAAAGAAGTCAAACTCGTCTTCAATCACTATGAAAGAGTATTTTAAGCATAAAAGGGAATAATATGAATCAAATGAGTACTATTACTTTTACCTACAATGAGCATGATCCACTGGAATAAACCCACAAACCATGGTTTGCCAAACTCATTACTAGTACAAAATGGTTCTATCAATGAATTTCAAAAGAGAGAAAATATGTCCAACAATAAAAATGAAAAATGCCAAGCAATAAAATCTACCATTGACATACAAATGTGTCTAGTATCAATTTCTGTTAAGAATTCAAATAAGTCTTGGCTGAGTTGTACAATTAGTGCATCAAATTTAATAACCAATGAAATTAAAACATAATATAAAAACTCTTAATGCAATTGAAGAATAATATAACAACTCTTTATGCTACACTTCAACCATAATCAAATATTTCTTTTTCTAAAAGTAAAAATCTCAAGAAAAAATTATTATGAAACAAAATCATTTAAATAAATATATGAGTTGAAACTTTAGGTTTTAATTTTCTTAACAAATTTTGAAACATAAATGAATTGAATTAAGAAACTTGATAGGAACTAAAAGTAGCAGATAGATAAAAATAATATTAGAATCTCATATTAAAATGAGACATTTCCTTTTCCCTTATTGAATGAATTTTAGCTGATGATTTCCAATAGAATTTTAGACATGAGAATGTGCTATATGCAATAGCATATATTAATTGGTAACTATTAAATTAACAAGAGCTTCGAAGAGCTGAAGTCTCACCTAGTGGATAAATAGGATTGTCAAGATTATCAAATATTTTCTAGATTTTAAACAAAATTAAGCTTGTAAAAATTGAAAATAATAAAGTTTTTAATGAGATCATAGATTATAAGAACATAAATTTTTAGTTTATCTAAATAATAGAAATTTAATGTGTATACTTTCTTGTGCTCATTTTTTTATTAATGTGATGGTTTTAGAATTTAAGAATAGTAAAATGAATAACACTAATGGAAAAATATGTGTATCCACCTATATCTAATAATCTTATAAAGATTTCTATATGCATTAAATTATAATGTTGATTCTAAAATTATAAGTATTTTTTTTCTTTACATAATAAGAGAAGATCAATGGTCCCTTTTTTTAGCTCACT
This sequence comes from Cupressus sempervirens, assembly GCA_028749045.1. Classification (NCBI taxonomy): domain Eukaryota; kingdom Viridiplantae; phylum Streptophyta; class Pinopsida; order Cupressales; family Cupressaceae; genus Cupressus; species Cupressus sempervirens. Next base: position 231,370,371 of record CM053784.1, read on the forward strand.
ACCAATATATAAAAAATATTTAATTATTTTCTTTATTATCCCTTCTACTTCTTTTAAGAGTTTATTCAAATTCATTAGAAAATTTACAAAATGCACTCACACTCTTGTATCCCATGTTGAACATTAGAGGGCTTGATGGGAAACAAGAAATATTAGGAAACTATTACAAAAAATAGTCTCATATTTTTTATTTGTTAAATCACATTGAACTTATCTTTATTGACATAATGTTGAAGAATTATTTTCAAACAATCGCTTGCATGTATTTATATTAATGCTCACTCAAAATAAACATATAAAAGATATATATTTTTATTTCAAATAGAAATAATACTCAAAAATTAATTTCTAATAAATAAATAAAATATGAAATTCTTTCGAACTTTTGATGTAGGCATAGTCATTGAATTTATAGTTTAGTATGTATGTATAAAAGTAGAAAATGAATATCAATAATTTTCTATTTTATTAATATGAATATGATAGAGTGGACTTCGTCTACTTATTTAAGGAAAAGAAAGTAAGAAATAAAAAAGTTATTCCACAAAAAAATAGCGGCATTTCAAACATTAGAAGCACCATGGAGTGGAGAGAAAGATTTTAATTCAGATCCAACTCATACCATGCTAGATGGAGATGTTACCAACTCAACATCTCTGAGTTCCACATTTATTTGTCAGTGTCACTGGTGAGGGTGGTCTTATCATACTCACACCAATAAGTTGCAATAAAAATAAATTTTCCAAGTTAGGTCAACTTCCATTTGTAAATACCCAACAAAATGGGCACAACATCTATGCACCCACACCTATTTCTCAACTCCGCCCTGCACCCACACCTACACCCATAGTTTGGAAAATGTGAAGAATATGCTCTAGCAAATGAAAGGTAAATATTATAATCACAAGGAATTTGGGGTGGAAGGAACATGAGAAACCATTGAAAAGTGTGCAAGACTTGTGTTTCAAGTGGGAGTGAGGAATGAAAACAAGTGGTTGGTAGACTCATTTGAATTTTTTATAAATTTATAGAAACTTTCCCCATCAATACAACATACACACTCATGTATCATGCTTGTTTTCAATGGGTAAGTTTAATGTATTTAATTATTTCTCATGAATTCGTTCTTTATGAAATTGATGAGGAAACTAACATTATTATATTTCAATGTAGTTTTATTTAACTTAATGAACTATGAAAAACTCACCTACTATAAATATTTGTAAACGTAGGCATTCTTTAACAATGACATGCTAAACTGGTAATTCCAACTACATATAGAGCTGACCTAAGCATGACTTTTGAAATGGTTGAAATGAAAATGAAGAGTTTATTGTGTAGAGTATTTTTAAGAATCAAATATGAAGAGGTACATTTTTTGAATTTGCTCAATTTTTATTGACACATCTTTACATATGAATTTTTCTCTCTTTCTTCTTTCTTGATTCATTATCATATTTTATTTAATCTATAGTTTTTAATTTAATGAACCCTAAAATATAAATTAATATTTTTTCTTGTGAAAATACACTTGAATAAATTATACACTAGTCAAAAAGTAAAAAAGCTCCAAATAATGCAAGTTACAAATATTTTTAAAATGTTAAGAATCAACTGTTAGCTTCATTAACTTCAATCTCAGTATGGAGAAGCCCATGTAATTAAATCATCTTCTAAGAGTTTAGTTTAAAACATATTAAAAATAGATTTCATATATAAATATTACCTATGATTACCAACTTCTTTAACTCTAGTGTCTCTAGAGATATAGCCATGTGATTGCATCTACGAAGGATTTGATTTGAGGTTTAGTGGCTTCATCTTAAATCAATCTAATCACACTTAAGATGTTGACATGAGAAATGTTTACATGGCTGAGGCACTTACTGCTCTCTTCAATGTAAGTTCAAGTCATGAAGCAAAACAATGATTCACTGAACCTTGACACTACATTTTGTGGCTTCTATATACTAATCCAACACCTTTAATGTGATATTTATCATTTCCTTGTAGTCTTTTAACTATTTTTATTTTACAAGCAATCAATGGTTGTTCTTATTCTTAAATGTTAGATTAATATTTGTTAAAACTAATGGTATTTTGTAGCTTAGTTTCATTATTCCTTAAGATATTTTGTTATGTCTATTTTTATTCATAAATTGTAAAGAGGATAATAAATTACAATAAAATGACATGAATAGCTATTGATTAAAAAAAGAGAGTAATAAATCAATGCTCACCATTTCCTAATGAACATAGATTAATCCTAACTTCTTATAAAGTTAAAATCATACACAACAATTTAGGTCACTCTTATATTTTTTAATAATACCTTCTTGACAATAACATTTCTTATAATTATATATTCAAGTTCACTTATCAATATGATGGTGATACCACAAACTCATCTTATGTTTGTGTTTGTACCAATACAAGGACATTCAAAAAAATTGATGACTTATTATATTGTCAACTAAAACATAAAAATCATAATAACAAGAAAATACAACCTCCTACATAGACAACTAATTTCCTAAATTTTTAAAATATGTTGATTGTTGAAAAAAGTAATCACTTCATTGCCATAATTTCTATATAAATATATAAAAACACAAGTATGTCACATAACGTTGAGTCCCAGAATGTTGGGCAATTTTAATGATAAACTAATATTTGTTTATTGGTTTGTAATTAATCCACATTAAAACTATCCAAAATCAACTAAAGAGACAAAGATTAAAAAAAAATACAGTAATTTCTTGACTAAGATCTACAAAGCTGGATTGCATAATTAATAATAATAATAAAACATACTATAAAGCATACTGTAAAATTATAAATTAGTTCATTCCATTCCCTAAATCCCTAAATTTGATTTCACTATAAGCCAAAATAAATAATTTAGGAACACCTAATATACAACTCTGTTGATCTAATGAAAATAGTTGTACACCTTAGATTCATCCACAACTATTGCTCCATGAAAAATAATGAACAATAAAAAGTATAAAATATATACCAATGAATATACATTTTAATATTTAATCAAATACAAAAATCAAATCCAGTGCTCCTTTTCCCTATAAATTCATGGGATTACTTATGATGAATGCAATGTAGAGGTAGTTAATTCAGTTAACATTTAGATGGAAGCCTACCAACAAATCAAAGCAGGATTTATGTTGTGCTTTCTCTGCCCTACTACTTACTAGTATGCTTATTCAAGTATCTTATCTCCCTTCAATATCTCAAGTTTAGTGTAATTATTGATAACTTCTTATATCTAATAAAAGATTAAGGGTTTTGATAATCTGTAAAATTGATTTGAAATTTACCAGTTTATAATATGTGATAGTTTTCTTTATCGACATGTTAGATGCAAAATTTTGTTTCAAATCATGATATCCTATTTTAAAATAATTTTTTTGAAATAAAAGCAGCCAAAACAAGGGGGCTAGCCCATTACAAACTAGTTGGATGACTACCAACAAATAACCATTAGAACATAACTAACCCCTAATGCTTTTTAAAACAAGACTAGAAGTGTATACTTTAATTATTAAAATAATTACAAGCTTTAAACAAAATGCTTGTTAAAAAGCAATAAAAGTTCATACTATAATTATAAAAGTAACTACAAGCTTTAAACAAAATGCCTGTTAATAAGCTACAGTCACTTAACAAAAACAAAGGTGTGATAGCCTTAAAACCAAAAAAGTCTATAAACTAGTGGATTAACAACATCCAAAAAATAAAAGAAGGGGGGAACCCTTAAGATCTCTTGACCTCCTTCTTCCCTAGAAGTACATTTACCCAGTCTTCCCCTAGGAAGTCAAAAACCAACTTGGAGTCCTCCCTGGGTAGGTCCCTTTTCGGCATCATTTAAAATAATGTTGTGGGATAGTTTTTTTTCCTCATCAATTTTTAGATTGTGACAATTATTCTCAAAATATAATTTATTATTTTTAGATGAAATTAGGTGATGGTTTATCCATTATAGATGTTTTAGATTGCAGAGTTCTATTCTTCTTAGTCATTTAATATAATTTTTTACATTATGTAGTGTGTATTTTTTTTATTATTATACCAATAAACAAAATTAGCATTGGTGTTTACCAAATAGTAAAATAGACAGAACGATTGGGAGAAAATATAGCATACATACCTCAAAATTTTGATTCCATGAGATGAGGGAAAATGGAATTAAAATTCTATGAAGAGAAAAAACAAAATGTTGGTGTCAATGTAATAGTAATGTGATTTTAGATTATACATTAAATTTGTTCTTAAGATAAATTACTAGCTAAAAGATGTAGTGAAAGCATTATATTAACCAAGAACTAAAAATGCATTACTTTGTTTTCATACAAACTTTCATTGAATTTACCCACCCACTTGATCTCTCAATTACCATGTGTGAATCTTCCACAAATTAATGATAAGAGTAGGAAATAGAGTAAAAACATTGTAGTACCATAATCAATTCAAAAAGATGATTCAAAGAAAAATAGAAATTTAAAGATACAATAAAACATCATACTCTTAATATTCAATTATGCTAATCAAAATAAGTGCAACAAATAGTCTTAAAAAATTGAAGGGATTTTATAAGAAAAAGTAGCATGATTGTGCTAATCTAATTAAGTGTAGTAGATAGCCTTAAAAAATGGAGGGGATTTTATTAGAAAAGGTAACATGATTGTGTCATGAAGAACAAGATTGTTGATCCACTAATTCATACTTCATAACATGGAAAGTAATTTTTCATAAAGTTAGATAACCCATCTTGATATGCACTGAGGAATGGAATTCAATAGTTAAAGGAAAAAGAGTCTATTGATCATTTTAAAATATAAACTTTTTATTTTTACAGAAGACTTGAAAATTGCTTATGAGAGGAATCCAATAAAACAAACAAATTCATAAACTCTAAAATCCCTAAACCTTAAAATTGAAATCTAGGCATAGGAGTAACCCTCAACCTAAAGTGCCTCCTTTTTTTGGTTATGGTGTTCACATCTCGACTCTTCTGATCAAATTCTAGTATTAAATTTGGCATTGATTCTCCTCCTTTTCAGGGCTTTATGCTAACTTGTATTTAAACTAGAACTTAATATTTATCAGTGTTTTCTGGTATATTTCTGAAAATGCTGTAGACATGATTTTGGATTGCTCCCCCCTGGGATTCAGTGAATAAATTTAATTTTGATAAAATCTTCTTTTAAATTGTGCATGAAAAATTAATCATGTTAAGATATGAGGACTTCGTTCCTCATCTGTACTTTAATTATTGATTTCGCAAACTAATATAATTAAATTAGTTGCACATAAAGATAATTAAGCTAAAGATGAATTAATTAATAATTATAAAGATTACTTAATAATTATAATAGAATTAGTTAATTAATCTAATTTTATTAACAACATCACGACTCAATATATTATTTTGAGATGGTCCCCTTGGCTCCATTTGAATTTTATTGTTTTTATCATTAACCCTTAACATTTGTTGAGTGTGGTTATCTTAGACAGATGCTAATTATCATTTCTCCAATCTGGAACATCTTTGGAAGATTATATTGCTCTAAATACTAGTTTGATGTAATTACTGGGGTATGCCCCTTTTATTAATGTATAATATAGGACTGTGGTCTCAGGCAAGACAGAAGGTTTTCTTTCCCCATTCTTTCCTACCTTTGCTTGTCAAAATAGGGGAACTTTTTGTATTTCTAGTTCAATCAATAAAATTAATGAAGGCTTCGACCGTGCCATCAACCTAAAGTTTTAAACCTTGAAAATAATTTATGTTTGAAAAAGTTTTAAAATAGACAAAACTCTTCCATACATTGTGAACTATATTTTTCCAAATCTTTTGGAGCTATCTTCTTATGAAAATAAGAAAATTAGCAAGACAAGTTCTAAAATTGAAGCAAGCCTAAGAATTGCTATTTAATGTTTTTTTAGAAGAAATCGTCATATATTTTATAAATGAAAATAATCAAAAGGAGAAATACAAAGCTAGAAATTACAAAAGGCTCAACCTGATTTAAGGTCAAGTTGCAATCTCTACCACAATTAATTTTATCAAAAGTGGAAGTTACACATGGAAGAGATGGAAAAAACTTAAGATAGTGCGATGACATATGTCATAGGCATGTAGCATAATGCCACTCAAAATTTCTAAAATGACATTTTTGTTTCCTTTCCCTTTGTGAAATGCCACCATTCTTGGCACTATATTTTCACTTGAATTTCCTTAATAAGAAAATAGAATGACTACTTGGAATAATGACCGCATCCAATCAAATAGAAGAAAATTAAATTCAAACATTTCATTTAATGACACATTTTAGTTGGACCATAATATAAATGATTTTTCTTGCACACTACACAACTATCAAAATGAAGATTAATACCAAATAGTGAATCCAAACCTATAGTCTCGCACTAATAATCATAAGATTCTATAACTATATTATAAGCAATTCTTAATTAAGAAATAAATATGCAAAAACTATATGAACTCTTTGCTAAAAAAAATGATGCCACTAATTTTATTTTTCTTTCATATTCATATCCATATACATTGAAATACAAAAAGAAGATCACTCAAATGAGTATCAATCCCTCTCGAGTCAATATTGTAAGAGATGATTACATAATTGTTAACTAATAGTTTGCATAAGATAAATAAGTAAAATATCCTTGCACACTTACTAGTGTGTATTTGTAGTAAGTAACCTAATTAATATATCGATGAAGTGGTCGGTCTCCATAGCGTGCAAGAATGGATTACAAATAACTCTTTATAAACAAGAGTTGTGTGCAGCAGGAGTGCCTACCTTATGTACAATGCAAATGAAGCCTCAACATATTGCATGGTAAAGTTGAAGAATGTAAGAAAATTGAAATTTGCAACAAGATTCCATTTATTATTATAAATAAATGATTATTTAATGAAGTGGCTAAACATTTTAATATACTATTAATACAAAATGGTTATACGAGTTGTTTTGAATGGCACCCAATAGAATAAACCATGCAAACCATGGTCATACATCATTGAAAAAACATTTGACATCATATTTTATTCCTCTGAAACTAGAAATGATAAAAGAAAAGTTCTGGCAAAAATGTGCATTGAAGATGATGAGCATGCCTAACAAGGTTGAACATGTCGAGAACCTTATGCTTGGCAAGCCCTATCAAGTGTAAGCACATGGCACATAATCCTCTCCAAATCTAGAGTTTCTTGCAGATTCTCACGCCAGAATGTGCTAGCAAAAAATAGTTTTTGAAAACATAAAAAGAATCAAATAAGGCCAAACAAGATATAGTTTATGAAAGCAGTGGCAGAAATACAACCTATGGCATACAACCCTGCCCACTTTAGTCTACATTTAAATAGCCTGTAGAACTAAATACAAAAGAAATGCTTATCAATGGTGCAATATGTGTCAGGTATAGTTGGTCAAAATACAATCATGAAAAGAATGTTTTAAACAACATCTATTCTAACAAGATGTCTGTGCATAGCATCACATTTGTGGAGACTGTAGATATAATAGTATTTTTCAAAGGCAGATAATATGCTATAGTAACTTCTTATGATATATGAACTATCATGAATTTAATACTATATTATAAATTGACAAGAATTGATGTGATTTTTGGCTTCAAAAAAATGTACACTAAGATATATGAAAAAAATTAGTTCAAGTGCAAAACTGAAGTAATAAACATTGATGGTTTGAATTTAGTTACAATAAATGTCATAAAAATGAAGAACTAATTCAGAATTCTCCAGGAAATTGAATAATAATGCAAAAATGCCCCAGTTTTACCAATTATAAATTGCTTGTATTATCAATTCTAAATAATATAAAAGAACATTAACCTATGCAATAAAATACACTACAATAGATTCAAATTTTGATTTCTACCAGTATTGTTTCTATGTTGAATTTTTCTATCAAAAGATGTAATAATAAGTAGGCCCAACAAACTCCAACCATCAAATGTGAACAATACATGTACTAAATTTGAAGGAAACAAAATATATGATGAAACTCAAGTATATAGGAACTTCGTTTAAAGAGAATAACATTCTACATTTGAAACCTTGTACGATTGCAGAAATAATAAATCTAGACATTAACCTATAAGCTAGAAAACAAGGAATATAATGACCAAATCATAAATTGGGAAGTGGACGACAAACATAGCACATACATCCACTTGAAACAAAAAATTGTAGCGAGGACAATGTTTTTCTACAGATAACGATATTTTAGGGTCAATGTTTCTGACTGTATGTCAGATGTCTATGTTTGAATGCAGCATACAAATTTCTAGTTGGGCAAAATGACTTGTACTACAATATATGCAAAATATAAATATGGTGAAGGCTAATGATTTAGAAAATATCTAATAAAAGTCTAAAAAATCTAAGTAGAATGAAAAGTTATTACATGTTTTTTAGACGTTCCCATTCCTGTGAACTGTGTGTGGAAGGAAAGTGTAAGGGAATTTAAAAAATCTAATACAACAAATTAGTATGGTATATTAATTGGCTTCATTCAAATAAATTGGAATACAAAGCCAAGGGGGAAAATTAGATTGGTTTCCACCTATCTATTTGTGCTTAGCATCTTGCATGCACATAGTGAAGTGGCACTTCTCAAATGATCTGTCCACTTTTCCTATCCACATGCTATGAACATATGCTGGTAGTTTGGACAATTGGTGATATCTGAACCTCTCTCATTGAGGACATTGGGTGTTGTTTTGCCTAATTTCCATGAAACTGAGTAAAGGCTATGGTTGATTGAATGGAGGATACTGCAAATTGATGTTGCAGATCACTATATTGATACACCAGATGGAACTAGGTATATGTGTTCAACTTAGGGATTGCAGGATTAATGGTGATGGTGATTTTGAAACCACACAACATCTAAATTGTACTTCTGTTGAAATTAGATTAAAAAAATAAAAAACACACAGTTACAAACTTTAATCTAAATTTTATGGCCATCCTATAAATATGATACTAATATTAAAACACCCAATATCTAGTGTAAAATGAGGGGAAATTCCTAATCTTGATACACTTAGAGAATAGGGAAACTGCCCAAGTAGTACTGCGATAAAAATGAAATGTTCAGGTCTAATTTTGTAGAAAATGGACAAACGCCTTACCCTTTAGTTAAATTTAGTCAATTTTTCAGAAGATTCTGGAAAACCATCCATCATAGGTCACATCCTGAAATAAATTTTGAGGAGGCAACAATGCCCAAGCATTCCCTTGAACAAAATAGGTGAACAAGAAAAATGGAAAACTTTTCACAAGGTCAAAACCAAAACTTCGTTGCTTGAACACGACCATCTAATTGGGCCTTCAAAGAGTGCTTGAAAATTAGTATTGCCTAAAAAGATGTCCAAAACTAGGAGTGGCATATTTATCTAGGTCAAAAAGAGAAGAAATAGCAATACAATGAAAAATTTCAGATATGTCACTACGAATAAAAAATACATGATCTGGGTTCTACAAAATTCCTCTGCACAAATCATTAGAATACCAAGAAATATTGAAATTGAAGGGATTGAAAGAAAATATCAACCATACCAACCATTTGTTTTAGTTGTAATGCATGACCATGGCTGAACTATGGCAAGAGATTTGAGAGAGAATGCAATATTTATACAACGTAACAAAAGAAAGCGAAAGCTAGCAATGCCTAAATGATGCTTTGATTTGTAGATACAAAAGAAAGAAATACCTTCAAATCAATATCTAACACCCCATTTGGAAAACTTGATGTGAATCTATCAATTTTCCAATGCTTACTCTGCCTTGCCACAAAAATTTGCAAGTCGACGGTTTCAACAAAATAGAATAGAACCTAGTTATCCATATGATGACGAAATTTGTAGGCAAAAAATAAACCTCTAAACCACCTCAAGATCTTAAATAAAATAGTTTAGGATTTTTGCAAAAATAAAAAATGAAATTTGCAGGGACAAAACCTTCTAAACCACCTCAAGATCTAATGGAAACAGTTTAAAATTTTGTCTAAAATTAAAATCTAAAAGGAAACTTGTCTATGGAAAATTGCACGAACCTTAAATGAAACCTGCTACTCTCCAAAATTTGGACACAATTTTGACTGAAACAAAAACACCATAATTTGTAAGACTAAAAACCTAGCTATGAAACAATTCTATAGAAAGCAATGCCAACTTAAACACAATCCCACCATTTTATCTTTGCCTGTCAAATCTCTCCGTGCAGGTTTCTCTTTCATTGCAAATGAAATTAACAATACCATTAATATTCACACAAACAACATAAATGAGGAAAATAAATCCCCTACCTCGTAACCTGCCAACTGCCTTTTACAATGACGATTTAATTCTCCTTTTTAAAGCGCTTGTAACCTGCCAGCTGCCCCCACAAAATGCAAATTTATTTTTCCATTTGAAATTAAACCACTGGAAAAACACATTCCACCAATAGAAAAGCAAGAAAAATTGAAATAAAATAAGGAAAATGCAATCAAAATATGGTTATACAACACAAGATGTTTATTTCTCCTATGTCCCAGCAAATCTTGACGCATGATTATTAGTTTATATTTCGACTAAAAACAATAGTCTCTTCCTTTAAAAAGGTAGGGACTAATAAAATGAGAGAAAATCTAGAGTTTAGAACTATTAGAATAGAGTATATCCATAGTTTAGAACTATTACAAGCAAGGATTGACAAGCATGTGTAAGAGAAGTTTGGGAGATTTTTGATTGTATCGGTTTCCCTCTGCCTGGACTGAATATAGTGCAGGCTACGAATAAGATGGAAATAAGAAAGAGCATGAAGATATGCGAAAAAAGTGCAGTAGCCCCCAACACAAGTGGTCTGATATCAATTAATGAACCAGTCGCCACCAACCCTAAAGTAAACATTTTACCTGAGACTCGTGTAACAAAAAATGGCCATTGAAATCAAAAGAAGAATAAAAATGTTTTACAAGAGGGGGAGAAAGAAGAAGGTTTTTGCAGGGAAAAGATTGGTGATCTCATTATCATGTGCAACTCGAAAATGAAGGAGGAATGTTTTCGATATGGCGTCATCGGCCTTCCAGCAAAAATAAAATTATATGGTGGAAAAGGTTAAGCCAGGGATGAAACTATTTCTATTTGATAACAAGGAGAGAAAGATGTATGGCACATACAAGGCTAGTTCATCTACTAGAGCTTATTGTAGAATATGAACACCCAGACAATTTGATTTATAATAGCAAAGAAGACAAACAAACAAAAAAATAAACCTCCAACAATGAAGAAATAAAGTACACTCTATTTTTTTAGAGCAGAATCAAACAACGATTTTATTATAGACTATACTATTCCAAAAAACCATTACACTCAATACCATTTCTAGTATATTTATTTAGAAAAAGAACTAATTAAAACTACTACCTAATCTCAAGTTCTATACGGCATCTTCAGCATGATTGCATGCATTATTAAACATCAAATTTAGGAATTTGTATGACTACTAAAACAAAAACTGCCGATAACCATGCAATCTAACAACTATGCATGAAAGTTCTAATTTTAATTGTTTTGAATAGTGGTGGAACTGGAATTTTCTATTTTCAAGCAGCAGTAATCTTGGCATTAATCTTAATACTCCCCCTTGATGCTGAGAGGGCCAACAATCTGATCTCTGAGTGTCAAAAACTGATCTTTTGCAACTGCCTTTGTGAAGATGTCTGCAATTTTCTCCTTTTTGTTGATGTACTTCAACTCAACTGCTTTATTTTGCACCAAATCTCTGATGAAATGTTGTTTCAAATTAAAGTGTTTGGTCCTGTTGTGATGAACCGGATTCTGGGCCAATTTAATGGCACTTATGTTGTCACAAAAAAACACAGTAGACTGAACCTGTATCTCTCCAATTTCTTCAAGAAGCTTTCTAATCCATAAAGCTTGTGTGCCAGCTGAAGTGACCACAACATATTCTACTTCTATAGAAGAGAGAGCAACCATACTTTGCTTCTTGAAACTCCATGTAATTAAACCAGAACCCAAAGAAAAACAATTACCAGATGTAGATTTTCAGTCATCCAAACAACCTCCCCAATCTGAATCACTAAAGCCAACAAGCTCAAACTTATTAGAAGAATAGTGAATGCCAAAATCTATTGTGCTTTTCACATACCTCAAAATTCTCTTGGCTTCCTTCATATGTTCCTTTGATGGATTTGTCATATACCTTGAAACCAATGAAACTAAATAAGCAATATCAGGCCTTGTGTAAGTTAAAAACATCAAACTCCCCACAGTGCTCCTGCATAATGTCTCATCAACAATTTTAGCACCATCATCTCTACATAATGTAACTCCATGAGCAATTGGAGTGGAAAGAGGTTTACAATCAACCATATCAAATTTCTTCAACATATCTTTTGCATACTTTTCTTGACAAATAAAAATTTCATCTTTACCTTGATAAACCTCCATGCCAAGAAAGTACTTCATGACACCTAAATCTTTCATCTCAAACTCATTCATCATAGCAACTTTAAATTCATCTTTCATCTTTGAACTACTACCCATATATAACAAATCATCAACATACAAACTCACAATGAGAATATCATTACCTTCTTGTTTGTAGTAAAGGGTAGGTTCACTCTTACTTCTTTGAAAGCCATTCTATTGAAAATATCCATCAATTCTTGCATACCATGCACGTGGTGCTTTCTTGAGGCCATACAAAACCTTCTTCAACTTGTAGACATAATCTTTTTTGCCTTGAATCTCAAAACCTTGTGGCTGTCCCACATATACCTCTTCTTCTAAGTACCCATTCAAGAAGGCACTTTTCACATCCATGTGATGAATACTCCATTCCTTTTGAGCTGCAAGAGAGATTAGCATCCTAATAGTTTCCTGTCTTGCTACTGGTTAAAATTTTCTTCATAATCAATGCCATACCTTTGAGTGAAACCTTTAGTAACCAATCTTGCCTTATGTCTTTCAACACTCCCATCACTATTATACTTGGTCTTATAGACCCATTTTGTGCCAATCTTCTTCTTCTTATGTGGAAGATCTACAAGCTCCCATGTTTCATTCCTATCAATGGAATCCATCTCTTCATTCATTGCTTGCATCCAAACCTCATTAGCGCATTCATCTTCAAAACATGATGGCTCAAAATTAGCTTTAGCAAGTAATGAAAAATTTACTGTTTCACCAATTGGATCTTCTTCATGTGCTTGATTTTGACACCTCTCATAGATACCACTCAATCTTCTTACCTTCCTTGGAGGACTTGAGGATGGACTTGCTCTTGGGATTGGTGAGGGGTTTCTTGTTGGGCTTGGTGATCTTGAAATAGAACTATTAGCTAGCTGCTCATTATCATTATCAGCAATATCATCATCACCCAAAACTGATTTTGGCTTTCCAACATGTTGTTTTTGATGACCATAAACTTCTCCTTCATCAAAAATCACATCTCTTGAAACAAAAAACTTATTAGTAATAGGATTGAATAATCTATAAGCTTTGCTTTCCTCACTATAGCCCACAAAAATACATGATTCACTTTTAGCATCTAGCTTTTGCCTATTCTAATCAGGGATGCGAACATAAGCCAAACAACCAAAAACTTTAAAATGATTTATATTAGGCTTTTTCTCATACCATGCTTCATATGGAGTCATCTTGTGTAGGGCACTTGTAGGACTCCTGTTGAGAATATATACAGCTGTAGCACTTGAATCAGCCCAATAAGAATTGTTCAAACCCTTGGTTTGTAACATGCTCCTTACCATTTCTACCACAGTATGATTCTTCCTTTCAACCACTCCATTTAGTTGGGGTGTATATGCAGTTGTGAGCTATCTTTTGATGCCATTTATCTCACTAAAATTTTGAAAATTGTTTGAGCAAAATTCTCCTCCTTGATCTGTTATCAAACATCTGATTGTGTTCCCTTTCTCATTCTCTACATGAGCTTTAAAGCTCTTGAATGTATCAAAGGCTTCATCCTTAGTCTTCAAAAAATATACCCAACACATGCATGAGTAATCATCTATAAAAGTAATGAAATATGATGACTTACCCAAGCTTTGTGTTTGCATTGGACCACAAATATCTGAATGAATAAGCTAAAGTGCGTATTGGGCCCTCCATGCATTGCCTTTTGGAAATGATTCCCTTGAATGTTTCCCTTTTGCACACCCTTCACAAATCTGTTTATGCTATTCAACCTTAGGCAATCCAATAACTAATGCATTTGATGTTAGATTCTTCAAACTATTGAAATTCAAATGGCCATACCTAAGATGCCACAACCAACTTTTATCCTCATAAGCCATATTGACAAGCTGATTGTCATTTTGACCAAACTTCAAAGGAAACATCCTATTCTTTATCATAGGAACAACTGTAATCACTTTATTTTTCTAATTCTTATCATAGATAGTACATTGCATGTTCTCAAATACCACTCTATAATTCTTCTCACATAGCTACCCAACACTCAATAGATTATGCTTCAACATGGGAGTATAATAAATATCTTGAACACTTTTCATACCTTTCTTTGTCTAAACATCCATGGCTCCTTTGGCCGCAACATCCACAGTATTGTTATTACCAAGGGTAATATTGGATCTGTAACTATCATCAAGCTTTGAAAATATTTCTCTCTTACCAAACATATGGTTAGAGCATCCAAAATCTAAATACCAAACATCATTCACATTACTTTCACCTTTCCCATAACACAAAAATAAATTACCCGAGGAAGGATCCTCATCTTGTTGGGCATAATTTGCATTATTGTTACCTGATTTCAGTCTACACTCTCTCTCAAAATGTCCATACTTATTGCAATGATAGCATTGGATGTTCCTTTTATTAAATTTTCCTCTACCTCTTCCTCCTTGAGCACCTCCTCTTCCTCTAGATCCTCTTGAAAAATTCTGATTTTGGCCCTTTCTCGAGCCTTTGTTGTTGTTACTACTACTGCTAGCACCATCGTTCTTTGAAATTTGCAATTGGGAAGCAAAAGCCTTCTCATTAACACTGGTAGATGTGTCCCTTATTCTATCCTCATGTGATGTAAGAGATCCAACCAATTCATCATAATCCATGGTAGCTGAATTTTTGCTTTCTTCTATGGAAATTAGTTCAATATTCCATCTTGGGGTTAGAGATCTCAATACCTTTTGTATTATTTGCTCTTGAGCAATAGATTCACCCAAAGTGGCCATTTTATGAGTCACATGTTTCACTCTCACATAGAAATCTCCCACACTCTCTGTCTCCTTCATCTTCAATTTCTCATATTCTCTTTTCAAGGATTGTAGCTTCACAACCTTGATCTGTTCATTACCATGGTAAGCATCTTTTAGAGTCTTCCAGGCCTCTTTTGCTGTTTGTGCATTAGCAATTCAAGGAAACAAGCTCTTATCAAGAGCCATATGAATGTGAAACAATGCCATTGCATTCTTCTTCTCAGCTTCTTTCTTCATTCTTCTATCATTAGGTTGGAGTGTATTCCAATCTGCAGGCTCTTCATATCCAAATTCAACAATCTCTCAAAAATCTTTCCCAATCAAAAAAGTCTTCATCTTGATTGACCAATATTAGTAATCAACTCCATCAAACTCTGGGATTTGCAAATTGTTTGCCATGCTGTTGTCTTCCAAACACATTCATCTTTGATACCAAATGTAGAATATGAACACCCAGATAATCTAATTTATAATGGCAAAGAAGACAAACAAACAAAAAAATAAACCTCCAACAATGAAGAAATAGAGTACGCTCTATTTTCTTAGAGCAGAATCAAACAACTTTTTTAGTACAGATTATACTATTCCAAAAAACCATTACACTCAATACCATTGCTGGTATATTTATTTAGAAAAAGAACTAATTAAAACTACTACCTAATCTCAAGTTCTATACGGCATCTTCAGCATGATTGCATACATTATTAAACATCAAATTTAGGAATTTGTATGACTACTAAAACAAAAATTACCAATAACCATGCAATCTAACAACTATGCATGAAAGTTCTAATTATAATAGTTGTGAATAGTGGTGGAACTAGAATTTTCTATTTTTGAGTAGCAGCACTCTTGGCATTAATGTTCACTTATGCGAACTTTGGAGAGTGTGACTTGCCAGCTCGGGTTCGCTTTTGTATTCATGAGATATGCTTTCCATTGAACAAAGAATGTTTCAAGAATAGAATTTGCAAAGACAACTCCTTCGATGAAAAGAATAAGTTTATGTTTGAGCTTAGTTCTCGATAGGTGAAGAAGCTCATTGAGTTATTTTGACATGGAAGGCCTCATGTTCTTGTCCCAATTGATCTGACACCCACATGAACACCATTTATGGAAGAGATGTGGAGAAATGAGTTATTGAGGCCCCATTTGGTTGCTCGAAGATGAGGGCCAAAATCGGGTTATCAGGGGTCAAACTAGGTTTTGCAAAAAAATATGAGCATTCGGTTGGTTAAAATTATAACTTGGTTTTCAATTACATCTTCCAATAAAAAGGTGGAATTCAAAATTAAAACTAGGTTTTGAATTTTATGACAGTTTTTTTAATAATATTGTGGGGTCCATGGTATATTCATCTTTCGTGTCAACCAAACGGACCATTGGCTTTCCAAACCAAAAAAACTAGGTTTTTGAAAACCTGGTTATGCCACAAAGTTATGAGAAAAGAAGTAATGAGAGAAAAACCATTGTGGATGGAAAGGGAAGGAGAGCTTCTATCGTACAAGTTGGAAACCTTGAAATTGAAGGCATGTGATCATCATGATCATAATCCACTACCATCTCCATATCCTCTTTATCATTCTAAATGGGATAGAGGTTTTTCTCCTCCTCCTACAACACATCCAGGTTTATATTCATTCAATCCTTCAACCTTTTTGGAAGTACAAGGAGATCAACTTTCTGCTACTATTGGTGTCACTGACTCTGATTACCAAAATAGATTACATGACTTTGCTTGTGCTTATGCACCTCGTTCGATTCCTCATGGTGGTAGCATTGATCATGCACATCATCATCACAATCCTCAGGCTCATCAACATCAACATCATCATCCTCACACTTATGTGCATCAACATCATAATAATTATGGTCATGCTCATCAACACCATAATTCTCAAGCTCATGCTCACTATCAAGCTCATGCTAATGCTTTAGCTCAAGCTCATGTTCATGCTCAAACTCATGCTCATGCTCATGCTTTCACTCAAGCTCAAACTCAAGTTCAAGTTTAGGCTCATGATCCTTTTGGAAGCTACTTTAGAAGGAATGGTGGTAGCAAGGATTTGCCAACTCTTACTGCTAGATTTTGGCAACCTTTTTCTGAAGTTTCTTGATACCGACCTTGATTTTAGTTGCTCCAAATTGCTAGGTTAATTTTAAACTTTATTTTTAGTATTATAGATGTAGTGTTATAGATGCATCAATGTGTGTGTGTGTGTGTGTGTGTGTGTGTAAATTACACTAAAATATTCAATGCTGCAATCGTTTGCCCTTGGAGCTAAATGCCCAGTTATAACACATGATGGATTGCAGAACGATCAAAAAATTGAATGCGGGTAGGCGAGTTTTCAAATTTGGAAATGAGGGGAAAAATATTTTTGGTAGAAGAAAAAAGGAATGATTTGTATTCATTTGAAAAATTAGTTGAAGAGATCAGGAGTTGCAAAGTAGAGCAAAGAAGGAAGAAGAAAGAAGTTGATCAGCAGATCTAGTCGTCAGAGTGTAGAGATAGAAGGAAGTTCATTTCATGCCTGCAGTTGCAAGTGTTTCTTCTTTGGTCATTCTGTAAGTTAGATGTTTGTTGAATTCATCCTGTGAAGCAGTAATTGCTCCAGGCACTATTGTATGCAGCCATTAGAGCTACAAGTTTAAAGTTTGAAGTTTTAGTGTTATTTTAGGGTTTTCTAGTTGAAGTCAAATGCTCCCAAATTTTGTAATAGTTTTGATCAAAGTTGAATAGCAAGCAAGCAGGCATACATGAATCCATTGTTCTTCCTCTATTTATTGCATTTGAGAAGTTTATTTTTGGAAGCTTCATATTTCAGCTCTTTCGTTTTAATGGTGGAAACATTCACATTGTAAGTCTCTCACTCAGTCTGGTCTTTGTCTTAGATATAACTCTGCAGTTATTGCCAAGCTCACTCAACATCCACTTCTATCAAGCTCCACCCTGCACTGGTGACCGAGCTCACTCGGCATTGCTCACTGCCAAGTTCACTCAACATCCATTTGTGCTGAGTTTCCCTTTGAGTGCTGAGTTCACTCAGTTCCTTCATGTGCCTAGCTCACTCGACACCCTCCTACCAACTTGGCTCCTTCACATGTTGAGTAAGAATTGAAACTCAACAATTGTTGTTGCCAAGTGAAATTTTAGGTTTGTGTTTTTAATTTTCACATTGTATCAAAGCTTTGAGGCCCCACATCCACAGTGAGTTAGGGAATTTGCTTTTTCTAGGATATTTGACATGGCAAGAGATGCAAGAAAGATATGGCAATAGCCATCGTCCTTCAATGGACAAAATTATGATACATGGGCAAAGAGGATGAAAATCATAATGGTTACAAATGATTTATGGGAGTTTGTGATAAATGGGTTCAATGATGTGACAGACCCAGCTTAGTATGTTGCCCTCACAAATCCACAAAAGACTTAGTTGAAAGAGTCAAGGAGAAAGGTATTAGAGTAAATAATTAATTTACTAATTATTTATTCTATTTACTTAAGCTTACTTAGGTAAATGCATTTATTTAATATTTTGTATTTAATGCATGTAGTAGTTAGTTGATGACAACATGGGAGTTTGTTCCCTTCTAGCATGTTCCACCTTTTGTGGATATGTGTTGAGTTGTCATCCTTATCTTCTACCACCTTCCAGCTTGTTCTACAAGCTTCCATGAGCTCTTTATAAGCGGGCTCTCTCATTGTATTTCAACACATCACTTCTCATTGTAAATACATTTCTTCTTGTGTTTGCACATATTGTCTCTCATGTCCATTTAGGGTTTTTCCCTTGCTCCATGCTCTTGCTCTTCTTGGCTTCTCTTTGATAGGTTCTCGCATGCAAGTGATCTTGGGCATCGTTGGAGTTGGCTTTCCTCAACTCCAACATCGTATCAGAGACTTCCTATTGTTGCTTCGTTGAAGAATTTTGAAGTCATGATTTGGAGTCATAGACCCTAGTTTATTTGTGGATTTTTTCTTCAAATCAGAGGATCGGTATTTTTTCAGAGCACATTTGGCCCAAATGGACATCACCATTGGATCTAGAAGGTCATTTGTAGTCAGGATTCATATAAAACTTATCGATTTTGGAGACAGAGCTCCAGGAGGCAAACATTTTTTGGTTGCAGGCACTTCTATATAGACTGTATAGACGATTTGGCATTTAAAAAAATTTAAAAAAATAATTTGCAGTGTGCACCACCGAGCGGCCACCACGTGCCACTTGGCGATCGCCTGTGCTTCACCTGCACCTCCCCAGTCACTGGCGGCCTGCTCCAACACATCTCCTCCTGGGGGCATTATTCTGATCTCTGCCCTCTGCCTATTTTCAGCTGTCGCCTCTCTTCTGCGAGTCGCTCCACCTGTTCTCTACTCTGCCCACCTCCGCTTGATGGTTCTGCAGTTCGCTACTCTGATGTTTTTTTCCTGCTCCGACTGCGGCCACCTTTGCCTCGTCATTTTCCAGCGGCGCACCACCTGTCACCGGTTTGCCTGTGTAGATATAGTGCCAACTCTATTTTTTTCTGCATAACCAGTGAGCGCCACGTGGCACATTTCCATGTGGCCCCTGCCACATCATCCATACATGCCACATGGTGCTGCCACGTGGCACTCTTTTTTTTTTGCTACGACAGTGGTTTAGCCATCAATTTTAAACTCACAGATTGTTGACGTCAGCATGAAGTCAGCACTTGCATCATCAGCCCTTACATGCACCTCTCCTATTTTGTTTTGGACCTACTTGTGGTTTTTTGGCCATAAATTTTGCATACAGAGGTATTTTTCCAATCCAAAAGAAGTGTTGAAAAGCTGGTTCTGAGATAGAGACATTGGTATAGGTATTTTTAGGTTTTGATGCATTTTCATTGTCTATTTTTTAGTCAAAGTCTGAAGTCCTATTTTTGACTCCGGTAAGCATACCTTTTGCATCCCATGCCCATTGTTTGAAAACTTTATATTTTTGGAAAGCTGGTTTTCTCACCTTTTCAGAAATGTAGTCCTTTTTCTTAGTTTTTGGTTCATGCTCTTTCTATCATAGTTTTGGCATTTTTTTCTATATGGTGAATTTTTTGAGTGTTTAGGCTCGAGGATCATTTTCCTAGAATAGATTCTCTTGTTTTTAGCTGTACTTTCTTTTTTTACAGCTTGTTTTTAGTTTTGATCATTGTAGCTATCATTTTGAAGCACTTTTTTGTATCGCACTAAGATAAAGTGCTATTTTTGCATTTCAGGGATCATGAACGTTGTTTTGAGTCAGTTGTACATGCACTATTTTCATAAAGCACCATGGGGGGATTATTGTTTCCTATTTTAGGCATTCTCCCTTTGTCAAGTGAGTGCCCCTTCCACGACATTAGCCCCATGCTGAGTCAGTTAGACCATGTCTTTATAGGTTTCTGTACCTCTTTTCCTCTCTCCTCGTTCTTGGTTTATTTGTAGGAGACTTTGGCCCAACTTCTTAGTTGCCTTTCATCACACCCCATCTGCATTAAGGGGGGGTTATGTGTCATGTCCCCTTTTCAAATAATTAAAAATAATAATCTTTGCTAAGGCAGGCAGGCCCAAAAAGGCAAAGTTTCAGCAAAAGAAGATAATCTTTGGAAGTGAATGGACTAATAGATGAAAATTATTATTAAAATATGTTTTATTAACCCCTCTTGGATGTGAGTTAGGGTTATGCCCTCTTTTAAGGGGTTTGGAGGCATTTTGGGTTAATTCCAGAACTTGATTTTTGCTCATTTCTTTGTTGTTCTTCAGAGGCTGCCAAACCTGTGGAGAAGGAGACCCAAAAATGAGAGTTTGCAGGTTTTCAAGAAGGCTAAGGATGGGAGTTTGAAGCCATTCCATGTGCATGCTCATACAGAGTCTGCCTTTGTGCTGAACAGTGTAGAATTGTGGATTTTCGAGTGTGTTTTTGTAAGAGTTTGGTGTTTTCGGTTGAGTATTTCATATCAGTTTGGGTTGTTGCTGTATATCAGATAATTAGATGTTAAAATAGATCTAAATATATTTATTTGGTCATGATTATACTTCTATGATAGATTATCATTGCTTTTGTGGTGTTTCCAGCTATTTTGTGTTATCTTTAGGAGCTCGATGAGCATCGTTTTTGCCCTCCATTTGGGAGCTGTTGTGTAAATGTTATACAGATCTAAAAATTTCATTTTGTAGGCTGTTATGCTTCTGAAATTTCTATAAAAAAATTCTACTTTTAGATTTGTTAATAATATGTGAAGCTATGAAGTTTTTGGCACTATTTTCGGCATACCCGATTTGGAGCTTATTAAGAAATTGGTAGATCTTTGAAATATTGGTTGTTTGATCTTAAAGATCTAATTAGAGGTTTGAAATATCATAAAAAATTAGTAAAGGAACATTTTAGTGGTATCAGAGCTATGATCTCGCCAATCTAAGGGTTTGTAGAAGTTTGCATGTCAGTTTTGACAACTACCCAAATCTTGCATGTCATAATTTATGGTTGCATGTTGCTTCTAATCAGCTGCATGTAAAAACCTATGGTTGCATGCTACTTCTAATCATTTTCATGTTAGTTCTTGGTGTTTGAAGAAGTTATAACCTATTGGGGTTACACTCTACTTTATCTAGAATGGACAGGTATAGTACAAAGTCTCAGAGGACACGATCTTGGACAATTGCTATCCAGAGTCAGAATAGTAGAAAGGATGGTTATTTAGACATTCAAGATAAACTTAGGAAAATAAGCCATGACATGTCTGAACAGTTGGTTGAGCACCATCGTATGATGAATGACATGTTGTCCAACCTAGCTAAGGTGGATAAGTTGACTGAATTTCTATTTGGCAAATTTTCTCATAGGGCAGATGACACAATTACCAAGAACTTGCATGAGGAGTTTGAGAAACTAGCTTATAGCCAGGTAGAGGTCTTAGATGCTACTCTGCCACAAGGGGTAGTGGGTTAAGATGATGATTATGAGGATTTTTTTGTGCATGATGGTGAGATACCTCATAGAGATGAGAAGACATTGAGAATTCATGACTCTACTGAGAAAGAGTACCAGGCACAATTAGATGCTTCATCACATGAGGTTGAGGTTGGTAGTACTTCACATTATTTGTATAGCCAGCTGAAAGTGAACAAAGATAGTATTGTGACTTCATTATCTCATCATGACAGGTATGTGGAGTTAGTTGGTATTGGTCATATTACTCAAGTGAGGAGATTGGTTGAGTTACCAGCTGATTCTAGTTTACAGATATGGACTCGAGATTGTTATATTGGCATTTGGGATTCAGTTGATTGGAGATCTTTAATACTTTTTGGTAGCAGTGTTTGTTTGGGTGCTATCATGTATTTGATTAGCAGATTGCATGGTGTTGTCTTTTCTTGTGCCAGCAGCTTGTTCGATGTTGGTATTAGTTTTTATACATGGGTGTTGGGCTTTTTTCATATATCTAGTCGACCATACTTGCTAGAATGTGTTGATGATCTTTCATATTTAGCAGTGTGTATAGATGAGTCCCAAGATCATATTGGCATTTATGACATCCAGGAGGATGCAGTGGGCAGTTTTGAAGACTTAGTTTCCTTGGCAGTTTCTTCTGGTATAGAGGAGTTGGACAGCAGTGCTACAATTTTTGATACTCCGTATGTTGATATGAGCTTTGGAGTTGATTGACAAGATATGGATGGTAATACTCTAGAGACTAGTAACTTTGAGGATACTCCTTTAGACAATGCATTAGAGGAGTTTTTTAGGAGACAATCTAGCCAGTGCCATCATGTGTCAAATCAGTTGAGAGTTAGTGAGCGATACATTGCTATCAATTGCCAGCATTTTGATGCTACTCATCAAATGTTAGCAGTTTATGGATGGGGTTCTCCTACTAGTGATGAGCATGAAGGCATTTATCTTTCCTTGATAGAGATCCACTCTTTATGGGAGGCTATTCAAATTTTGAGAGAGAATTATATGCAATTGGTAGCCGACAGAGATTATCTTATGGAGTGGGGGAGTATAGCATATGATGCATTATTGGCCAAGGAAGATGAGGTGAGTGAGCTTACTCAGCAAGTCAAGGTGACTTTTGAGATTCTTGAGAGTACACAATTGGCTTTCAAGGAGTCACAATTTTATTTGACTAAGGTGACCATGGAGTTGGAGCAACTACAATCTTTACCAAACTCTGTATAGTCACAAACTGTGGTGTCTAGTGATCTGAGGATGTCTATGGTCGAGATTGTCAGAGACAGTGGAGATGGGGATGCATCCATCCTTGATACTAACATTGGCATATCGGGTTCATTCCCACTAGAGTCAAGTTTAGTTGAGTTGGGTGCTACAACAAATTGTTGTGGTATGCCTAACATGGTGGTGACCTTTAGTACTAATGGCACAGAGACTAGATATGTTGTATCAAAGATCATGTGTGATGTTGGTGAGCCGGCAGTTGGCAAGGTTCCTGCTAGTAATATTACTCCCTTGGCAATGTCTCTAGAGGTAGTAGTCAATTCCAACTTGGTTAGTGATCGATTGCAATTAGTTTCATCTGGATTGCAGTCTAAGACACCGACTAAGATTGGCACATTCTATCAACACTACACTATGAGTTATGCTCATCAATTCACCTTTGATGACCATGTTGATGAGATGATGATACAGAGATGTAC
Source organism: Cupressus sempervirens (assembly GCA_028749045.1). Lineage (NCBI taxonomy): Eukaryota > Viridiplantae > Streptophyta > Pinopsida > Cupressales > Cupressaceae > Cupressus > Cupressus sempervirens. The sequence continues at coordinate 231,394,347 of CM053784.1, forward strand.
TTTGGTTCCTAGTGCTTATCATCAATTATGGGATAGTTTGACACCTTGGGATGAGATTTGTGATGGGCACGACATGGCAATAGGTTTTGCAATTGACATCTTGATAATACATGACTTAGAGCAGGAGTTTTGGAGTGATGCTTCAGCAGGTGTTGTTATTGATTCTACTCCTTTGGCTATGGAATCTCCTAACTTAGCTGGTGATCAGTCACAGTGAGTTGTATCACTTGTTTATGGTGAGCTATTGACTGAGGTTGGTTTTTTTTATCAACATTATATTGCAAGGTATGTACATTAGTTAGCATTTGATCCTTGTGTTGAGGAGTTGATGGCAGGGAAATTTGGTTTGGGTTCCATTTCTTGCTCTTTATCTTGTAATGTCTTTTCACCATCAGCAGTGCATGGGAGTTATGGTAATGAGACAGTGGCTAGTGATTTGTAGAGTTGTGTTGACTACAAGAGTTGTATAGTGTGTGGATTCTCCATACTTGGTACAGTTTCATTCGAGAGCGTTCACCATTGTTGTAGAGTTGGATTATACATTCTGTATAGGCCAGTGGGATGCATTGATGGTATGCACTATGTTGGTAGTTTGATTTGTCCACATTACTTGGGTTTTGATGTTCTAAGAGTTTTTGTCTCATGGGTTTTCAACTATGGCAGTGGTGATTTTGGAGTTTGGTTCAGTTGTAATTGTCAATTTGATTATGGATTCCTCTTGGTGATATTGCAGAGGATATTGCTAGAGCCTATGTTAATTGGTAGTAGTATAGTTCATGAATAAATTTGGGATCTAGGTGGATTGATTGGTTTATTGTTCAGCCATTTCTTGAGGACAAGCAATATTTGGGAGGGGAGGACTTGTCATGTCCCCTTCTCAAATAATTAAAAATAATAATCTTTGCTAAGGCAGGCAGGCCCAAAAAGGTGAAGTTTCAGCAAAAGGGGATAATCTTTGGAAGTGAATGGACTAATAGATAAAAATTATTATTAAAATATGTTTTATTAACCAATCTTGGATGTGAGTTAGGGTTATGTCCTCTTTTAAGGGGTTTGGAGGCATTTTGGGTTGATTCCAAAACTTGATTTTTGCTCATTTCTTTGTTGTTCTTCAGAGGCTGCCAAACCTGTGGAGAAGGAGACCCAATAATGGGAGTTTTTAGGTTTCTAGGAAGGCTAGGGATGGGAGTTTGAAGCCATTATATCTGCATTCTCATACAAAGTTTGTCTTTGTGCTGAACAGTGCAAATTTGTGGATTTTCGAGTGTGTTTTTGTAAGAGTTTGGTGTTTTCAGTTGAGTATTTCATATCAGTTTGGGTTGTTTTTTTATATCAAACATTTAGATGTTAAAATAGATCTAAAAATATGTATTTTTTCATTATTATACTTCTATGATAGATTATCAGTGCTTTTGTGGTGTTTCTAGCTATTTTGTGTTGTCTTCAAGAGCTCGATGAGCATTGTTTTTGCCCTCCATTTGGGAGTTGTTGTGTAAATGTTATATAGATCTGGAAATGTCATTTTGTAGGCTTTTATGCTACTGAAATTTCTATAAAAAATTTCAACTTTCAAATTTGTTAATAATATGTGAAGCTATGAAGTTTTTGGCACTATTTTCGGCATACCCGATTTGGGGCTTATTGAGAAATTGGTAGATCTTTGAAATATTGGTTCTTTGATCTTAAAGATCTGATTAGAGGTTTGAAATATCATAAAAAATCAGTAAAGGGAAATTTCATTATGTTGTTGTTCTAATGCATCTGTGGTTTGATGGTTTGATTGTGTGAACTATGTATTCAATGGTTGATCCTATATACAAGGCGATTGCAGTGGCTGGCTACCTATGCATTTCAGTGAGATGGATCATCTACCATATAGACATGCTCAGTTCATGCCTTCTTCTTCTATGGAGGTTCTTTAGATCATTAGTTTGACAAATTTGTAACTTCTTCATGCTTTAGTGATGTTTCTTCATGATCACTTCTTGTTCCTGTTTTAGGGGACAATTTCCCTAGTTGGAGACTTCTTCAATTCTTCACTAGGTTATTACCTCTTTTTGGGGGAGGGTTTTTCCCATGTGGTTTTCTCTCTTTCCCCACTTTCAGAGGTTTCATTTTCTTGCATTGTACTTAGGTACCTAAAATGGCCTCATTGCCAGGACCCATTCTGCATTCATCTTAGTTTTGTGAGCTTAAGGCATTTCCCTAAGTTGCACTTAAGGGGGGGTGTTAGAGTAAATAATTAATTTACTAATTATTTATTCTATTTACTTAAAATTACTTAGGTAAATGCATTTATTTAATATTTTGTATTTAATGCATGTAGTAGTTAGTTGATGACAACGTGGGAGTTTGTTCCCTTCTAGCATGTTCCACCTTTTGTGGATATGTGCTGAGTTGTCATCCTTATCTTCTACCACCTTCTAGCTTGTTCTACAAGCTTCCATGAGCTCTTTATAAGCGGGTTCTCTCATTTTATTTCAACACATCACTTCTCATTGTAAATACATTTCTTCTTGTATTTGCACATATTCTCTCTCATGTTCATTTAGGGGTTTTCCCTTGCTCCATGCTCTTCCTCTTCTTGGCTTCTCTTTGACAGGTTCTTGCATGTAGGTGATCTTGGGTGTCTTCGGAGTTGGCTTTCCTCAACTCTAACAAAAGGATGCTAAGGCATTAAGTCTAATTGAGGCAGCAATGACACATATAGTTTTCCCCAAGATTGTAACAACAAATTATCAAAAAGAAGCATGGGATATACTTGAGATGAACTTCAAGGGGACTAATAAAGTTAGAGTAGTAAAGTTACAGATGATTAGAAGGGAGTTTGAGAACCTTTAGATGAGGGACAATGAACCTATTGTAGAGTTTAGCTCACAGATTTCTATTTTGATAAACAAGCTCAAATCAAATGCAGAAGAATATGATGAGCAGAGAATTATAGAGAAAATATTGAGGAGTTTACCTCAAAAATATGACAATCTTTTCATGACCATAGAGGAAGCAAAAGAACTCACCACATTGACCATGGATGAGTTGATGGGAACTCTTCAAACCCATGAGCACCAGATAAATAGGTTAGCAATTACTTCCCAAGAGCAATCTTTCAAGGCTCAAGAGAATTCAAGAGTCAGGGGGAGAGGTAGAAATAGCTCCAGTAGAGGCTCAAGAAATAGAGGTCATGGAAGGAATGGTCAAAGAAATGCTGGAGCAGAAAGCTTAGGAAGAGCAAGCAACCAAGAGGGAGCAATCACCTTTGAAAATAACTCTAGAGGAGGTAAGAAGAATTACAACTCCAATAAGAATAATATTGAATGCTACTACTATCATAAGTATGGACATTATGCAAGTGAATGCTAGAAGAAACAAAGTGATTAGTCAAAGCAGAGTGCTAATGTGGCTGATGTAAATATGGGAAATGCAAACAATCCCACTGCCTTCATCATGTGTAATATTGGTGAAGAAGGAAGCCGTGGGGTATGGTATTTGGATAGTGGATGTAGCAACCACATGAGTGGTAATGAAAGTCTATTCTCTTTCATTGATAAGACTTTTAAGTCTAAAATTAAAATGGGAAATAATAGAACCATTCCCATAGTGAGAAAATGATCTATCATGGTTTGCACCAAGCAAGGTGAGAAGAAGGAAATAAAAAATGTGTATTTTTCCCCTGGTATGAAGCACAACTTGATGAGTATTGGACAACTCAATCAAAATAGATATATAGTGTTGATGGAAAATGACAAGTGTGTCATTCATGAGAAGGATGGGAGTAATAGGTTACTTGTAGCAATCCAAATGAAAAAGAACCAGATGTTTCCATTGAGAATAGAGACATATTTCTCTTCTCAAGTTAATGTTGCACCTCCCAAGTATGCATGTACAATAGTACACCAACAATCAACTCTTAGAAGCATGATTAAAGATCTCTCCAACCTTTGGCATCTCAGGTATGGACATCTTGGCTTTGTTGGCTTAAATTTGTTGTCCAAAGAAAGAATGGTAGATGGTTTTCCAAGAACTGTAAATTCATATGACAAGTGTGAGGCTTGCATATTGGGTAAGCAACATAGGTTTCCCTTTAATTCTAGAAATTATAGAAGGGCTAGAGCACCATTAGAATTGGTGCATTCTGATTTGGTAGGCTCTATGCAAACTACTTCTATTGGGGGGAGTACTTATTTTATGATATTCATAGATGACTTCAGTTGTAGGATGTGGATGTATTTTTTGAAGAACAAATCTGAAGCATTTGATAAATTTGTAGAATTTAAAGCCCTAGCTGAAAAAGAATGTGGACACTATATTAAGGTCCGTCCTTAGATTAGATAGAGGAGGGGAGTATACTGCCAATATGTTTGTAAATTTTTGCAAGAAAAATGGCATAAGAAAAGAGTTGACAGCTAGTTATACTCCATAGCAAAATGGAGTAGTTGAGAGGAAGAATATGACCATTATTGAAATGGCAAGAAGCATGATGAAAGGAAAAGGACTCCCAATTGAATATTGGGGAGAAGCTATAACAATAGTAGTATACTTGATAAATAGGTGTCTTGCAAAATTAGTTCCTGATAAGATTCCTCTTGAGGCTTGGTCAAGGGGCAGATGGATAGTTGAGCACTTGAGAGTGTTCAGATGTGTAGCATATGCAAATGTGCCTAAGGAACAAAGGAAAAAATTGAATGATAAAGGTGTGAAGTGCATATTCATAGGATATAGCTCAGAATCAAAGGCCTATATGCTGTATGATCCAATTAACAAGAAGATCATCATTTCAAGAGATGTGGAGTTTCTTGAAAATTAGTCATGGGATGGCTCAGTAGATGAATCCTCAAGCACTTCAAGTAAAGTGCCTACTATTGAAGAGGAAGAAGATGACATTGGTGATCAACATGAAGATGGAGCAGAAAACATAGATTCTAGACAAAGCCAAATAGGGAAGCAACCCTTAATATGCTGAGCAACAACTCCTAGCACTTCAAGACAGCCCTGAGCTAGTGTCCAAAATAGTAGCAGCAACAATACTGAAAATTTAGATCCCACTCTCACCTCCCTATTGCCAAGAAAGACCAAGAGTCTAAGGGAGATGTACCAAGATGAAAGGTATGAAGAAGATTATGATGAGATTGTAAATTTTTCATTTTTTTCTCATAGTGATCCAATTTATTTTGAGGAAGCTATGAAAGAGGAGAAATGGTGTAATGCCATGGATGAGGAAATAGATGCTACTGAAAGGAATGAGACATGGGAGTTAACTACATTGCCTCCCACGAAACAAGTAATTGGAGTAAAATGGGTATACAAGACCAAGTGCAATGCTAAAGGAAAAATAGATAAGCATAAGGCACGTTTAGTGGTCAAGGAGCACAAGCAACAGTATGGAAAAGATTATGATGAGACATATGCCCTAATTGCAAGAATGGAAACTGTATGTGTTGTCATAGCAATTGCAGCCTAGCACAAAATGGAAGGTATATCAAATGTATGTGAAGTCCACTTTCCTAAATGGTGTGTTGAAGGAAGAAGTGTATGTGGAATAGCCACCTAGTTATGAAATTGTAGGTAAAGAAAACAAGGTGTATAGATTGAAGAGAGCTCTATATGGGCTCAAACAAGCTCCACATGCATGGTATAGTAAGATTGACTCATATTTGAAGAGTAATGGCTTTAGAAACAGTGATGGTGAGCCCACTCTTTACATCAAGGTAGAAAATGGTAATGTGCCAATTGTTCTCTTGTATGTTGATGATTTAATTTTTACTGGAAATGATAATTTCCTAATTGGTAAGTTCAAAGAGGCTATGAAAAATGAATTTGAAATGATAGACCTAGGTCTCTTGAAATACTTTCTAGGCATAGAAGTAAAACAAATGCATGATGGCATTTTCATCTCTTAAGAAAAATATGCAAGGCAAGTCTTGGAGAGATTAAAAATGTAGAACAATAAGGTAGCCCCAACACCAATAGTAGTAGGTTTGAAGTTGAGAAAGGAAGATTGCAGCAAAAGAGTGAATCCAACACTATATAAGAGTGGTTGGAAGTTTGATGTATTTAACTGCAACTCAACCAGACATAATGCATGCAGTAAGTTTGATTTCTAGATTTATGGAAACACCAAAGGATTCCCATTGGCAAGTGGGAAAGAGGATCCTAAGGTATGTGAATGGTACCAAGGGATTTGGAATTTTGTATACTGCAGAAAATGATTTCAAGTTGGTGGGTTATATATATATAGTGATTGGGCTTGAAGTCTAGATGATAGGAAGAGCACTGCCAGATACATGTTTCATCTGGGATCAGATGAAATTTTATGGACATTCAAGAAACAACCTATTGTTGCTCAATCTACAACAGAGGTTGAATACATAATAGCAAATGTAGCAGCATGTCAAGCTGTTTGGTTAAGGAGGGTCTTGACAGATTTGAATGAAAGGTAAGAGGATGGAACCATAATTTATCGTGACAACATCTCATCAATTGCATTGTCTAAGAATCCAATCTTCCATAGACAAAGCAAGCACATAAAGATCACATATCACTTCATCAAAGAGTTGGTGGAGAATGGGGATATCAAAATAGAATTTTGTAAGTCTAAGCAATAGCTAGCAGACATATTTACTAAGCCATTAGGCATTGGAACCTTTGTACACCTAAGAGAGAGTCTTGGTGTAGTTGATTTGGATCAGTAGTGATCCTTGTTTGTTTGTCTTGGGACAAAGGGAGAGTGTTGAAATATTTAATGCTACATTCATTTTCTCCTGGAGTCAAATGCCCACCTGACAGATTGCAGAACAATAAAAAAATTGAATGTGAGTAGGTGAGTTTTCAAATTTGGAAATGAGGGTAAAAATATTTTTCATAGAAGACAAAAGGAATGATTTGTATTCATTTGAGAAATCAGTTGAAGAGATTAGGAGTTGTAGAGTAGAGCAAAGAAGGAAGAAGAAAGAAGTGGATCAACAGATCTAGTCATCAGAGTGCAGAGATAGAAGGAAGTTCATTTCATGCCTATAGTTGCATGTGTTTATTCTTTGGTCATTCTGTAAGTTAGTTGTTTGTTGAATTCATCCTGTGAGTAGTAATTGCTCCAGGCACTATTGTATGCAGCCATTAGAGTTGCAAGTTTAAAGTTTAAAGTTTTAAGGTTATTTTAGAGTTTTCTGGTTGAAGTTGAATGCTCCTAGATTTTGTAATAGTTTTGATCAAAGTTGAATAGCAAGAAAGTAGGCAAACATGAATCCATTGTTCTTCCTCTATTTATTGCATTTGAGAAGTTTATTGTTGGAAGCTTCATATTTCAGCTTTTTGGTTTTAATGGTGGAAACATTCAAATTGTAAGTCTGTCACTCAGTCTAGTCTTTGTCTAGGATATAACTCTACAGTTATTTTCAAGCTCGCTCAACTTCCACTTCTACCGAGCTCCACCCTGTAGTGGTGACCGAGCTCACTCGACATTGCTCACTGCCGAGTTCACTTGGCATCCAATTGTGTTGAGTTTCCCTTCGAGTGTTGAGTTCACCCAGTTCCTTCATGCACCAAGCTCACTTGACACCCTCCTACCCACTCAGCTCCTTCAAGTGTCGAGTAAGAACTAGCACTCGACAATTGTTGTTGCAAAGAGAAATTTTAGGTTTGTGTTTTTAATTTTCACAAATTGTACTCCAAAAGATTTCTAAGAAGTTGCAATTTGTGGTTTATTTTACTTCATTAATGAAGTATTTTGAAATATTTTTATGTATTTTAATGAATTTATGGGCCATCTAAATATACTATATTGATATTCAATACAGTAAAGTTATATGTAGAAAATAAAATTCAACCCAAAGAGAAATAAATAGTGTGGTATAGAAAAGAGTTTATGATAGTTCTGAGTATTTATTTACTTTATATATGTTAAGAATCTTAATGTAGTTTTTTGTATTTTAGTATTGTAACAATAATAAATGACAAAGGGACTAAGAAAAGATATAAACAATATTGTCAAAAAATCTTGTTTAAACTCTATAGTAGATATTATTTTCTCATATTTATTTGCATCCATTAACATAATAATTATAAAAATTGAACTATATAGAGCCTCAAAGATAGATAATATTCTTGAAATCTATATAGAGCTATCTACTCTTAATACATTTTAGAATATGTCAAAGATCACATCATTGATTGATCTACCAAACAAAAATACAATCCCAAGATTCTAGTGAATTGATTTCATACTACATAGACATGAGATAGTAAAGATGTTGGAAATTTTCTTCTATGCTCAAGAAAGTATATCACTAATTGAAGTAGAATGAAATAGTATGAAATAGTATAAATACTAAAAAGTAATTATTATCCTGAAATCTTCTAAACTTTGAGAATTATAAAGTTTTTTTCCTTAATTAGTATTCTAAAATTAATTTAAAAATGTATACTCCTTCAAGAATCCCTAACAAAGATATTCATGAATCCCTTTCATGTTGATTTAAAATCAGTTTAGTGCTTTAAAATTCACAAATAAATTATTTAGAATTCATTTCTCTATAGAAGGCACCTTCTATTGTTTTACTATTGATTAGAAGGGCATCATAACTCTAATATATTACATCACCTTGTATAAGAATAGTGTAGCCTCTCTTTCTTAATGTCCATAAAAGATTGATCTCTTATGATATATTATTCATTACTTCATGAAAGAATAACTTCAAAAATATTTTAACAGTCACCTCTTTCTAATGGAGTCATGGCAATTTATTAGCCTATTATTGTAGCATGCTCTATTAGAGTAATAAATTACTGCCTTGGTTTATTTAACCATTTTGTTACACCATGTATCTTTTTTATTATCAGATTCATGCCTTTAGAAGTAATGCACATCACATTCACTCCTATTATTCAAACATGATGTATCATTGGTAAATCATTATTTTGTTATGATGATGATGAGATTATTTTAAATATTATGTATTGACGGTTATGTCAATGTGTAATAGATTGATGATTTCAATTCTAATGTTGATCTTTCCCATATAATTAAGATGAACATATATATATATATATATATATATATATATATATATATGTATGTATGTATGTATGTATGTATGTATGTATGTATGTATGTATGTATGTATGTATGTATGTATGTATGTATGTATGTATGTATGTATGTATGTATGTATATACATATATATATACATATATATACATATATACATACATACATACATACATACATACATTTATACATACATATACATATATATACATATATACATATAAACATATATATATATATATATATATATACATATATATTGTTGGATAATGTTGTCCTTGATGTCACACAAATGTCATATCAGTCATTAGTCTCAAGTTCACCGAGCTCAGACAGTCTGCAATGCAATTTACAATACCAACCGAGCTCACTCGGTCATCAAAGAAAATGTGGAAGACAATGTTAACCAAGCTAACTCAGTCAATGAAGGAAATGTGAAAAGCCAGTGTTAACCGAGATTCACTCGGTCTCCAAAGGTTAGTTTCCATTGAGCTCACTCAGTCATCAAATGAATTATGGAAAACTCAGTGTTAACCGAGCTTCACTCGGTCTCCAAAGGTTAGTTTCCATCGAGCTCACTCGGTTATCTCAGGAAACTCAGTAATTACCAAGTTCTCCTGGTGATTGATGGTTTGTCACGAAGTTCACTATATCAATCAAGCTCAGTTGGTTAACATAGGAATTATTTTTTGAACAAAGTTCACTGTGCAGGGTCGGCTAGTATAGGGATTTGCTAATTAATTACTTTTAGCTGACTATTGTAATTGTTTGTTTTAGTCAGTGATTTGAGCCGACTAAGATAATCTGAAAGGTATATATGGTCATTCAAGTTATGAATTAAAGTGTGTGATTATGAAAAAGTTATGAATGTGAATTATAGTATGAAGAGGAAAATGTTGAGAAAAGTCTAATGGAGGATCAGATGTGTTAAAGGAGCTGCAAAGTTGTATTTGATCAGTAAGAATCTAGTCAAGCATAACAGAGATCTGCAATCAGCAAAGATAAGTTGCAGATTATATCAAGTCATTTCATTGCTGCTTTCTAACCATTGTAATAGTATATTCAAAATCTCCTAAAAAAGTTAGTTTAACAGCCATTCAATAAATCCTCTAACAAGGTGACAGTTCAGTTGAATTGTTCTAAAGACCTCTAGCAAGGCCACTCCTAACAGGGTGATTAAATCCTTTAATAGGGTCACACATAACAGTGTGTTTTTGTAATCTTTAACAAGGTTGGCTCCTAACAAGGCTCACTTTAGAAGAGTGAAAAAGTTACACTGGTGGTTTTTCCCATATTGGGTTTCCACGTTAAAACTGGTGTTTCTTGTGTTCTTAATTGCTAAATCACTTTGTGCATGATATCATATTAGTTCTTAATATTTATCATTTGCTGCATTATCAAGTTTCAACATTTTATTAATCAGATCAAAGGTATATTCAGACATCTTAGGGACTATGGAAAGTTTTTGTAGTAACTGATTCACCCCCTCCCCCTCTCAGTTACTCTATTCTCATTTCCAACAATTGGTATCAGAGCTTTTGGTGCTTGCAAGAAAAGATTTCAAGGATCTAAGCCTAAGATCAAGATGTCTTACAAAAGAGAAATTCCAAAACTCAACAGAGATAACTTCTCCACATGGCAAGGATTGATGAGACTTCATCTGGCTACTGTTGGTGATACTGGACTAAAATACCTTGAAGAAAAATATGAAGAACCTCCTGGCACATTGTCTATCAATGATATTGCTTAAAAGAAGACTCACAACAATATGATGATAGACATAGCATCCGCTCTCAGTTATGAAGAATTTGATGACATTAAGGACTGCACAACTGCCTTTGAGATGTGGAACAAGCTGAAAGAGATCTATAGAGGAGATGATAATGTAAGAAGAGCAAAAGCAAAAAGTCTAAGAGGACAATTTGATCAAATGAGGATGAAAGAGGATGAAAACATTGCAAAATATGTTTAAAGAGTTAAAGCATGTGTGAGTGCAATCAGAGCATCTGGAGGTGATATCAAAGGAGAAACAGTTATAAGCAAAGTTCTCAGAACCTTGCTTCTTGTTTATGCAATCAAAGTTTCTGCAATTCAGGAAAGAAGGTGTGAAGCAAATCATCAGATAAATCTTGAGGCCATAGTTGGAAGACTAACAGCATTTGAACTAGATAACTTTGACAACTATGTTCCAGCCTCCAAAAAAATTGAATCAACATTTCAAGCCAAGCTCTCACTCAAAGGGAAAAACAAAAAGGAGAAGGAATCTCAATCAGAAAGTGAAGATGAATCAAGCCAAAGTTCAGACAAAAAGTGATCTCAAATTGATTGAAACTCTACTAGCAAGAAAATACTCTAGAAGCAGAGGAAAATACAAAGGTAAAGTTCCTCTAATTTGTTTTTCTTGTGAATAAATTGATCATATTGCAGCAAGGTGTCCAAACAAGCAAAACAATGACGAAAAGAAAGATTACAAATGGAATGGCAAGAAAGACTTCAAAACATCCAAGAACAAAGGTAAGAAATCATGCTTCATGGCTGAAAATTCTAAAGATTCTGATAATAGTGAGGATGAAATTGTTTGTATTGTCATTAAAGATGATTCTAGCAGTGATGAGGAAGATAAAATGGCACTTGTCTCTCATGTAAGTAAGAATGATACATGGATTATAGATAGTGGTTGCTCACATCATATGACTGGTGATAAAATTAAGTTTGATCAGTTTGAAGACTATGATGGTGGTAGTGTAAGGTTTGGTAATAATGAACCTTGTTTCATAAAAGGAAGAGGAAGAATCTGTCTAACCAAAGAACTTGTATGTAATAATGCCTATTGGGTTGAAGGTCTTAAACATAATTTGCTAAGTGTGGCATAGTTACTCAATACTGGATTCAAGGTGGAATTCATGCATGGAAAAGCAAGACTGTTGAATGAGCAAAGAAAGCTGATAGGATCTGGCACCCAAACTACAGGTAACTTGTTCTATCTAGAACTTGGTGAATGCTCATGTTTTATTGCTCAAATTGAAGAAAGTTGGTTATGGCATAAAAGGTTGTGTCATGTCAATTTTGATAACCTGATAAAAATAAGAAAATTCAAAAAAGTAAGAGGCATTCCTAACATTAAGAAACCTGAGGTTGGACTATGCAAGAATTGTCAGATTGGTAAAATCGGAAAGACTAGTTTTAAAAGTAAGAACTATCAGTCTGAAGATATATTGGAAATTGTGCATACTGATCTATGTGGACCCATTGGAATAGAAAGCTATACTAGAGAAAAGTTTTTCATTCTTTTTGTTGATGACTACTCAAGAATGATGAATGTCATGTATCTAAGGAACAAATTAGAAGCATTTGAGAAATTCAAATGGTATTTAGCAAGAGTAGAAAAAGAAATAGGAAAAGGACTAAAATGTTTAAGGTCAGATAGAGGTGGTGAATTCATCTCACATGAATTCAACAACTTTTGCATTGAAAAAGGTATTAAAAGATAGGTCTCAACACCAGGAACTCCTACACAAAATGGAATAGCTGAAAGAAAAAATAGATCCATTATGGTTTGTGCAAGAACCTTGATGATAGAAAAGAAGGTTGCTATCAAATACTAGAAGGAAGCCATCAGCACTGCAGTTCATACCTTAAATTGAGTACAATTGAAGAAGGACTCATTCAAAACTCCCTATGAATTATGGTATGGCTACAAACCCAATGTAAGTTATCTAAAAGTATTTGGAAGCAAACGTTATATTTTGAAAGAACAAAGAAAAGGAAAATTTGATGTAAAAGGTGATGAAGGAATATTTTTAGGATATTCTTGCAAAAGCAAAGCATATAGATGTTTAAATCTATCCACTCACAAAGTTATAGAAAGTGCACATGTGAAAGTTGATGAGTTTGCAGACAAATCTGAAAAAGAAAACAAAAGGGTACCTGAAGATTACAAAAGATTTGTTTACATTGAACCAGATACTATACCAAGCATATCGTTCACTCAAGAATCCTCAACTCCCGAGTCATCAGTAACCGAGCTGCAAAAAGTTCAAACTGAGCCACAACAACATTCAGACACTACTGAGCAAGTATCTACTGAGTCTGAAGCACTTGAGCCAATTCTTACCAAACCAGAATAGCCTGAACATGAAATTGAAGCACAAGGAGATAGCAATGAAACTCATTTAAGAGGCAAAGAACCTATATTAGCTAAATATGTCAGAAGGCATCATGCACCAAATTAGATCATTGGAGACAAGTCTGAAGGAACTTTGACAAGAAGCAAACTGAAAAATACTTGTTTACTTGCTGATTTTGAACCTAGAAGCATTAAAGATGCATTAACAAATGATAGTTGGATTGAGGCAATGAACGAGGAAATAGAACAGATAGAGAAGAACAAGACATGGACTCTAGTACCCAGGCCTAAAAATAAGAATGTAATTGGAACCAAGTGGGTATTCAGAAACAAGTTGACTAAAGATGGTAAAGTATCCAAAAAGAAAGCCATATTGGTATGCAAAGGATACTCTCAAGAAGAAGGCATAGATTATGGAGAAACCTTTGCTCCTGTTGCAAGATTGGAACGAGTTAGAACCTTACTTGCATATGCTGCTCACAAAGGATTAAGAGTTTATCAGATGGATGTCAAGTCAACATTCCTCAATGGAATATTAGATGAAGAGGTTTACATTGAACAACCTGAAGGCTTTGTTGATCCAAATAAAAGGGACATGGTCTGCAAATTACACAAGGCACTATATGGTCTAAAACAAGCCCCTAGAGCATGGTATGAAAGATTACATAACTATCTTATTCAGATTGGTTTTCAAAGAACTAATGATAATAGTAGCTTGTATATAAAGGAAGGACCAGATAATAAGATTGTCTTGGTAGAAATATTTGTAGATGATATTGTTTTCACAGGGCATGATGATCTTTGCAAAGAATTTTCAAAAAAAATGAACAAGGAATTTGAAATGTCTATGTTTGGTGAAATAAAATTCTTTGTTGGTCTTCAAATTCAACAAAATAAGAATGGCATCTACATCACTCAATCAAAATACATCAAGGAGATATTGAAAAAGTTTGGTATGGAGGACTGTAAACCTGTTGGAACTCCAATGTGTACTGGATTGAAACTTACCAAAGATGATGAATCCAAAGAGGTAGATCAAACATTGTATAGATCTATGATTGGAAAATTGCAATACGTAGTTCATACCAGGCCAGATATTGCCCTTGCAGTTGATATTGTTGCAAGATTTTCAACAAAGCCAAGAGAAACTCACTTGATGGAAATCAAAAGAATAATGAGATATTTGAAAGGAATTGAAGATTATGGCTTATGGTAAAAATTTGGAGGTAATTTGGATTTGAAAGTGTTTACTGATGCTGATTGGGCAGGAAACCTTGATGACAGAAAAAGCACAAGTGGAGGAGCATTCTTTCTTGGAAAAAGATTGGTTTCCTGGACAAACAAAAAGTAGAATTGTACATCCCAATCTACAGCAGAGGCAGAGTATGTTGCTATAGTAGTAAACTGTTCAAATATTGTTTGATTTAAGAAGTTATTGCAAGGAATGAAGATGGAAATCAAAGAACCAATTGTCATGTTCTGTGACAATACTAGTGCAATCAACATATCTAAGAATCCAGTGATGCATTCCAAGACCAAGCATATTGCAATAAAATATCATTTTGTCAGAGAGTTGGTACAAGACAAGGAGATCAGATTGGAATATGTCAATACAAAAGAACAAATTGCTGACATATTCACAAAGCCTTTACCTAAGGATGCATTTTTGTATCTCAGAGGTAAGTTAGGGGTCATTCCCCTATCTAAATTCCACTAGAAATAAGTTCTAGTAATGCATCAACGCATACAGGATTGAAGATCTATCTATTGATGTAGTTTCATCAGAAATCATTGCATATGAATCAGTACTAAAGGTACATTATAAATCACTTAACTTCTATTGTCTTTGGCATGTGTTGTCAAAGAGGGAGAGATTTTAATGTCATATCCTTCTGAGATTTGTGAAGTTTTGAAAAGTTTTCCATGAAGTCCCTTAATAGAGGGAGACTATTGAAAGAGGGAGAAGTCTGTTATATTGTTGAACAAAGAGGGAGAAGTCTGTTATCTTGTTGAACTTGTTTTCAAAATTTCATGTCTGTTATGACATGTTGTGTTGCCATCAATGCCAAAGAGGGAGATTGTTGGATAATGTTGTCCTTGATGTCACACAAATGTCATATCAGTCATTAGTCTCAAGTTCATCGAGCTCTGATAGTCTGTAATGCAATTTATAGTACCAACCGAGCTCACTCGATCATCAAAGGAAATGTGGAAGATAGTGTTAACCAAGCTAACTCGGTCAACGAAAGAAATGTGAAAAGCCAGTGTTAATCGAGATTCACTCGATCTCCAAAGGTTAGTTTCCACTGAGCTCACTCGGTCATCAAATGAATTATGGAAAATTTATTGTTAACCGAGCTTCACCCAGTATCCAAAGGTTAGTTTCCACCGAGCTCACTTGGTTATCTTAGGAAACTCAGTAATTACCGAGTTCTCCCAGCGATTGATGGTATGTCACGAAGTTCATTGTATCAACTGAGCTCAGTTCGTTAGCACAGGAATTATTTTTTGAACAAAATTCACCATGCAGGGTTGGCCAGTATAGGGATTTTCTAATTAATTACTTTTAGCTGACTATTGTAATTGTTTTTTTTAGTCAGTGATTTGAGCCAACTAAGATAATCTGAAAGGTATATATGGTCATTCAAGTTATGAATTAAAGTGTGTGATTATGAAAAAGTTATGAATGTGAATTATAGTATGAAGAGGCAAATGTTGAGAAAAGTTTGATGGAGGATCAAATGTGTTAAAGGAGCTGCAAAGTTGTATTTGATCAGTAAGGATCCAATCAAGCATAACAAAGATCTGCAATCAGCAAAGATAAGTTGCACATTATATTAGGTCATTTCATTGTTGCTTTCTAACCATTGTAATAGTGTATTCAAAATCTCTTAATAGAGTTGGTTTAATAGATATTCAATAAATCCTCTAACAAGGTGACAGTTTAGTTGAATTGTTCTAAAGACCTCTAACAAGGCCACTCCTAACAGGGTGATTAAATCCTTTAACTGGGTCACACCTAACAGTGTGTTTTTGTAACCTTTAACAGGGTTGGCTCCTAACAGGGCTCACTTCAAAAGAGTGAAAAGGGTACATTGGTGGTTTTTCCCATATTGGGTTTCCACATTAAAACTGGTGTTTCTTGTGTTCTTAATTGCTAAATTACTTTGTGCATGATATCATATCAGTTCTTAATATTTATCATTTGCTGCATTATCAAGTTTCAACATTTTATTAATCAGATCAAAGGTATATTCAGACATCTTAGGGACTGTGGAAAGTTTTTGTAGTAACTGATTCACCCCCTCCCCCTCTCAGTTACTCTATTCTCATTTCCAACAATATATATGTATATATATAGATATCTATATATGTATACATGTATATATATATAGATATGTATATATGTATATGTATATATATAGATATGTATGTATATATATATATATATATGTATATATGTATATATATATGTATATGTATGTATGTATATGTATATGTATATATTTATATGTAGATGTATATGTAGATGTAGATGTAGATGTAGATGTAGATGTAGATGTAGATGTAGATGTATACGTATATGTATATGTATGTATGTATATGTTCATCTTAATTAATTATATATATATATATATATATATATATATGAACAACATGATTATGATAGTTTTTTTTCATTGCAAGACCCCATAAAAATTTATATTTGATATATTGTACCCCCATTTTATTGCAGAACATGTATTTCATATATTTATATATAGATACATTTATATAGATACATGTATGTTTCTATGATGATGCTACTTTTTTGTCCCCTCTAAGGCTTGGTTTGTTTATTGTTTAATATTCTGAGTAGCACCCATTTTTACTAGATTCTTGCTAGTACTTGAAGTCACATGATCACTTTTGTAATCACTTGTTTAAAATTTCCACTATAGTTTGTTATTACCTCATTTCTTAGGAAATGGTAGATATAAACATTTCCCCATTTTTGTCTCATATAGTTTTAAATTCATTTGAATCATTTTATTAGTGAGGTCATAGGCTCTATGGGTATATTCTATTTTGATATCTTTAGAATAAATGGAAAAAAATTGTCATAGAATGTTCTTTTAATATTCCATTATAAATGTTATCATATATGAATATCATCTATTGATTGAATAGATTTAATTGTCTTTTACTTTTCTATTTTTTAAAAATAAAATTGTACCACTTTGAAAGTTTGAAATTGTACATACATACTTTAGTCAATTTGAAATTTGTAAAGGTGCACTAATTTCAACAAGGTACCAAAATTGATGAGAAAGTGAAATATTTTTTAAAAGCTCACTAAAAAACTTTTTCAACAATAAAATGAAGAAAAAATATCCCTAGCATCACAAAAAATTCATCACACACAAACACCAACTATTGGGAAATTAAATAAGCACCTATGCAATTAGGTAAATTGTCACCACCCAACTCATTTTTGGCTAGCTTGTTGATGTTGTGAGGTGGCCCTTTAGAAAAGGAATACCAATTAGACTTAGTTTTACTTCATTTTAGAAGTATTTTGACATTTTCTCCCTTGTATTGGTGAAATATGGAAGGTAATATACTAAATGCCTCATGCATAATTTTCTTTCTCCAATACTAACTAAAGTAACTAAATGAAAAATAAAATTTCCCATCACCTCTCAAAAATATCTTGAAATATAAAAATTAATCACATTGGCTAATTTTTTAATGCTCAAAGCCTATACATGAATATATCAAATGTTGATGATTAAATTGGTTGGAATTGAAGTCCTAGCTACAAATTGTAGCAATGTAGAATGAATATAATATGACACTTCAAAAAATCATAAGAAATGTCCAAATTGGCTTTAATAAAGAGCACAAAATTCTGAGACCTTTTATTTAACTAGTACTAAACATGTCATATCACCTCCAGACATAGTAATGAAAAATAGGTTTCATAGAAATTAGAGAGAAAAGTTGCAATATCATTTACTATATTTAAAAAGTATGAAATTAGTTACTAGAGATTGAATAAAAAAGTTGGGTTTAGTCTCTAATTATAATCTCCAATAGAATAAAACATATGTTTCAAGGCCCTCTATGTGAATGGCTAGACTACACGTAAACTTCACAACTACTCCACTATGATTTTTTATGAAAATAACTATATATTATTAGGATTATTTAACTATAAACTCATGATTTCTAACAATAGCAAATAAAATTACACTTTAAGGTAATTTTATAAAATCTTACATAGTTTTTAAATAATAAATAGATTGAAATAAAGAATTTGATTGTATTACAAAGTTTGATCAAAAGAAATTATATAATTAAGCAATGGTAACCATTATGATTTAATCAACTTAGTATTTTGTAAAACCTCATTATCTTCCATAAATTATCAAGCTATTAAAAACTATTATTGCTACTCAAAAGAATTATATAATTTTCCTCTATTATCTATAAGAGTAGCACCCACAACATTTCAATGTTATCAATGATAGAGAATGATGGAAATGACACAATAGACTATTTATTTCTCTAAAACATTCAAAAGAATAGATAGATACAAAATAAGGTCAGCTAAAGACAAATAAAAGTTATTTTTCATCTCCAAAAAACAAAAACAATAATTTAAACATGAACAAAAACAATAATTTAAACATGAAGATCATTTTTTCTAGGTTTTTTAGAATAGAAGAATTGCATACATGGGTTCAACCTCAAATGATAAAGTCCTTCAAGAAACATAACATGAAAAAGAAGAAAAAGAGCATAAGCCTTTGCTGAAAAAGGTAACAAACCCCTACTCAATGTTGAAATACTAAATATAAAAAGTTACAAGTAAATAACCTAATTTGAAAATACCCTACTAAAACTAAGGTTACAACCATTTTTTATTAGATCTAATATTGAAGGTTTCATCAAACTACTACAATTTAGAGAATTTCACCCCTAAAATAGAGCTAACCACTTTGAGTAATAATGGTAAAGTTCTATGCCTTTTCTATTGGGTAAATCACCAACTTTTTGGTAATAATGGTATTTGGATATGCTTTGTGATCTAGTAGCATTGATGTCTAAAATATGGGTAAGAAAAATGTATTAATGTTGGCTTCACTAACAATTTAGTTGCCAAAATTAGTAGAGGTGACAAGTGCTTTGGTTATTTCTCCTTCTGACTAGTTTTGTTTGCAACATGTAGAACATGAAATCCATTAGATTAAGGAAACCTATATTTGCTACACTTAGAACCTAGGATTCATTCCTTCATTTAAAACAGCTATTATCTTGTGTGTTAAATAAAAAAGAACATAATATGTGTGATGAAGACAACTTACAACATTAATTTATTTATCAATCAATACATCTATAAAAGGTTTAAATAATTAAACATTTGTAATTTTATATATATATATTTTTTCTTTTCATAGAGAAAATAAAATTCTAAATAAACAGCCCTTTTTGCTTTTCTAAATATAGAATAATTTAAAACTTTGGTAGAGATCTAATATCTCAAATAATTCTTATATCATGTAACGCTCCGCTCGGGAACCCAAGAGAAATAAACCTAATATGTGACAAAGTTTACTAAACTATTTTTTTTTTAAAAGTTTAAACAACATCAAGATAGCATTAATGCGAAAGCAATATGAACATACACATCAAATACACATATGAAAATATAGATACAGTTTCAATTCCTCAAGAGTTCCTTTACGTTGAGTCACATTTAATAATTTTAAATTAATTAGTTTAAGTTCCAAGTACAATGTCTCAAGATCATAAAGAAATAACAGATAATAATCGCATAAGCAAATGCATAAGTATAAACATACAATGAAAGTACATCCAATTAATAACATCCACTGCACATGCTGCAGGGTATGTGAAAATAGATTCAATACATCAGACTACATGATAACATATATACATCATCTGAAAAGAAGTCTCTGAGATAAGAAATAAGAATGATAAAGGTACATCTTCTGTAACAAACATCCAATAGCTAGCAATGTGAAGGGGAACCCAAATGGTAAGAAGGCACTACCTCCCGACCGCGTGGTTACCTAGTTAGGCTTCCACTCCCACCGTGCAGGGAAGATAATGAACGATCCACATACGGCTATCAAACATAAAACATTCCTAGGCAAGGTACCCCTAATAGCCAAAACTACCTCAAAGGTAACACATGCTACTCAAGAAGATAAAATAATCCAAAAAGAAAGAACACTCCATCCAATACCGACACCACATAACCAAACATCATACACGGACCAAGTATAAACCAAATACCAAGATCATAAGATAAAGTCAACGAAAGATAATCACCTCAAGTCAAAAACCACATATCAAGAGTACATCATCCATGAATCACCAATCATCCTCAATGAAAGTAATAACCACAATAAACACATCCAACAATAAATACACCACCAGAGGTACACAAAATCTATAGAGGAGACTCAGACTACGTACTAGGGAGTGTCATCACATGGCTACTTGAGTTACCCTGGACTGATCTCTTAATAGAACCCAGACCCTCAAGCGTTGAGTTACCCTGGACTGGTTACTCTGAACCTCAAACCCTCAACATCACACATATGGAAACCAGAAAGCCCTCTCAAGAAGACGAGGCACTCATCTCATTCCCATCCTTAGTCTATACAAGCACTCAAGGCATGGGTGGATCAAATATATCTAACTTATCTTTTTAAGTGTGTTTTCCCCCCAAAAGTTTTAATTACTAGATTATCACTTATTACATAACTTGCATTAGGTTACCCTGGCACTGACCACTTTGGGTCTCAAACCCCTATGCAAGCCACTCCCAAAGTCATGTAGCTAGACAACCTCTCCTAAGCACAAAAATCCACAGTTGTGTCCCATACAACAACACTCATAAAGATCAAACTCGGTTCCTTAATAGGAAACCTGATAACAAAATGGTTCTCCCATCCAAATACACATAAATGCTCCACAAGTAAATCTCATAAATATAATCTCAATCTGAATCACAAGAAATAACATGACATCCAACCACAAAATAGTATCAAAGAAATTCCATCAAATCTCTGGTGTACGTCCTAGACTGGTCAACATCTAATCAACTTGAAAATCCAAAAGCATAGATAGTACAAGCAACATCACAGTTTCATTGTTTAGTTTGATTTGATAATACACAATAAAGTCAAAAGTAAAGTCTCAGTTTTGTGTTCAATGTACGTTTCAAGTGTAGGAGATTCTCGGTTTATTCTACCCAATAACCCATTCATAATTCGACTTAAATATGTAAAATTACCATCATAATAAAAGTCATTTCCTAGTAGAATAATCTAGAATAATCGTTTTATTCCATTTAGGTTATAAAAAAGAAAATAACAGTTCATTGATTTTAAATAAAATAACCATAATTTTATTAAAATCAATATTATTAAATACGATAAATTAATAACTTCATTAATTAACTCTTATTGTTAATAGATCCTAATTAAATCAAATTTAATTAGATTAATTAATAATTAATAAAACTATTTAAATTTATTTAATTGCAAAACATTTATATGAATTAATAGTTAAATAATTAATAAATAATTATATAATTTAATAACACAAAATGTTATTAAATTATAATGTAAATTTATTACAATTTAAATTAAATATATTTTAAAATGTATTAAAATTTATTAAAAAATAAAATATAAATATATATATATTTAGGCGTGTTTAAAGGCCCGTCGGCCTGGTACCTGCGATAGTAGGGTACCCTACTACACATAGCAGCAGTTGTACTGCTGCCTGTGGCAGCAGCGGTACTAGCTGTCGTGGCTATCAATGCCGACTGCAGGTACAGGGGGGTTGGGATTATCCCTCCCCCAACCCATTTAATAATAATTTTTTTTAAAAATTTAAATTTTGTTTTTAATGAAATTCGCTTTCCATTTAACAAATAAACTCAGACTTCCTTTTCCAATAAATTCTTAAAAATATATATACATATTTAATTTTATACAATGAAATCATTTTTTTAAAGAAAAATCCCCTTCTATGATTATATATATATATATATATATATAAATATATATATATATATATATATATATATATATATATATATATATATATATATATATATATAATTGTTATTATTATTTTTTAAAATGATTGAAATTTTAGTCTAATAGGAAAAATAAGTTGAACCCATCGGATTTTCAATCTAGTATTTTCATTTCCTAAACTAAACCCTTTCCAAATTTAAATTTCTCAAACTTATTTTTAATTCAAAACCCAAATCTCGATTTTAATACTATTTTCTTTCAATTGTAGAACAAGGTTATCTAAATAGTTGTTTCAATCTGGAATTCACAGATGAAATCGAATAGAAAAAGATCCAGGACGAAGGATGGCAAGACTCGGACAACAAATTTTGAAAAACAATTTTCAACAAGCACGAAGAAGATAGAGATCCAAAAGTATTTCTACAATGGTTTACAAACCCTACCTTGATCTGATGGTAACAATCTGGTGAAACCCTTGCTAATCCAAACCCTTCAAAACATCCAAAGATTTCTTTGTTCCTCTTCCAAAAGTGTGTTCCCTGAAACCTGTGTGTGCAATAATGACCCAAAAACCCCTAATATAGAATCTAATTACCTTTTAGGGTTTCTGTCCCCACAACTCTAAAATTATAATTATTTTATTTAATTAATTCATTCATGCACAATTAATTTTCTTTTTAATTAAGATATTCTTTTACTATTCCTTTCATGCATGTTAAGTGAATTATTAAATTACTTTATTTAATTTTCCACTTGACTTCGCTTTAAATTAATTTATTAACTTTTTTAATCTCATGCACACTATAATAAAATATCCTAATCAAGTTCACATATTTTATCTTTTAAATTAATTTCTATATTTTAAACTCATTCATGCGAACTTAAATCTTTTTCATAATTTAATATCTTTTCACTTCTTAATTTATTTTTGAACGTTTAATTTGATAAATATTTATTAACTTAAATAACAATAATATTTAGCACTTATTTAAAAATGTACTCTAAATATATTATTATTATATTAAATAAATATTATCACGTTCTAAATTTATTCTTAAAACTTTTATCTTCAAATTCAATTCTTTATATTTAATTAATTTCTCAATTAATTAAATATTAAAATGTCATAATAATTTTCCAATAAATTAAATCATTAATTTAATATTTTAATTAGACTTAAATAATAGAAAATTCACCAAAGACTCACAAAACAACATACGCACAAAATACTCATGGGATAAAAAAGGGTAGATAGTTTGTTACGAGTCCTCCTTGCAGGACAAGTATTTTAGGCTATGGCTAGGATTGGACCTGATCATTATCTTCCCATTCTCACCATTTGAGTATATTTAATTGGGCACGCTCATCCTGGCAATTCAGGGAAGTTGATGCCCGGTACCTGCATCCTGCATAAAAGACGAGCATGTACATGTATATAATATATCTAAACTAAACAAACAATGGCGAGGAGTGGTTCATCGTGTAGATTCCAACTAGCAGGTGACTACGACTCCTTCCCTTAACCACATCAACACGTTAGACAGAAAGATAAAACAACACACGCACCATACACATGCAAGTATGGGGTAAGTATAAAAACCACAAATCTAAGATCAAATGCGTGCATATAATAATGCATCTCTATCAATACAACATAATCATCATTAAAGACATCATGTTAACATTTTTATGAAAGAAACCACATTTACTAACTAGGAATCATCAAAACATCATTAACGTCATGTGAAATGAAATCAACTAAACAATTATAACTGATATATTTGTAATTCAAGACATGAAATAATATCATAGTATTGTAAATCTAGTATCTCTAAAACTATTCAATGCGTAAAATCAGCCTAAGGAATTTGACAATGATACAAAAATGTAATCTAGGGGTAGGCACTACATATCAAATCATTCCAATAAATATTTTGATCAAATTTGTAATGCCTATGATGGATACAATAGTATTCTTTCTATAGGAAGGATCTAATAATTAATATATCCTTCTGACCATCACTATTAAAAAAGAGGAAGTTGATAATTAGATTTGATTTTAAGAAATAATAACAACAAATTAAAAAGTCCAAAACAAAAAAAAAATTCATACAGTTTCTTGATGCCATGCAAACTAAGAGGACATAATTATACTATTTAATGTTACAACATCTAATATAATTGCAAGAAAATATTTTTTGATAATACCATTTGAATTTAGAAATAAATGAGTAGAAAACAAAGAAAATCATTTATTAATTTTGTATTTGAATCTCCAAGTGGAGAAATTTGTATGTAACATGCTCACTAGTGAATTTTTGGAAAAACATGTTGCAATCAAAATAATTCAAAGTCATTTGATAAATAAGATATAAGAAATTTCTCTCTTATATCTCAAAATGAGAGTTGAAAAATCATTGACAAGATAGAGGGAACCAATCTTAAATCTTTAATATTTGTACTAGATTTATATACAAAATGTATCACTAGTATATCATGTTGTATCAAGGATGCATTTATCTTTATGTTTGAAATTATAAAAAGGTCAAATCTCTAAATTACTTATAGGCCTAAACCTTAGAAGCATATACACTTAGAAATCTTGACTAGCACTTGCACCTTTGAAGGGTGTGAGGGTTAAGCCAATAGTCTTGCATACACAATTTTTTTTAGTAATTGTTATTATTTTCTAATTTTAATTAAGTTTTTTAGCTTGAGTAAAATTTTCCCTAAAATATTTCTATCTTTATTGCTATTTCTTACCAAAATAATTAAATTTTGTTTGAAGAGTAACATGATTTAAGAAACCCATAAAGCCAAGAACAAAAAGGATGAGCTCCCTAATTCCAAACATGAAATTGTGGAAGTTTTAGAGGACACATACAAACACTCCTTAGCCACTATAATTGATTGGAAATTAGAGGTTTTTTCTTAAAAATTTACCCCTCTTTTTTTGGGTTCTACTATGAACTCCCCTCCCCCACAATGAATTTAAGCTACCCTAATGACCTATGGGTGTCTACAGAGAGCTTGTCTCGATAGGTTCCAAAAAGATTGATGGATTTATGTTATAATAGGTTTAAATAAATAGCTACGTGGCTCCTATTTTAAATGTACATTGCTCAAAGAAAAATTAACAGCCTAGAAGCTAAATTATAGAAGTGAGAGAAAATATGTGGACTAGAAAAATTTCCACAAAGATAACATTTGGTGGAAAGTGGGACAAGAGATGGAAGATAAGTTCAATATCTCATAAAATATGAAGGAATAGGTGGAGGAAATGAAAAACAAAGTGTCGCCTAAGAAAGAGTGTAATAACATGCTAAAATGGCTAGTCCAATTTTGACTGTCTAAGCAAGAATGGCTCCCCCATGAATTCTTGCTATGAGTTCTTCATGGCTTTAGGGGTCATGGGAGTAGAGTTAGTGTAGATAATGTAAATAAGTTTTGGATCCCTAGAAAGTGTTCTAAGAAATTTAAATTCCATGACCTAGGAAAGTTTTTGATACTGGGTTAGGTGATCACAGTGGAGAAAGGAAGGATTGGAGGTTTGAATGTGATGAACACTTCAAACTAGGTGTTGCAGAATGAGGAGGGGTAAGTAATGTAACTATATACCAAAGGAGAAGGATTCAAAACAAGTTTTGATGAGAGAATGATCTAACCCTAGTGAGCCTTGCTATTCATATTAGGAAACCTTTAAATATAGGCTTAAACGTTCTTTTTAGGTGTACGAATAGTTTGGAAACATGAGACCCACAAAATATTTTAGGTTTTCAAAAATGGTACTTGAAACCCTAATTTTTTTCCACCTTATTTAGATAAGATTAAGGTTAAACTCCAAAAACTCAAGTTGGAGGGCTAATTCTAGTAGCCCTATTTTGGGCATGTAATGCCCCGCCAAGGGATCCAAAGAATTAATCTAAAATTTCACTTTACATTTCATGTATGCACGATGATTATTTTCAGTGTTTGCAGTTATTAATGATGATTAGTAAGATGATTTATTATCATATGTGTTTTCTTATGGTTACTTACCCCATACTTGCATGTGTATGGTGTGCGTGTTTGCCTTTGTATGGTGTGTCTGATGTGGTTAAGGAAGGGAGTCATAGTCACCTACTAGTTGGGATCTACATGATGCACCACTTCCTGCCATTACCTATTTAGTTTAGTATATATTGTGCTTGTACATGCATGGTTTTTATGCAGGTTGCAAGTACCGGGTATCGACTTCCCTGAATTGCCAGGATGAGCGTACCCTATCACATTATCTCAATGATAAGAGAGGGGAGATAAATTCTCAAGTCCAAATCCCAACCCTTTAAGCCATTTGTCCTAATTAAAAATTAAGACAAGTATCTGAGTTGAGTACCCTCTGAATATGTTGGATAATGTAATTCGTGATATTAACCCTTGGTTTGATTTTGTATGTATTTTGGCTATGATGGGTTTTCGTATTTTACCTTGTGAGTCTTTGATGTATTTTCTATTAATTAAGCCTAATTAAAAGATTTAATTAATGGTTTAATCTAATGGAAAATTAATATGATATTTTAATATTTATTTTATTTAATTAATTGTGAAATTAATTAAATAAAATAATTAAATTTAAAGATAAAAGTTATAAGTTTAAATTTGGAATGTGACAATATTTATTTTAATAATAATATATTTGGAGTTCATTTTTAAATAAATGACTAAATAATATTATTATTAAAGCTAATAAATACTTTAGCAATTAAGTTTTGGGAAATGAAATTTAAAAGTGGAAAATATATTAAAATTATTAAAAGATTCTAGATTTCATGTGATTAAAATATAAATATATTAAGATTAAATAAGTAGAGTTATTAAAGTTAGTGCATGAGATTTAATAATAAATAAATTAAATTGGAAAGAGTAAAGTAAATATTATATTAATGATTGTGCATTATTTTAATATTTGTTCACATAGGAGTTGGCAAATTCTCAAGAGTTGTCATGTAGACAACACCGGAGTTTGCACTCTAAGAATGCACAAGTTGTCTACACTTAGGAGTTAGCATTTTATTTGAGCACATGGTTTCTACAACCTTATGACTCATCTAGAAGGTTGGAGAAGACTCATGCTTGGTTGCCATACTTATCTTCTAGTTGTTTCTAGAGACATTCTAGATGCATCTTAGAGGCCTTTAAATAGAGGCTCTCCTAGTGTGTTTGGGCAAGAAAAAATGAAAGCTTCAAAGCTTCAAAGCTTACATGCAGGTGAACCCACAATAGTGCGTTACACTTTTTCAGAGGAAGAAATTCCTCCAAAAAGCGTGGATCTAAAAAAAAACCGTATAGTTTCGATAGAAACTTATTTTAAAAGTTTCGATCGAAACAAATTACTTTCGATAGAAAGTAACTATCGATCGAAACTAACTGCGTCAAAAAGTTTCGATCGAAACTTGGAATGTGGGTTTCTCCATGGTTTTAAAGTTTCGATCGAAACTTTACTTAAGTTTCGATCAAAACTAGGAAATCCACTAGCATAAATAGTGGCGCAATCGGATTTTCTCCTCATTTTTTCGATCAAAAGTTGGAGAGAGACAGGCATCTGCTTTATTGACCATCTGAAAAAGGTATGAAACATTTGTTTTTTCTTTTTTTCTATTGTTTTAGTTAAAATTTATATTTTTTTTGTATATTTTATTATTTTTTATATATGTTTCTTTGTATATTTTATTATGTTTCTTTGTATATTTTATTTTACTATTCATGCTTAAGCCTCTAATGTTATTGTAAATCTCTAAATGCACAAATAAGATTTTTTTAAAGATAATTTTCATCTATATTAGATCTAAGTATATAATATTGTCTTTTAATTTAAAGTTTATTTAAAAATTTATTATTTTAGATGTTTTGAAATGTATTTAATTTATGTATTTATTACAATGTTGAATGATTAGATTAGATGTAAATTCATTGTTTAAGTTACATGTAATTTTACAAATAAATATAATTTTGACTTAGAACCATATAACCTTGACCTAGAACCATATAACCTCGACCTAAATTCATTATTTAAACTATAATCACGACCTAACCATATAGTTATGTACAATAAAACCCTAAACATATATAACTAAGTATTTAATCACATAACAACTCGCCAAGGGATCCAAACAAAAAACTTCTAGTACTATTTAAAATGATTTTACTTAAATTGTATTGTACTTTGTTTCATGGATCGAAAATGGATGATGTAAACTATTTTATAAATGTATATTCTTTCAGCCTTTCATACCCTGTGACATGTACAGTGGATGATTGTGCATTCCGAATTAATTTGCCAAGTGGCATTCAGAACAAATGTATATAAATTATTTAAATGGATTGAACTGAAGTCTAGTTAATATTATTTCATGTGGATGTGTTATTTATTTTACTTTTAGTACTTATAATTATTTAAAAATGAAATGTAAATGTGCTCATTAAGGAATGTGCAATCTCTTATGTTTTTTATAATTGTAAATTATTGTATGTATGTTATTGTTTGCTTAGTAAAATTTTTTATTAGTTCTTTGGATCCCTTGGCTAGGCCTCATTTAGAATTAACTATAATGTCAGTTTGTAAATTGAATTTAAAAATAATCTAAGTATATAATTAACTATATTATAATTCAATCACATGTCTTAACTTGGGTCCAGATCCTAAATTAAATACATATATAAGAATGTCTAGATTAATTTGCATCTAGGTAAGAATATAACATACATATACATACATAAGAACATATAACTTAGAATGTGTATGACCTAAAGAATACATGTTACAACCTTTAATTAATAAAAGTTAATTATAAGAACATAATTTGATTAAATAATATACAAGTTACATAAAAAAATATACATCATATAATCTAATGTTCATGTAAAGATTAAATATATTTAACTTAAATTTTAACTCTTAAGTTCCTTAATGCTAAACAGTAGCCCTAAATTATACTAAACCTGGTCATAATCCTAACTGCAAAACCCTTAACCATAAATTATAACCCCTAATCTTAGATGCACACTTGAAACCATAAAACTTTCCTAAACCTCAATTTGAACCGTAGAGGTCTAAATGATAAACCCCAACATTAAATAGTAAATCATATTAATACTTGATCCTAACTTTAATTATATAAATTTATTAAAACTATGTGTTAAAACCATAATAAAAAAATTTATTGCTAATACAAATCCTAACCCTCAGAATCATACTTCTAGTTCAACATGATGTAAACCCATACCCTAACCCTCTAACCATACTTCTAGCAATGATCATGTACAAACCTATAACCTATAATCATAAATGTTAAACCATGACCCTAAATTATACTAAACCCTAGAATCAAGATGTATGTACACTAAGACCCTAAAATTTATTAAATTTAAATGCTAAACTCTAATTTTAAAAGCTAGCTAGATATAAACTAATTTTAAGTACTAAACCATTATTCTAACCCTAATCATAAATTATGGTAAGTTCCCTTATACTAGATGATAAGCCCCAACTCTTATCCTAAATTATAAGCCCTAATCATAATCCTAGATCCATAAATTTAAACCTTGATGTACAAACCATAACCCTAAAAATAATACTAATACCAATGTCAACCCATATCCTAACCCTATAAATAGTACTAATAGAAATGTAAACCCAATGTACCCTAACCCTAGAATCATAACTATAACCCTAAATCCTAAATGCTAACTTGCCTACTTTACTAACCCTAATTGATCTAGACTATAATTTCTAATCAGGTACTTGGTCTCCGACCACATGATCCTAACCCTTTAATTGTGGTCTCAATCCTAAATCATAGCCCTAACCATAATCCTAACTCTAACCCTAAACCTAAAACTAAAATTTAATTATCCAAACCCTAACCCTAACCTCAAGATCTTAAAATTTAATTTCTAAACCCTTATATTATAAATGATAATTTACGAGCTAAATCATAAGATTATATATATATATAATCCATGCATATCATATCAAAAGAATCATATAGAAATGTCATTTATGACATGTCCATCATATCAAAATATCAAAAAATGAGTGATATCATAATTTAGCATTATATCTTAATATTTAACACTAAAATAAACTAACCCCTGGGTCAACCCTAAACCAAATTGAATATATCAAACTAGATTGAAAGGTAACCTTGGCCCTTAACTAATGAGTATTATACTTATAAACCAAATTGAATTAAACCATGATCATAAATAGGTAATTATATATCCCAAGTTAATAGTAGAAACCTTGAATTTAACCTTAAATCCTTTCCCCGACCATTAACAAAATTGAACCGTTACCCTAAGATTGAATTGAAACGTTAATTCAATTTATTAACTCTTGTCCTAATTGAAACCTAAGCATGTAAACCTAATCAAACAGTACAAACCAAATTGAACCCTAATCCTAAAACTAATTAAACATTGATATCAAGGTCTCAAAATGATACATCAATTTTATATATATGTACACAAATAGATCTATATATGCATATGTGTCATGATATGTATATTTGCACATATCATGTGCATGTGTATATATATGCACACATATGCATGTATATATACACATGTGCATGATAGATCTATATGTGCAAATATACATATCATGTACATGTATATACGCATATATCTATATATACTTATATATATATATATATATATATATATATATATATATATATATATATATATATATATATATATATATATATATATATATATATATATATATATATATATATATATATATATATATATATATATATATATATATATATATATATATATATAAACTTCGTGGACCTAAATTACACTTGACAAGTTTATGTGCACACATATGTCTAAAACCTTTGAACATTCAATCTAACTTAGATAGAAATATAACTTGCACACATGTAGTTCTTAAAAGGTCCTTGAGTTACAAACATTATATATATAACGACATATGTATTTTAAATTTTAGTTTTCTTTTAAGGTATATGTTCATTTAAGTTTTAGGACTTTTATATATATGTAGACATGTACGTGCAGGTTTAATTTTATTAAAACAATTTAGATACAAGTTTTTTAATTTTGTCAAATTGTACATACATATATGTTAATATAAATTTCAAGTTTATTAAATGTCATAAATTTTAATTTTAATTTTTAGGTTTACACATTATACATGCACTTACATACATTGAATGGTTGATCAACAGCCTTCTATCCACCCCCAAGTAGCCTGTCCCCCTCGAGCAGCCTATACCCGGGCATGAGTAGCCTATCCTGGGTCCTAAGTAGAAGCCTATACCCAGGCCCGAGCAGCCTATCCAAGGCCCTGAGTAGCATCATGTCCCCTGTGATCAGCTACCTATCCCACCTCAGGAGCTCTATGATCACACTAACCAGGAGATTCATAGACTTTAGGAATCCTTGACTAGTGGCACATGCTCCATTGTTTATAATGGTACATGCCAGACTATCTTACATATCCTGACATTTATTTGAGATGAGATTCATGGTGCTGCCCCATATTTTGCACATACTATACAGGCCGTCCTTGACAGTAAGAGACGAGAGGTATCCTCTGGTCTTTCACTCCAGTAGGTGCAGGGCTTGGTGCCCAAAGATGTCCTAAAGAGGGAATTTTTCCCTCATTATCTTTCATAAAAGTATGTGAAGGGGTATTCTCCACTTAAGTGTATAGATCCATAGATGGCTACATTGATATATCCACACTTCCTTGCTGCCCATGGTCATTATCTAAATAACAACCAAATTCCACTCTATTTTTCTTGACAGCTTTATGCAGAGGTTCGCTTACGTAGGGCGGTGAACTACATAGATTTACCAGGACATTTAGGATAGGGGCATGGTAGATTGGCTGATAGGCAGCTAGGTCATCCCCCACTAGCACACAGATTGATTGTTGGAGAGAGGGCACCTGCTATTTCCCCTATGTTAGGTCCATCAGCTGATGAGGCCATGCATAGCACTCAATTACATGGGGTCCTTCAAGGAGTTGGAGAGATTGCAGCAGCTATCAAATCTATTTTGAGTGATGAGGTTGGTTAGTATTTGAAATCTCGTCGATGTTCCAGATCATCATCCTATGCTTCATCTTCAGGAGACTTGTACAGTGCAACAGGCATCCCTTCAGTGGCTAGCTTAGAGGGTCTCACTGGAGTGTTGGAACGAGATACTATGATTGGTCTGGCTGAGAATTTATTAGATACATATAGATTTGTATCAGAGCATCTTGGCATACCTATATCAGATGTTCGAGGTCGTGTCCATGGTAGTACTAGGACACATCCTCAGCCATATTCCTCTCATCGATCAGGTAGTGGTCATGGTGCTAGTGCACATGATGATCCATCTACTGACCAATCTTTTGCTCCACAGAGACATATACATACCACAGACCCTTTAGCCAGTGTTACAGTGCAGGCTCAGAGTTCAGATGTGGGCCTTGATGATGTTGATTTGAGCTTTTCGACCACAAGATGGATGGACTTGTTGACACATGATGATTCTACTTCTATGCCATCTCATGTACATAGTCCACTTGGCTCATCATTATTAGGACATGTGCCAGTCACCAGCCATGGGGCCCACGTAGATGCAAAGATTGATCTTGATGTGACGCAGTGAAATTTGGATGCATTAGTGGACACGGTCGATGCTAGGCAGTCCAAGTATTATCAGATGCCACCATCTACACAGGTAAAAAAAAAAAAAATTCATGTTAAAATTTCAATCATTTCAAACTAATTTAATTTAGACATGTGCATGTGTGCACATGTACATGTATATCATGCACATAGATTCAAATGTAATCATGTAGAGAAATTTTAATTTGATGTGTTGCACGTGCATGTGTAAAATGTAGGGGGATGTGCCTATTTTTACTCCAAATTTGATGCCAGATCATGTACGTCATCAAGACTCATTAGATGATGTCAGTAGTGGACAGGTAATGCTTATTTATGTTTTGATTAAATGCATGTACATGTATTTCAATATCACTTTCTCTTGATTAAATGTATGTATGTATTGATATCACTTTCTCTTGAATTTATATATAGGGGTCAGCACATCCTACTGAGCACCTTGATACTAGTCAGTCTTTAGAGCGCGTTGTAAGGAGGTGTGGTGATGATAGTCCTACACCTGATGATCTATAGTTTCTTTTATCTAGATGATTTGTTGTAGACTTTCATCCAGAAAGACATTCATGTATGTTAGATAGACACATTATATACACACATGATGCATGTTATATTTATATTTGATTTGATATAGATGTACCTGGATTTACATGTCTACATGTGTGCACGCTATTTATATTTGATATTATCTTCTGATAGATCTCTAGATAGATACATGTTTTTTTTATTTGTTCTCGAGATGATTGATACATGTTGCATTATGTTGTGGAATCTAATGTGCATACTAGATCTAGATCTAGTATATTATAAATTGTTTCTATCTAAGATATGTAAGTAATTTATTTAGATATGTACGTTCATGTTTAATATATTGATTAAATTTAGATATATATATATATATAGTTCATGTAATTTAAATTTTTGGTAATATATTGAACATGTATTAAATGTTAAAGTATCAGGTAATTAGTTGTACATAATTCCTAACTCGGGTAAATCTATAGAACTCATCCCTTTTATTTGTACATATATCCTAGAATTTTATCCCCTTAAGCCCAATGTTGTAAAATTCAAGTCCAACTTAAAACATGTACATGTTCAAAATTTAGTTTAAACAAATTGCAATTTGAACTTGAAAGCTCACATGTCAAGTAATTAGTTAAATCAAAAGCTCACATGTCCTAAAATTGAATGCACATGTCCTAATTAGTTAAATTGAAAGTGTACATGTGTTCTAAAATTGACAAGTTAAATGAAATAGAAAGTTCAATATAATAGAAAGTTAAATGAATTCTTGCATTGAGTTAAAAATGAAAGAGTAAAAGTTCAATTTAGAAAATTAGTTATTGGACACCAAATTTCAAATTGTTCAACCAAATTTGAAATAGTTTGAACCAAATTTCAAATTGTTCTTGAGTTACATTTCAAATTTTAATCATAGTGAAATTTTAATTCAAGTGCACACATGTATCCTAGAATTTTATCCCCTTAAGCCCAATGTTCTAATTCAAGTCCAACTTAAAACATGTACATGTTCAAAATTTAGTTAAAAAAAGCTCACATGTCCTAAAATTGAAAGCTCACATGTTAGACCTAATTAGTTAAATTGAAAGCTCACATGTCCTGAAATTGAAAGCACATGTCCTAATTAGTTAAATTGAAAGCGTACATGTGTCCAAAAATTGACAAGTTAAGTGAAATAGAAAGTTCAATATAATTAATTTTACAAACTCCTAATTTCATCCTCTTAAGACAAGTGGTGTTCGAATTTATTTCCCTCAAGGTGCACATGTCAGGTAATTAGTGTACACACATGTACATATAAGTTCATAATTTCTATAATTAGTTAGTTTAGAAAATTCAAAATGAAAGAGTAAAAGTTCAATTTAGAAAATTAGTTATTCCACGAAATTTCAAATTGATCAAATGATTGTTCAACCAAATTTCAAATAGTTTGAACCAAATTTCAAATTGTTCTTGAGTTACATTTCAAATTAGGAGTTGTTTCTATCTCATATCAAGTGGATCAGCTCATTCTTGGATAACATTTAATATTTTCTCATGATCATCAATATGGAGCCTCCACTTATGTATTCCAGGTCCTTTGACTGGATGAAGAGTTAGACCAGTGGCAATAACATGGTTACTATATTGATATACCTTATTATTAGGTTGATAATCGGTGAAATGAATCCCACTTTTAAGTACTTTTATTTGCTTCAAATATGTTCCTTGTACAACAACAAAACCTACACATGTACACAAAAAAAAACTACATCAATCTTGAATTTAAGTCACAGAATTTGAATTCATTAAAAATATAGATACTTGACATACATATATACATAATTCAACTATATACTAACCTATGTGAAAAATAATTTCATCACTTATTTCAGTCTTTGTTAGCTTCTCTCTTTCCATGGTGCAACGTAATAAATAATAGCTAGCACCTTCTACATTTTTCAATTCTGCTATGACTGCAAAAACATTTCCTACACAAACTTATATATGTCAAAATTCTAGATACATGTCATTTACATAAGTACATATATATAATAAAAATTAACCAAAATTGTGAAAAATGTATACATGTACATGATCCAGGTATATATATAGTTCATACATACCAACTCTGATCAATCCTGAAATATGGTTATAATCACTAGAAATCAATGGAATATCATCATAGTTTTCGTCCTCAAACTCATTCGTATTAATAACATCTAGTGGCACCAAAGTCCATTCACCCACATATCCACATTCTTGATTAATGCAACCACCATAGTCTTCATCAATACAATTAGGACAAAAACATGAGTATTCTCTTGTATACAATGACCACACATTACTATTTGTACTCATAACTGAATGCAAAGATCGTGTCTTCTCTACCCTCTTGCATGCATGCATTGATCTTCTACCAACACCTGAATGTGTACACAAGGTCCATAATTTAGTTAGAGATTAGCTAAGGTAACATATTAAATATAAATTTAAGATTCAATTTAAAAATATGAACAAATTAATTTATATATACCTGATACCTCCCAAAACACTCTAAATGGTATGACTTGATCTGCTTCTGATGATGTGTTATCTATATTTGTTGGCACCAAAAAATGTGTTTTGCACCACTCAACCACATCATGAGCATTATTAGTGTGATATCCTTTATAGTCCATTTGATACTTTCTTAAAGCATGTTTGATACAAGCTCCTGCACCATCATGCTCACCCTTTCCATGTCCACTCTCAAAAAAACTCCAAATGTGTGGTATATTAAGGTATCGATGATATCTACATAATGCATAAAATGGTCTAGCTGATTTAAATTGTGCTGCACATCCATCTGACAATAGAAAATGTTTTTCTATTTTAATGTTTTTTTTTTCAAATATTCAAAAAATGTCTTAAAACAATGTTCCACAAAATGTGTGTCATGTTCTTTGTCATCACTAATATAAAAGTGATACTCCTTTTTAATGACTCATGCTTGATTTTTACTTTCCACACCATCTAGATCAATTTGTGCATGTCGATAAGACACTTGAACCATAATAGTAACTTGCTCTATATAGTAGTATTCTGCTTGAAGTTGTTTTTGAGATACGAAAGAGTAATTCTCTGTAAAGTCAACAACAGATAGAATTGTTCCAAGTGGGAAAGTTTCTCTTAGTGTTTGAAATTATTCTGCTTGCCACTTAGCAAAAAATGCATGGCGTATATATGGTTGAATCAATTTACAAAAATTTGACATAAATTCTCCAGCTGATATCTCATCCTCTACATATTCTAACCTTGTTGATTCTTTTCCAGCTTTTGCTTTTGACTTTATGTACTTATATCTCTTACATTTTACCATCCTTGTCATATTAGTATCTTCTTCTCTCAAAGGAAATTTAGTCAAGTTACCACATGTTTCACAAGTTCCTCTTATGAAATCTATTTCACGGACACAATCATTTGGTTTGTCACATAAGATTGATGTTATGAATTGACTCGGTCATTTAGGAAAAGTATTTTGAGAAGTTTCACCACTGTCTTCTATCATATTTTGAAACCCTTCATAGTACAGATCAAATTCAACATGATATCAACAACAACATGTTTCAAAAGATTTATTTATCTTCACAAAATAGGGCTTCAATCTTTCAAACATTGTTTGTCCAATCTTTATGTTAGGATTTAAATTACAAAATGAGAGATACAATTCATGTTGAGTGACATCCAACCAATTTTTTGTGTGTTGAATATATTCCTTAGGCCCAATCCTCTACTTGATGATATCTCTTCTATTTGGTGAAGGATGAGTATTATCAATCCAAAATTGAATAACTAAGTTCTTAACTATTTCCCTAATCATGTCAGATCGAGGAGCTCTACACATTAGTGCCCAATTGCCTTCTATTGTACTATCATTCAAATTGTTTCTCCTTTTCAGATAATGTAGTACTATCTTCCGACTATACCCAAAATGAGATGATAATGAAGAGATCTATCTATTTTGGGATGTTTTCTTATTTAAAATAGATGTCAGTATCACTCTTCGTGCAATGGATTTATCTGCAAATCTAGTTTTTTTCCCAATGGAATGTAACCCTTCCTTAACACTTTTAACAATATCTTTTTCTAGTTTAGAAGTCCTCATCTTTTTTATACTTGTATCTATACCCGATAGTCTCAGTGGCTCTTTTAATTCATCTTTGAGAAGTGAAATTGATAATAGTTGAGTTTTCTCCACTGTTGATAGATTCTCAAATTGTGCAATTATGTCTTTAGACTTTTTATTCAATTTCCTCTTCGTAGTATGTGTAGGTTGATTAGCATATTCTCTCAATGTTTCCACATCCATTTCAATTAAATGATCTATGTTTCTATGATTAATTTTTCTCTTCAATCTTTGAGCTAAATTAACATTCTCATTTGTTGTTTGATCTCAGGCTGCACAAGAAAAAATGAAACAAAGTCTTAAGATACAATCTCTTTAGGGGACATATATGTATACATATATACATGTTTAACTTGAGTGAAATATTATGTACTTGATTAAATTATCTAACCTTCAAATGGTCCTTCTTCAATATACATTGCTTCATCTTCAATTTCCTCATGTCCAACATTTTCATCATCTACTAGAATTGCACGTGCACGATATAACAAATAAAATAAAGTAAGTTTATAAGGGGAAATATCGCTCACTAAATTTAAAAATTAAAGATACAAAATTTGATAGAGACCTAGAATTCTAGAAAGATCTATATTATATACTTGCAAGAGATGCACATGTACCTGTTTGAACTTGGGATGAACCTTCTCCAATGTCGGTAGGTTGTCCTGGTTGACTACGTCCTAAATAAATTCATTTATTTAATTTTAATCATAATCTAATAAACCCTAATGGACTATAAATTATTAACATAATTGAATAAACGAGGTAATTCCCATGCTAAATAAATTCATAATTTAAATTTATTCATAATGTAATATTTACCCTAAGGACTAATATGGACATAATTGAATAAACCCTAATGGCCTAAATATGAACATAATTTCAAAGAAACTCTTAATATTAAGTTAATCTAGTAATGCTAATTTAAGATAAATATGATATTCCTAATTGGATTTAAACCCTAATCCTAAGTAAATAAACTAATTAAATACATTGGAAAAAATATTGTGCATGTGTACCTAATCTAAGATAGTATCTTGCTAGCATTTTTTGACGATTTTCATCTTCTTGTTCCTTAGTTCTTCTTCGTGCATATTTACTTGCTCTTTTATCTTTATTACCCATGTCATAAATTCTTCCTCCAAAATTTGAAAATAGGTTGAAGTTTGTCAAATATCTCGTTCTACCCAATTCAAAAGCTAATAACTTGATTTCACATAAATGCAAATTGTAAAAAATGAAACTTATATTTATATACAAATTTTTTTTTTAAAAAAACCTCTTTATTAGCCAACTAGGGAAAAACCCTAAGGAGCCGACTAGAAAAACACCCCTATGGTCGGCTTCTAAGGGGTTATCCCACTTTCCTAGTTTCGATCGAAACTAGGGGGATAGTTTCGATCGAAACTAGGGGGATAGTTTCGATCAAAACTATGTAAGCAGTTTGCTAACTGTGTTGTTAAATCTCCAACAGTTTCGATAGAAACTAAGAAATTTTGTTTCTATTGAAAGTTTGTAAAATAGTTTCGATAGAAACTAAGTTTCTATCGAAACTAGCTAGTTAGAAGCCCCCATGAATAGTTTGAAGTTTTTTTAATGATTTCCTTTCTTTGGAGCTGAATTACCAAGTTCAAATGGAGCACTAAAGACCTGAAATTGTACATAATTGAAGTACTCTGAACTAGCTTTCTAATGACTATGAATTTGGTGCTTTTCAAATTTTTTAGGTATATATTTTTTAACATGAATTAAATATAGGTTTATTGTAAAAAATAAACTAAGATATTCAACGCTCATGGAAAAATAGTAAATATAAAAATAAATTGTTTGAAAAATAAGTACGATCTCCGTATTTGAGTCACCTTTCAATCAAATGTTACTTTTTAAAAATTGGGTAAATATATAATAAGTTACATGTGTCAATAGCCACGTATGTCTAAATTAGTGTTATGCCAACTTTAAACTACAATAAAATATGAAATACTAATGATAAAGATATAAGACCAACTCTACAATTTAGGTATGGATGTTAAAAAACTAAATTCAAAAGAATCACATTGATATCTATTGTAGAAAAAAAGTTATGTGTGTCAAACACAGTGTCACTCTTTAAAAATTAGGTTTTTGATATCATACCAATTTTCGTAGGAGAAAAAATAATTCAATAAAATCAATTTTAAAAAAAATTTAAAAAATAGATTTAGAATCTAGACACAAAATCCTAAAAGACTCTAGTTTACTTCATCTTCAAATTCCTAACCATTAAACAAGAATTTGCATTTGAAAGTGAACGTTTTCTTAAAAATTTAGAGTTCAGTGTCAGTTTAGGCAAAAAAGTGTAACCCACTATTGTGGGTTCACTGATCATGCATTTGAGAAGCTCATATGCTTCTACATGCTCATATGCTTCTATATGCTCATATATTTCTACATGCGCATATACTTCTACATGCTTCTATGCTTCTTCTAGCACTTCTAGTCACTTGGAGGTTTCTGGTTGGTTTGGATCTTGGAGGAATTGCGAATTATGGAGAAGGAAGGGATTTTCTATGGACTTATGAGGCATGGAAAATTAGCATCAGTGTCCAGGTGCACTCGTGATATTCAAATAATTTATTTGCACTCTTTCTCTTTCTATCTTCATCGTGTCTATTATCTGTATCTGAATACTCTCTATGATTGAATCTGCAATTTGAAATTGGAATCCAGATATGTATGTTATTGGAATTTAGAAGAAAAACCCCTTAGAGCTTCAATTTAAGAAGAAATTAGTTCTAAATTGGGTTCGAGTTTGAATTAAAATTGTGAATTTAGAATTGACAAGGATTTGAATTTGAAAATGAAAAGAAGGTTGAAATGGTAATTCTGGATTAAAAGTTATAGCCAACCTGTTAGAGAGATTAATAGGTGAATCTAAAGATCAACTATTATAGAAAGAATTCTTAATTTATAGAATTGAAAAGTCGTAATTTTTTTAAAAGATATGTTTATGCTGGCAAACATCATTGTAAATGTTTCTTTTGCATATAAATTTATAAATTTTGTAGATATTTGTATATATATACTTGTGTATATATATATATATATGTATATATATATGTATATATATATATATACATATATATATATATCTATATATATATATACATATATATATATACATATGTATATATATATGTAGATATATATATATGTACATATATATATACATATATATATATGTATATATATATATATCTATATATATGTATATATATATATATATATATATATATATATATATATATATATGTATATATATATATGTATATATATATATGTATATATATGTATGTATATTGTGAAAATGCCACTTTAATTTGCTAAAAAGGAATGCGAATCGTGCTTATATAAAGTTATATACATATTGGAAGGTGGGTTGTACCCCACCCCCCGTACCCTCTATTACGTGCAAGGTACCTACGCATCACAGGGTATGTGTAATGGGGTCGTGGTTTAAAATATATATATATATATAAATAAATGTGCATTGCGGGAGGGGATTGACCCCATTTGCACCTTCTTTTACACTGGCTACAGTTTGTGGTACTGCGTGCAGAACTGCCGCATGAGTATGATAGTCTCGCAGGGCACGTTACTCGCGCCAAATATACATAATACGTACAAGGTTCGGCAATAAGGTTTATTTGCTTTTTTAAATAGATTATGTAAATTGATAATTATAATTTTATTTTATATGATGTTATTTATCATTATTTAATGTTAATATATATATATATATATATATATATATATATATGTTATTAGTATTTAATAACTATTACATGTTTGATAAATGATTTTTAAAAGTATTAATAATAAATTATCAATTATTATTTTAAAGAAGAGATATTAATATAGTTAGAATTTAATAATTATTTGATTAGTCTTTAAAGACTAATCAGAATGTTCTAAATGGATTAATGGAGATTTTAATGGGAACGATTGTAGATAGAACTGATGGAAAGAGATATTGAATGGAGGACTTTTTATATTAAATAACATTTAATATATATTAAATAATTTAGAGATGGTAATTTTATGTTACGAGATGATTTTAAATTAAGCATCTCAAATTTTAATGACATTGGACAATGGGTCATTGTTATATTTTGATCTTGTTTTAACATAGCTAAGATTTGAATTATTATTATATTGATTATAAATGTTTGTTGGGTCTAACAAACTATTAGTAAATAATGGTTTAAATAGTTATCAATGAATTCGATTAGAGTTAATCTAGTGGAGATTATTTTATGATTAAAGTTTGTAAAAGATATTAGTTTTTGGATTTGAAGTATAATGGATTTTTAATCAATTGCTATTCATTGAGCTAATATTATAGCTATAATATTAATAATTAAGTTGTGCGATAGAGTCTTATTTGAGATGATTAATGATTATACAAATTTTGTCAAGGGAATGTTGGTATTCTTTGGAAGAATGACAGATGTGGTCATTATAGATTTCCTATAACTTGCTATTAAATAATAAAAAACTATTTTTGAACTATTAATATGAATATTAGAGATTTGAGTTATAGTTGACTTTTAACTTATAGAATTATAGTTAGTTATTAGCCAACTGATATTCATTGGTTGATGGTATGGTTGTGTAATTATTAATTAAATCAATTAACTAGAGTTAATTGGATTTAACTAATAATTAAGATATGTAATAAAGTTTTATTTGATATGCTAATATCGATTCCTCTAGCAAAATTGTAAAGTATTTACATCGAAGATGACAAGTCGTACTCTCATGACTTGAATAATGACCTTAGATATTTTAATGGTGAGGACTTAGTAATATTTAATTGAGAACTATTAGAATGTTAAAAAGTCATGGATTGTGCACCTATGAGAATTGATTGATTAAATTGATCATTTTAATAAAGTTATAATCTTCTTATTCGAAGACTAGTAATTGGCTCTCTTATAATATAGTGAATAATAATCATCTGATTAAGTTGAAGTAACATTGAAGAAGAGTTAATCAATTAGACTATGGATCATAGTTAAATAAAGAGAACAATTTAATTAAAATATAATGAAGATTAGTTTAATGAGTAAATATTTACCCTTAAGCTATTATTTTAAATAATGGAAGGATAATGCTTTCGGGGAACAAATGGGTTGACTTGTAGGTCAAATGGTGAAACTTAAGACACTAGAAGTATACTGACAAATAGAAACTGAAACCCCTACACTTAATTCAACTATGTAATATAGCAAAACCAAAACATGTGTTTGCATTGTGTATTCTCTATGCTTCTTGTTTTGGATTTTTGGGTTGACTAGTGTTGACCAGTCCTGGGTTGTTACCAGAGGCTCGGGGGTTATGAGATGTGATGGCATGTTGATCTTATTTGGTCTCGATCTTTATAAACCCAACCATGGTAATGTGATTGTGTGCTCTATGAAATATTTTTATTTACTAATTGTTATTGTTCATCAGTCTTCATGTGTGAAGCTGAGATGTATGTGTATGAGACACTTGAGCTAATCATTTTTGAGTCATCAATCAGTTATCCTTGGATTATTTTCTAGTCGCTATGATGGGACTGAAATATTGATTTATTGATGATGTCATGTTATGACATGTTTTGACTCAACCATTTTGGAGTTTTCGATCAATATAATGTTGAGACATTCTTGGTTGCTTTTTGAAGAACCAATGGATATGGTGATTTATTTTGAGATATATTTTGGTTATTGAGAACCAATGGATACTTATGATTATAAGTGACACCTTTAGTTGCCAATAGAGAACTGTTGTGGTCATGATTTTCTATGGATGCTTTTCAGATGCTCATGGAGATTTGATGATTCTTATTATGGATATTTGATGATTCTTATCATGGATATTTGATGCTTATATTTGATGATTCTTTTTATTGATTATCTTTTGGATTTTCTTTACAGTCACTTGTACAGGACTGTGGTGATTTATGATTGCATGAGCTTAGGGTAGGTAATCTATTTGTAGTGTCAGGAAGTGGCTTACAATGGGGGTCGGGGCCCTACATGGCTGCCAAGGTAACTCATTGTAAGTTTGGTTAATAAGTGATAACATTTACACACTAAATGGGGATTAAATGAACCTAAAAAGATAATTGTTTTTATGTTCTCACCCATGCCTCGAGTGCTTGTATTGACTAGGATGGGAGTAGAGAGAATGCATGGTTATGACCTTGCATTCCATAGTATGTCTCATCCGTATGAGAGGATACTAGTGGCCGCATGAGATCAATATGGACCCATGGAGTTTAGCTAACTGCCAGGGTAACTTGTACATGATAAATGTGATGACACTTTCCCACTTGCAAAGTAGGTTTCCTACATGTCATTATTGTGCCTTTGGGAATTAGATGTCAATTTT
Organism: Cupressus sempervirens; assembly: GCA_028749045.1. Classification (NCBI taxonomy): domain Eukaryota; kingdom Viridiplantae; phylum Streptophyta; class Pinopsida; order Cupressales; family Cupressaceae; genus Cupressus; species Cupressus sempervirens. The sequence continues at coordinate 231,438,361 of CM053784.1, forward strand.
GTGTGTTGGAACCTTTGAGTTAGTATACATTTAGGATTCCTCGACTAAGAGAGTATCTTTGCTATGTGATTTTGATAGCCATTGGGACTTGAGATTATCTCCTCAGCATGGTGGGAGTGGACCACTTAGGTTCCACATGGTCGGGTGGTAGTGTATTTCCACTCTTATCATTTGAGATTCGTCTGAGACACATTGGCTAGAGTATTCTTGGTTGGTATTTATCTTCATTCTGATTTTTGAATCATTATGATAGATGATATACCTATGATGGATATATTTACTAGTATGTTTTTTACATTGATGATTTGCATATGTTAGATAATGTTATCTTATGCTTTACTTTGCATGTTAGATTACTTTCTGCATATGATGTAGTATGATTTAGGAGTGACATTCCTACTATGTTAATACTGATGATCTCTTTGGTGGTTTGGAATTTTATGCACGGAGGGATGGCTAGGATCTATGATGGTCTAATGATGCTATTTACGGTTGGGAGGAACCGTGCACTTAGTTATTCATGTTTGTGATATATGATTATCTTTTATGATGGATGTTATATCTTTATGATGATGATGTATCATGTATGGTTTGTGGATTTATTTATGTTATTGCATCATAGATTAGATTTAGTATGATGATGTAGTTTATTTACATGGGTGTTTATTCTTTTAAGCCTTTCATCCCTTGTAACATGTACAGTGGATGATTGAGCTAAACTAAAATGTAATAAAAAAAGGACACTTGTATATTGTTTAAGAACATTGGATGTAACATTGCTAAGGATGTGATGTTAGATGAATAGTTAATTTAGATGTGATACAACGTTAAGGGATCTTTAAAGAATGTAATCTGTTATGTTATGTTATGTTTAATTTCAATGGTATTGTTATTATTGCTTCTATAAATGTTATGAATGGTTTTTACTTTCATATAATTTTAAAAAAAAAAAAATTGTTTGGCAAACTTAGTGAAATTTTAGATTAATTCTTTGGATCCCTTAGCGGGGCATTACAAGGCAGTTTTGGAGTAGAAGTGAAGAACTTGAAAGTAACTTGTGAAATTTATGTTTAGTAGGATAGGAGAAGTCTTAAAACACTTTTAAGGTCCCTTCACTCTACAAGTTCTTCCTAAAGTTCTCTTTTCTAGCATCTGATAACACAAGAAAACTAGAACATTATGATCAAAGTCATGTGAGAAATAAGCCTATCATCTTGATAAAGAAGAGGGAAAATATATTTATTGAATTACATAACATAATTAAAATTAGTGACCATAATAAGCTTTAAAAGTACTACAAATTGGAATTTTCTATCTCTCACAATCACTAGTTATAGGGAAAAAAATGTTATTATGGTTGGTGTGTGAATATAGAGGGAAAAAAAATCTCTTCTAACTAGTTACAGTTATCAACTAGGTGGTATATACATGTGTTGTCAATTGCTTTGCAGATATATTCAAATAAAAAAAGGAAATAGAGTGCAAGAGGGAGGAGCTACAAGGGAGGATGGTGGAAGGTGACCTTTCATTGGGTACCCATGAAGAAGACCAAGAGTAGAGACAAAAATGGAGAATTGTGGTTGGAAGGGAAGAGATTTTATGGAAGAAAAGATCTAGAGTCCAATGGATTCTTGAAGGAAATAGGAACATGACATTTTTCACAAGTTGGTTTCCAAAAATAAGTAGAGAAATATAATCTATAAGTTGTTCATAACAATAATGTTGAATTTCAAGATGAGAAGGATCTAGATAAATGGGTGACCTTCTACTTCTAGGAGATTTATGACCCCCCAATGTTCAAGTTAGTCCCCAAACTAAGTCTGACTTCTTGGGAGTTATGCCACCCAATCATTGATAATGACATGAAACAAGAATTGATTAAGAAGGTGATGGAGGAGGAAATTAAGAGTACAATTTTTTTCCATGGGTGCCTTAAAAACCCCTAGACCAAATTTTTTTCCATCGATATTCTTCCAAGAATTATGGTAAATTTTAAAATATGATCTTGTCCATGTTGTGGGAGACTTCAGTAGGACAGGTAAGTTTCTTAGAGAACTCAGTGAGACTTTTCTTGTTTTGATCCCTAAAGTCAATGAGCCTACTAGATTAGAAGAATTCAAACCAATAAGCATTTGAAATACCAACTACAATATTTTCTCAAAAGTGATGGTCAATAGAATAAAAACCATACTCGACAAATTTATTAGTCCAATTCAAAATGGATTTGGTCCTAGGAAATAGATCTTAGACATTGTCATCACTTCTCATGAGGACCTACATTACATGGAAAAGAGTGATAATCATTCTATGGATTTGAAATTGTATATCTCTAAGGCTTACAACAAAGTTAGAAGATAGTTTCTTATTAATATCTTGATGAGACTCAGGTTTGGGGAACACTTTATTGCCTTGATAGATGTGATGACCAATACTATCCATTTTTTTGTGATAGTAAATGGCTCACCTTGCCCTTTCTTGTTGGCAAAGAGGAGGATTAGATAGGGGGGCCTTCTGTCACCCTATCTAGTCATAATGATAGATGAGATTCTTGGCATAAATCTTCTAGAATTGGTTGTGTATTATGAAATTAGAGGGATCAAGCCTACTATGACCCTACCCCCTCAGGTCATCTAGCAATTTTTTGATTATACCTTTCTCTATAAAATATCCTCCATAAAAGAGATGAAGGTGTGTAAAAGGTCTCTGAAGGGATATAATGAAGTGTCATAACAACATATAAACTATCAAAAAAGTAAATTATACTTTTGCAATACAAAGATGGCCACTCAAAAAAACATTATCAAGGAATTGGAATGTCAAGTTGCTTCCTTCCTTGATACTTATCTAGGTCTCCCCCTTACTGTCAAAGATGTGATCCCCCAATTCTGTAATATGGTGCTTCAGAGGATATAGAGGAAGCTGGTAGGTTCGAAGGGGAAGGTCTTAAGAAAAATAGATAAGCTTTAATTACTCTTGAATTTCTTGCAAGGTATCCCTGTTTACTTCTTATCCTTATTTAAGATATCTAGTAAATTTAGAGACATTATTGAGAAGATACAACATAACTTCTTATGGACAATAATGGAAGAAAAGAATAAGTTAAGTATGGTTAGCTAGGACAAAGTTTTTATGCCTAAATGTCAAGGAGGTCTAAACATGAAAAGAATTATAGATCTTAATAAAGCCCTCATGATGAAGGTTGGATGGAGGTTGACAGAAAAGTCCACCCCTTGGTGTTGTATTATGAGTGCCAAATATTTGAACACCCGACCTTTCTCCCAGACTCTATCTGGGGAGAATCTTCTTACTTGTTTGAAGATACAGAATAACATCACTAAGATAAGGAAATAATTAAATGGGGGAATGATATGTAACCTGGGAGATGGTAACCAAATTAGATTCTAAAAGGATAAATGGTGGGAAGAAGGTATGTTGGTAGAAACTAAGTTCATGGTCCTAAAAGGTAGGTGTGAGATAGGGATAGGAGAAATGGTGAAACACTACATCCAAAATAATGAATGCAAGACTTTTAGCTCATATAACTTAGATGGGAGTAACAAAGATTTAGTTTGAAGAACTTAAATTTAGTCTAAGTGGTAGACACATCCCTTTCTTCTCAAAGGAGGACAAGATCATAAGGGCTAAAAAAAAAAATGAAGAGTTTAGTTTGAAATCTTCCTACAATTCCCTAGTAGGTATTGGGGGAAATCCAGAGTGGAAACATGTCTTAAATCTACATTTTAAATACCCAAAATCAATTTCTTCTTATTGTCGGTCATGCACAATAGTGTTTTTCACCATTGATAACCTCAAAAGCTGTGACTTCTAGATGTGAAATAGATGTGTTCTATGCTATAAGGAGGAAGAGTCCATCCCTCACCTTTTCATACACTACCCTTATGTTACCCAAGTTTGGAAAAGTATGCTAGAATAGATTGGAGTTTCATGGGTTTTCCACCATTTGATCTCCTAATTTATTCTCAAGTGGTAGTACTATCTAACACTTCCCCTTATTAGAATGATTTGGAAGGTTATTCCCCCATATATAAGTTGGAACTTATGGAATATTTTGTAAGGGTTTTTGTCTGGATGACAAAGTGGCATGGTCCTATCTAAAAGAGGGTGGGTTTATCCCTTTTATGGAGATTATAGAAGGCGATGATGAGATGGTCACTTGGTGATTTGTTGATTCCTAGAAGAAGCTTTAGGTCACCAATGATGGGTTCACTTTTGAGGTCACAGAAGAGCTAATAGCCAACTCCACTAGCCTATCACTGGAAGGAAAATTATGGAGGAACAAGCCTAAGGTTAAAGATGAAGCAAGCCTCATAAGTTTCTTGCACTCTGATGAAGCCCCTATTCATTTCCATGGAGGAATTTCCCATGAGAATCTCCCAAATCCATGGAATATGGTCTTCTATGTTATCATGCACTATGTCACCTTGAGGACAGAGTTAAGTTTTTCCATTATTATCATTTCTCTATCATAAATCATTTATGTAACAAAGAATGTATATCTCTTCTTTTTCTCTTGCTCCATTCTATGGAGGATTGTGTTTGGATTATAAGGAAAAAATGTAAAAATGGAAAAAGTTAAACTATCTATCACCAAGCCTTGAAGTTCCATCTATTCAAATTTTGTAAAGGCCTCCACTCTCAAATTCTAAGTATTAGCCCTCCCCCTCTAACAATTAATGTTCAAAGATCAACACCCCCCCCCCTCTAAACCCACATCCAGAGAGGACGTCACAGCTATGAATAAGAAAATTAAGGAAGAAAAAATTTAAATTTTGGATGTTGGAAAAACTAGAACCATGAGTAAGGGCACTAATATTTCCAACAAGTGGTTGAGAGAGAAAAATCCCCCAACAACCCTCTCATGCTCAAACTAGATGCCTCTGGGATAAACTATTGGCCTCATCCTAAACATAAAGCTACCAAAAGGAACTATGGTGAATAGGAAGAAGAAGAAATGTAAATTGAGGAGAAAACTAAGAATATGGAGGAAGCTAACCCTTTGCTCTCCAAGGTTTCTGACACATTTAAAACTATTTCTTAGGATTCTAGAATGTCTGAGAATGTCAAGCATGATAAGGTAACCTCTTCAGTTAAGATTGGAATGCTGGATAACCAAGCTTAGGTGGAAAACATAGGGGGAGACCATGAGGATAGAGATGAGTAGGGAGAGATCACACCTAGAAGAAAGACACCATGACTAAAAATGAGAACACAACAAGGGAAGCATGTGGTGGAGAAATGTGAAAAATCAATCATCAAGTTAGTTAAATAGAATGAGGACCTAGAGGACAAGTTTGATAGGGTGGCCAATTTCTCCTCTTGTGTCATGCACTCAATGGCCACCATGATCCATATTATACAAACTAACCAAGAGAAGCAGACTGATGATAAGGAGGTAGTGATGACTTATTCCTTGTATGGCTTCATTATTGATGAATGGCTCTGGTTTATGTTGAAACTTTTGAGGAACTGCTAATGGTTCCCCTATTAATGTGGTCAAATTTTGTTTTGTTTTATGAAGCTCAATTTTCCTCTATCCTTTCAAGAGTTTTTTAGTTTCTATATCTAGATTGATAGTAGGACCAATATTAATCTAATGGCCATAATTTTATATATTGATAAGACTCTTGATTCTTATGGTAGTATTTTCTATTTGACTATGGGTATGGGTAGTTTTTTTAAAATTTTGAAAGGGTTTGGGGTAACTGTGTGGTAGTTACTACCAACTACTCTCTAGATAGTTGATATTTTATTTTTAGGTCATACCTCATTTTAGCTACTTCTTAATTTAAAAATAAAATAAAATTTATCAATACCTAGAAAGGAAAATCTTTAGTTATTTGAATTTAGTGTACAAGAGAAAAGGGAAATATGGATAAGAATGTATCATTTCTACCACATTTAATTGTACTAAAGTAGTAATGACTTTCTTTAAAACTGATCCTAGTGACAACACATGTGTATGCCACCTAGTTGGAAACTGATGTATAATCTACCTAGTTGGAAGAGATATTCTTGTCCTCTATATTCACACACAAACCATAATAACAATTTTTTTTTCCTAAAACTAGCGATTGTGAGAGATAGAAAATTCCAATGTCTATAGTCCTTTGAAAGCTTATTGTGGTCACTACTTTTAATGGTGTTATGTATTTAAATAAATATATTTTCCCTCCTCTTTATCAATCTGATAGGCTTATTCCTCACAAGATTTCCATTGGAATGTTCTAATTTTCTAAAATGTTCTAATTTTCTGGTCTTATCATATGCTGAAAATGACAACTTTAAGAATGATAGTCACATGATGGTATGTGGAGCTTTTGACAACCTCAACACCTTTTAACCACATTTATTAGCTCTTGTAATTAATATTTACACAAAGGGGATCCTTTAACATGTCCATTCATTTTGGCGAACATGGAGTAGAGTACAGATAACAGAACCAACCGGGAGGATCCTCAGATAGAGGTTGGAATCCAGGAAAGCCAAGGGGACTAGAAGCATTTCCCTCCTACGACCTAGGAGGAGGAAGCCATCCAGAAGGAAAGAGACACTGCAAAAATCCTACAAGAAATGGAGAAGAAGGGGCACTAGTCTGCCCGCCTAGCTCTATTCCTGGCCTTTGCTTCCCTGGTTTCGGGCCTTTTTTGTTTCTGGCCTTTTGTGGTTGTTTTTGTTTTTTCTGACTTTTATGCTTTTAAGTTGTTTATTGTTGTAAAAATTTGGGTTTCAGGATCCTTGTAAAACCTATTTTCCAAATAAAAAACATGTCCATTCATTTTGGTGAAGAATACATAATGATAAATGTTGGTTTGTGTACTTATGTGTGTTCTAAAAATCAATTTAACTAGTAGACTAAGCATATGATATCTTGAAATTATATTCTTGGAATCCTCACCAAATCAGTATATTAAAAAATACCATTCTGTGGTTGGTTAAATTTGGTTTTCAAACACTAAAGCTTTGGTTGTGTGTAAAAACTAAAGTCTCTCGTAGTTACAGAAATATGATTATTTTTTCCCAAACATTCAATTGTACTCAAATTTAGAATTACAATTTTTTTATATTACTAGAATTGGCTTAATATCAAAGAAGATAAATTTTACTATATTTTTTTTATTAAACAATCATAGAGAATTTGAAGAGACTCAAAAATAATATTTTGGATGTTACCACAAAGAAGAATATTTACTGTGGATGACTTTACAAGCCTCATACATAAGGGGTAGCCAATTTATGCATTAGTAATTAATCTTAGTAGGAAGAGTAAGTTATCTTGCCTGTTATACCCCTTTATATCCATTACTATAAGTATTGTTGTCCTCCATGCTATCAATCAACTACAACTAAACATACAATGCATATAATCTCCCAACTATGAGAGCTATCAGTGGTTTCGAAGAAATTTAAGTTGACTACTTCATCTATTGTCTTCATTTGTTCACCTAGAAGGTAGTTAGATTTTTTAAATATGGTATATGGAAACTTCTGCCAGCACATAGATGTCAAAAGTCCTCTATATATAGAGGCATTTTAACACATACTTTGGATATATCAATCCAAAAAAATATGTTTGTCTATTTTCTCTAGTGTCATTATAACTTCTATTTATTTCTAATCTATTTTTTAATATAGTATCAGAGCATGTTTTGTTCCTTAGACTATGAAGGTATTTCCTACAAGCTTGAATATGCTAGACTAAGTGAATAAATTAGTTTTCTTTCTTCTCAACTGTTCAAATTTCTCAGTGTATTATTCTATATTTAGTTTTTTTTATCATGGTATCAGAGCATTACTAACTCTTGGGCAATGCAAATTTTCTGTTGTGATTTTTTTTGCTACAAGTTATAATCTGATTGAGTAGCATTAAAGAAATCTTTGGTTGTTTAGAAAGACAAGATTGATGGTGGAATAGATTTTTTTTTTGTTTAAGATGATTCCTAAAGGAGAATAAACAATGCTAGGTGAAATATTATTGAAGACAATGGAAGGTTGGTTTTTCCTATGTTGTATATAGCTACATTAAAAGAACATTTTTTTCCGAAGTAGAATCATATATTTCATCAATATAGAGAAAAGATCATATAGTTTGGTTTACTTCTATTGAGATGGTGATCATGTCAAATAAGATTACATTTGAATTTTTAGGGAATAGATGAAGAAATGTGAAAATTTCACCATCATATATGATTTGTTTATGTGAAGTGAGCTAAATATATTGTTCTACATACTAGAATTTCAAAGAATGTGTTGTTTGTGAATTAAGTACAATGGGAAAATAAGGAAAAAGAATGTTAAAAGAAAATACAAATTTAATTTCTGAGATAGAGAATGTGGAAGAAGAATTAGTAAAGATGTAGAAAGATAATATAAGTTTAATTTCTAAAAATGACTCAACATATGAGTTACTTGGCATATGATTGACTTGGCACTCACTATTTACTTGGCATGCTCTAACTTGTTGTGCTCAGAATATGGTACTTATTTGACATGAACTAAGTAAATGACTTAAATGTATAGACATTCACTTGTCAAAACCAATTTGAGATTAATAGTGAACTTATTGAACCAACTTTGTAATGGCCTCTAGGTCTCAGAACCCTAATATCAATTATTACTAAACTACAAATGTTGTAGGAAATTATTTTAATTACGAGAGTTATGTATGTAATTGTAGCAAAAAATATAAAAAAATGTTTGAATGCTAAAATATTATCTTTCATGCCTTTAGTCTACCTAGATACTAGAAAGATTACAAAAACTTAATATGAAATTTTCTTAAATTCTCCTAGAATAGATAAGAATCATATATTGAATAGATAAGCATCATCAATTGTTATAAATCTTTTAAGGAAACACTCAGACTATAATTTCTAACAAATTAATATTTAAATCCATAAATTGGTGAAAAGAGGGGAGAGTATGTATACCAGCATATGAAAGATTGTGTACAATGAGGGGTTTTTCAACAATAGTACATACCTATAGAGGAGTGGGTATAAGATATTCTGGCAAAGTCATTACAAAAGGCTAAATTCATCTTCTTCATAGTTTTAGTTGGGTGTTATGTAGAAAAATTTCCTTGCTAAGAGGGAGTGTTAGTTTGTTAGCTTTGGATAGTTGTTTGTCCACATGCTATTATTTAGTAAATAATAGTTTTCCTAACTAATTAGTTAGAGTAAAAATAATTATCTATTAATTTTAATTGACTCCTTTTAGAAGAAACAAGAAACCAATTTGGTTAGGGTTGTAAGGTTGTTTTTAATCTCAACCATCTATTGAAAATCAATATCATTCATTGGTTTTCTAAAAGGAGTAGACTAAAAGAGGGTCAGGGGCATTCAAAGTGCACAAGTTACAAAAATAATTTGCAGTGATAGCAAATAGTCTAGCAGAGTTAGCAAAGGTACAATCATAGCATTGGGGTTAGCAATAGGGAATATCAATGAGAGAGACTTGAGGTTGTTAGAATTCTATGAATAATAGACAAGAAATTTTGTATATCTTGATTTTCTAAAGTTAATGCAATTCCTTATCTATTAATTTTCCTTTCCCTTAGGAGTTTTTCCAAGGATGATTTGTCCCAAACTATTGGTTTTATTGTGTTGCTTATTTTTCTTGTAATTTATTGGTGAATTTATTGGCATTATGGCTAAGTACATGGAGTTAAGGGTTTTCATTTACGGAAACATATAGCTCTAAAAGAGATAAAAAATTGTACAGTTCAAGATTCCATGATCAAAGATAGAAAATTATTTGAGTGTTAGATAGTTGAGTATCAGTACAGAGGTGATTTTGGTATTGTGAAGTCTACAATGAATTTTGACATGTGTTCCTTACGAAGAGGTATAATAGAGTGTCATGATGATGTACCAATATGAATAGTATGGATGAAGTTATAGGTCAAACACTAGTAGAGGTGGTAAATAGCGCAGTAAAGAGCATAGAAAAAATAGAGGGATAAAGGGCTAAAGAATTACTTTACTTATGAAATAATTACTTAACTAATTAGGGATAACATCCTAGATGTTAACCCTAAGTGGGAAAATGTTAGCTTTGTATATAGCCAAATATGTGGAAGCATCAAGGCCAACTAAACAATGCTTTTTGTAAAAATAAAGGTATATGTAAGGAATCATAACTTGAGAAGTTATGTGGTAATTATAATGACATGAAAGTGATATGAGAGATTATACAAGGATTATATGATTGATATAAGATCTTTATGTGATGCGAACTCTGATATATGACTAGAAGGAATGAAAAGTACATTAGTAAGAGGTTTTTGTATCTATCTCTATTTTGTAAAAAGGAACTACATTGTATAATTGCATGTTAGGGTAGTGGGATCTTCTTGGATATAGTTGTAATTGTAGTACCACTACAACCTTTGTAGTCAAATTGTAATGACAATGTGATTTTGATGGTTTTTTTTTGCAAGTGTTCCTGACCTCTTCATAATATCTATGTTGTTGTCATAATTGTGACATCTATATGACTATAAATTTCATTGATTATGGAGATCAGCTATGTGCAAAAGGGTTTGGAGAACTCTAACTAAGTGTGGATTTATGTTATCTTTGTTGTGTCATTCCCTTGATCCACATCATTGTTGTGTGGTGTCCTTTCTTTGTGACAAGTCGCATCTTTTACAAGTTTTAAGCAATCTTAGTGTTGCAGGTATATGACGATCATCTTTTCTCTTTTATTTTGTTCAAGATTTATAAGAAATTGTATCCTTTATGAATTTTTTAGCCACTATATTCCATATTTTTCCTCCTCTTCCCCTTGCCTACATCTCTAGCTAAAATGGATGTCAATGGGCTTTGGTTTCATGTCTAGAAAAGTTATGTACAAATTAACTATAATCAAATTATCCAAAATTGCATCTCCCACAAACTCCAAATGTTCATACGATCTCATTAAACCTTTGGCATTTAGATATTGCAAATATTCAAATTCCTTCAAACCTAACAATTGCATATAGTTACAATATTTTAGATTAATAGAAGGATGGGTTAGGACTTCTTCAATTAGGTTTCTTCTTTCGAATTTGTATTTCAAAATCTCTTCCAACTCACTCTATCTCTCATTAAAAAAATCATCCTTTGCAAAAACAAGTTCATTCATCCATGTTTAATTTAGTTCTTCATCCATTCTATCGAAAATATTTGTGATTTTTTTGGGTTTGTTCTCTTCATCTATCAGAAATTTTTTAGGGTTTCTTATTTTGCCTAATATGAAATAGGTGATATACACAATTTTGAGTTTTTCCTTGACCTACAAGTTTTTGGATAATAATATTTTAATCTATATTTTTATATAATGAAAATTCCACCTAATCAAATTGATTGTGACTTGTCTATTTCAACTTTAAGCAGCAAAAAATGAAATAAAAATGAAAACCAAACTTAAGCTCATAAGTTAGAAAACTTGATGTGCAAGAGAAACATAAATAAAATATATTTCAAGCTCACCAAATAAACTTTTTACAAGCATTATAAAATGTATATAAAATCATAGGCATGAATTTAACTATTTTTCCTAGTGTTCTCTTGTCTTCCAAAGACATGTGATGCATTGACCTGAGATTTCTTTTGTGGAATCGAGCTCAGTTGTTAAATGAAACCAAAAGGAAATAAAATGGATTGGTTGACTTGTCAATTGAGAAGATTTCTCACTGGTGCTATTTTAGATTTTCTTTTAATCATATGTCAATTCTATGATGAGACTAAAAAGATAAAATAGACCATACAAATTCAATAGAAATAACATCTAGACATGGTTTCAAAAAAGGAACAATATCAAGAAGCACAATAAAGACTACATGAGGAAGAAAATGAGGCCAAAGAGAGATAGTTTAAGTGATAACTTGCAATATTTAAGATCTCTATGTAGATTGATTTTACCAATGCCAGATCAGAAAGGTCATAAATCAACTTGGAATCTTTTCCATACTTTCCTGTTAATGTCTCTCTCAACTCAATAATAGGCATGTCAAGAGCTGTAACACCATCGCTCTTGAAACCCCTAAAATCATGCCAAAGGCTCTCTCTCTAATAGGAATTTGTTCAATCTTAAAATCTTGAGTGCCCTACCAAATTAATTAAACAATCATAAAACAAATTAAGTATTTGTTAAAAAAACAAGTACATGACATGAATCTCAATGTGTAGCTCAAAAAGTATTGCATCATTCTTTTACATAAAAAATTAAAATACTATGTGAAAATAAAATTATTGACTACAAAGTGAAAAAACTAGAAGAGACACAACGATGGTAACCAAAATTAATATTTCAAATGCAAACATCCAAATAGTTGAACTAATCAATAGAAGAGGATATTAAAATTTTATTACTGATAGTGTTTAAACCTATGGAGTAATTATTTCTTTAAGAATTATTTTTTTTTCACTATGATCAATATTTTTTCAAGTTTCCATGACATGAGATGCATTCATATCCAAGTTGTTATAATTTGTTAAACTTCTAAAAGTAATCATATATAGAAAATTGTGATTGTCTAGTAGTTAGTTTTATTCTCATTTGATTTTTATATTCACTCTATATCAAAGAATGATTGCAAAAAAAAATTATTATCATGAAAATAAATATTTGAATTTTGATTGATTAAAGAAAATGTATTTCCTTTCTATTGAATTCAATGTGGTGTTGGTAGAAGTATGCAACATTAATAATCACAATATTTATCAATAGAGTTATTTTTCCCTAGAAACATGATACTCATGATAGTTTAATCATAGAACTTATAATGGGTCAAGAAAAGAGACTCAGAACATAGGTAATACTAAACATTCCATAGACTACATATAGGTATAATACAAAAAATCTATCATAAACATCCAAATATTGCTATCTGGTTGGTAATGATTTAGTATTTATGTACTTGTATGGTACCATTGGGATTTATGACACTTGTCAATCTCTTGAAAACCCAACTTTTCTCTTCTTTTGATGAGATTTTTATATTCTTTGATATTCTTTTTTTTTAATCTAAGACTATGGTATACAAAGGCTCATAGACTATAGATGGAGCAACAATAGTCCATATAACTAAGACAGTGATTTATAAGATGCTAATGTTATCCACTATTTTGTAATGTTTAGATACAGTTCAATGGAGATGGTTACTATTAAATAGAACAATCAAATGAATTGTGTGGGAGAGTCAAAGAGTAAAAGAGATAGGTGATCATAAATATCATAGAACACTTATAAAAATATTGGTCCCATGTTAGAGAAATAGGAATTAATGGAGGGTAAGAAATGAAGTAATGAGTATTCATTGAGATTTCAATGGTCAACTATAATAGAGCCTCAAACATATGTGCCAAATATAAAGTCCTAAAGCATGTCACCTCATTTTAATAGTGTTGTCAATGCAAGAGACAAAAAGGTAACTAAGAAACAAGTCAAGCAGATTCATAGATATACCATGTTGGTTGGATTTGGAACATAGTGTAGTAACCACACTATATTCTTTTTCCCTAGTATAAACCATCAACTTAAACTTGGCATCAATGCGATACATGTCTTTAATAGCTAATATAAGTTTGAAGTGCTGATGTAAACAATTTTGCATTACATATTCACAATTACAATCAACTCATACTAGAATAAATAGCCATCAAAGTGAATATAGCTCCCAAAGACCTTAGAATAAAAACCTATAATGACAGCATAAAGTCTAAGATAACATTATATATTGTTGCATGCAAGATGTTGAACTAGTATGAACTAGGAATGGAGTACTAGATTTGTTATATGGATATATTAGAATAGAATGACAAGAAGATATCCATAATCCCTCAACAACTTCACATAGAACAAACTCCAAAAAGTTTAATAAGTCACACAGGTCCAACTCTATCCCACTTACTCAAAAATTTAATTTCAAATATAACTCACAAGAATGGATCAGTGAATGCCCTATACATATCATCGTAGAAATGCTAAAGGATCTCAACTAGCTTCAAAATACATTCATATTGGAAATCTAAACTCTTTTTCTAAGGTCAATTTTTTACTCTCATCCCACTAGGGATCTTTTGGCTGAGTTCTATCCCATTAGGATATCCTTGACTACATTATGAACTCTTGAATAAGATTTTGTAGAAATTGAAAAGAAATATGATAAAAATAGAAAACACTAGAATAGAGATCAAGCCTAAAATACCATAGCGTTATGAAAACACAAAATGCACCAGAAGATGCCTATTATGGATAATGAATACAAGAAGGAATCAAGTGGTTTATTTTCTCAAATGATCAAATGTGTGAGGGTATATGAATGGGAGAAAGATAGTCCAAATAAGTTATCAATATGAAATGGGAGTTGTGTTGATGTGATAGATGGAGATAGAAATGGAGCATAATTATAGGGGTGAGATGTGATCATTGGGTGAGAAATGTGAAGAAGAAAGAAGGATAAAATAGATTTCTTTTTGTGCTTGATCACACTCTGTGATCAGGAAGAAATAATGCTTAAAAAGAAGAAAAATGAAAAATGATAGTTTTTGTAGTTACCATTTGTTTATTGTGGGCAATGTATATATTGTTTACACAAAATATATTTCATGTTTATATCAATTTTGCCAACTTACTTATTGGGATTCACAAAAACAATGTATATTTACAACAAAAGTACTCAAATGATACCAAATGGTCAAATTGTATTTATATGTCAAGTACCCTATAGCCCATAGGCATATTTTAATGTAGTTCACTAAAGAAATACATGGTGATTTTAATGTAGTTCAAAGAAGAAATACCTTATTCAATAATTCTACCATCTTCAAAACCATATGTGCAAATATAAACATTAAGTACATGTCCAATATCTTTGCAAATACACACATTAAAATTGCACCATTTTTTTCTTTGAAAAATATATGTGTATATATAAATATTAAGTACAATATGTCTAATTTTTTTTGCAAATATACACATTAAGTACACCAATTTTTTTCTTTCAAGACCATTTGTGTAGATATAATTATTAAGAACACTGTGTCTAATAGTTTTTCAAGGTTTTCTCTCTAATGTCAATGTGTATGTTGAAATGGTTATCAATTATAGACCTAGCAAGTACAACCAACTCAATAAGGGTAAAAGAATAAGTTATTCCTATGAAGAAGGATCATGTTAGATAATAAAAGGGAATTTGATCAAAATAGGGAGACAATCACTAGATTGTTGTCTAACTTTTGAATAGAAGGCAATGAAAAATGTTATTGTCATTGCAAGAGTTGTAACAACTTAAAGACAAGAAGAAACAAAATAAAAATAGCTAAGAGACATTGTAAGGAGAATTGTAATGCCCCGCCAAGGGATCCAAAGAATTAACCTAAATTTGTCAAACAATTTTTTTTTTTTTTAAACATGAAATATAAACCATTCACAACACTTGTGGAAGCAATAGTAACATCCAACTAAAAGTGAACATAACATAATAGATCACATTCTTTATGAATCCCTTAATGTTGAATCACATCTAATCATAACTTATTCATCTAACATCACATCCTTAGCAATGTTACATCCAATGTTCTTAAATAATACATAAGTGTCCTTTTAGTAATTACATTTTAGTTTGCTCAATCATCCACCATATATATCACAAGGTATGAAAAAGCTTGAAAGAATAAACATCCATATAAATAAAGTACACCATCATCTAATATTAATCCATGATGCAATAACATAAATGAAACCACATGTCATACATAATACAACATCACAAAAAATATAAACATCCATCACAAAATGTAACCATATATCACAAACATAATTAGCTAAGTGCATGGTTCCTCCCAACCATAAATAGCATCATTAGACCATCGTGGATCCTAGCCATCCCTCCATGCATAACATTCCAAAGCACCAAAGAGATCATCGGTATTAACATAGTAGGAATGTCACTCCTAAAACATCCTACTAACATGCAAAGTAAAGCATATGATACCATCATCTAACATATGCAAATCATCAATATAAGAAACATACCAATAAATACATCCATCATAAAGTATATCATCTACCATAATGCTCCAAGATCATAATGAAGATAAATACCAACCAAGAATGCTCCAGCCACGGTGTCCTGGACGGATCTCAAATGATAAGAGTGGAAAATACACTACCACCCGACCACGTGGAACCTAAATGGTCCACTCCCACCATGCTAAGGAGATAATCTCAAGTCTCAAATAGGCTATCAAAATCACATAGCATAAATCTCTATAAGTCTAGGAATCCTAAAAGTATTCTAAATCAAAGGTTCCAACACACACAAAATTGACATCTAATTCCCAGAGGCACACAATGACATGTAGGAAACCTACTATGCAAGCAGAAAAGTGTCATCACAATTATCATGTACAAGTTACCCTAGCAGTTAGCTAAACTCCATGGGTCCATAATGATCTCATGCGGCCACTAGTATCCTCTCATACTGATGAGGCATACTACGGAATGCAAGGTCGCAACCTTGCGTTCTCACTACTCCCATCCTAGCCTATACAAGCACTCAAGGCATGGGCGAGAACATCAAAACAATTATCTTTTTAGGTTCATTTAATCTCCATTTAGTGTGTAAATGTTATCACTTATTAACCAAACTTACAATGAGTTACCCTGGCAGCCACTTAGGGCCCCGACCCCCATTGCAAGCCACTTTCCGACACTACAAGTAGATTACCTACCCTAAGCTCATGGAATCATAAAATCACTCGAGTCCTATACAAGTGACTGGAAAAAAAATCCAAAAGATAATCCATAAAAAAGAATCATCAAATATCCACACTATAAGCATCAAATATCCATAATAAGAATCATCAAATTTCCAAGATAAGAATCATCAAATCTCCATGAGCATCTGGAAAAGCATCCATAGAAAATCATGACCACAACAACTCTCTATTGGCAACTAAAGGTATCACTAATAATCATAAGTATCAATTGGTTCTCAATAACCAAAATATATATCTCAAGATAAATGGTTCTCAACAAGAAACCAAGAATATCTCAAAATCATACTGATCGAAGACTCCAAAAAGGTTGAGTCAAACATGTCACAACATGACATCTTGAAGAAATAAATCCATATTTCAGTCCCATCATGATGACTAGAAAATAATCCAAGGATAACTGATCAATGACTCAAAAATGATTAGCTCAGGTGTCTCATACACATATATCTCAGCTTCACACATAAAGACTGATGAACAATAACAATCAGTAAATACAAACATTTCATAGAGCATACAATCACATTACCATGGTTGGGCTTATAAATATCGATACCAAATAAGATCAACATGCCAACACATCTCATAACCCCCGAGCCTCTGGTAACAACCTAGGACTGGTCAACACTAGTTAACCCAAAACCCAAAACAAGAAGCATAGAGAATACACGATGCAAACACATGTTTTGGTTTACTAAATTCACATAGTTGAATAATGTGTAGGGGTTTCCAAATTTCTGTTTGCAAGTATATTTTCAAGTATCTTAAGTTTCATCATTGACCTACAAGTCAACCCAATTGTTCCCCGATAGCATTATCCTTCCATTATTAAGAATTACATTCTAAGAATAACTTAAGGATAAATATTCACTAAACTGATCACCATTGACCTTTAATTAAATTGTCCTCTATATTTAACCATGATCCATATTCTAATTGATTAACTCTTCTTTAATGTTATTTCAACTTTTAACATAAATCAAGGATCATTATTCATTTATAAAAGAACCAATTATCAATCTTCGAATAAGAAGAAGATAACTTTATTTATCTCAATCCATTAACATAGGTACACCATCCATGACCTATTAACATCTTATTAGTTTTCAATTAGAAACTTAATTAAGTATTACTAAAGTTTGAGTCTTTGAATTTAATCATCACCATCATTGACAACCATATAATATCTAAAGTCATAATTCAAGTCATAAGAATAAGACCTATCAACTTCAATATAGATAATCTACAATCTCGTTAAAAGAATTATATCAAATAAATCTCTATTACATAACTTAATTATTAATTAAATCTAATTAACTTTCATTAATTGATTTAATTAATAATTGCATAACCATAGCAATGTTCTAATTAATGTCAATTGACTAATAACTAACTAGAATTCTGTAAGTTAAAAGTCAACTATAATCTAGTACACAAATATTCATATTCATAGTTCAATAATAATAACTTGTTAATATTTACTAACAAGCTATATTGAGAATCTTATTAATAAATCTATAATGACCACATTCGTCATTCTTTCAATGAATACTAATATTCCCTTGATAAATTCGTATTATCATTAATCTTTTCAAATAAGACTCTATCGCACAACTTAATTATTAATATCATAGTTATAATATCAACTCAATGAATATTATTAAAAATCAATCATACTTCAAACCAAAAACTAATATCTTTTACAAAACTTCATTAGTTAATATTTGGCTAACTCTTAACACCATTAAGGTATATCAATAGGTTATTTAATTAACCATTAACATAATAATTCAACTATAATCCAATATCATTTAGAGTCTCTAAATTTAAATCAACATGATATAAATTATCATCTCACAATTATTTAATAAAAACAATACTAAAAGTCAACCATTAGACTCCATTTTCTAAAATCAACTAAGGTAAGTGTTCGAATAACCTAAATCTTCAGATTTATAACTTCATAATTTTGTCAACACATTATGAGTTCTTTCCCACTAAACTCGATCTCCACTAATTTATTGATTCCCAATAAGCCAATGTGCAATCCTAATGAACAATAGTTGCATAATTCAAAACTTCAAATAATAATATATTCTAATAGTTAACCTTAATTAAACTAAATTTAATTAAGTTAATTCTAAATACCTCTTCTTTTAATAATAATTGACAAATTACTATTAATACTTTTAAATCATCTATTATTTCCAATAAGTCAATTTTCAATTTCAAGAACCTTAAAATAATCCCAATAATCTTTATTTGAACTCATTCCAATTACATAAATTTGTCAAATCTGAATATTAAACAATATAGTTAATTAACCTGAACATTAAAATTACATTAATATAATATTATAAATTTCATTAATATTATATATATATATATATATATATATATATATATATATACAATATATAAATATTTAATAATTTCATCATACTTAAAATCAAATTTTCTTTATTATATATATACATACCTAACATAACAAAAACTTTAATGAAACTTAAAACAATAGAATTTTAAAAAGAATACCAAACGCTTATATAAAAGCGTTTATAAAGGCCCGCTGGCCTATCTACTTTACACGACATTGTGGTAGCACTGCTGCTGCAGTAGCAGAGTACTGTTGCATCAACAGTAGTACCTGTTGCTGTAGCAGCAGTGTTTGCTACGGATGACAGCAGGGGTGGTGAGAAATAAAGTGGGGTGGGGTGGGGTAAAACCCCCCGCCCTCCCAAAATTTTATGTTATTTTTTTTTTAAATAACGTTTTCAATAAACGTTTCCTTTCACATGCGATTCAATATTTTAAAGTTTTCACTGTGACTTACACAAGTATATATATATACGTATTTATATATATATATATATATGTATATGTATATATATATATGTATATATATATATATATACGTATTTATATATATATATATATATATATATGTGTGTGTATATTTATATATGTATATGTGTATATATATGTATATATATATATATACATATACATAGTTTGCCATTAATCTTTATTGCAATATATATAACTATGTGCAATTTTTTTTTATTTTTATTTAAAAGAAGAGAACACATATATAACTTTTAAATAAGAAGGGCTCTCAAATTCCTTAAATTAAGAATTTTCCCTTTAAAATAATTGTTTCCTAAACATATCTATTAATTGCTCCAATAGGTTTAATTACCATCATTTCTCAATTTGATTCTAATTCAAACCCAAACCTGATTCAGATCTAATTTCTTCATTAATTAGATCTAGGGTTTTCTATTGTTTTCTACTCAACCAAAAAAATATCTAGATTTCAATTTAATTGTAGATTCCATCACAAAGAGTATTCAGACACATAAAATAGACATGATGAAGACAGGAAGAGAAATAGTGCAAAGAGAATATGCAAATATCACGAGTGCACTTGGAAA
This sequence comes from Cupressus sempervirens, assembly GCA_028749045.1. Lineage (NCBI taxonomy): Eukaryota > Viridiplantae > Streptophyta > Pinopsida > Cupressales > Cupressaceae > Cupressus > Cupressus sempervirens. Next base: position 231,458,582 of record CM053784.1, read on the forward strand.
CTGATGCTAATCCGTCATGCCTCAGAAGTCCATAGAAAATCCCCGCCTTCTCCATCATTCGCAACTCCTCCAAGATCCAAGCCAACTAAATCCTCCAAGTGACTAGAAGTGCTAGAAGAAGCATAGAAGCATATAGAATATATGAGCATATGAGCTTCTCCAGTGCATGTGAGCTTTGAAGCTTCCATTTTAGCTTGAGGCTTGTAGCTTCCATTAAGCTTTCATTTAAGCTTGTCCAAATACACTAGGAGAGCCTCTATTGAAAGGCCTCTCAGATGCATCTAGAGTGTCTCTAGAAACAACTAAAAGATAAGCATGACAACCAAGCATGGGTCTTCTCCAACCTTCTAGATGAGTCTTAAGGTTGTAGACACCATGTGCTCAAATAAAATGCTAACCTCTAAGTGTAGACAACTTGTGCATTCTTAGAGTGCAAACTCCAGTGTTGTCTACATGACAACTCTCGAGAATTTGCCAACTCCTATGTGAGAAAATATTAAAATAATGCACAATAATTAATATAATATTTACTTTACTCTTTCCAATTTAATTTATTTATTTATTAAATCTCATGCACTAACTTTGATAATTCCACTTTTCAATCTTAATATATTTATATTTTAATCACATGAAATCTTGAACCTTTTAATAATTTAAAATATATTTTCCACTTTTAAATTTCGTTTTCCAAAACTTAATTGCTAAAATACTTATTAGCTTTAATAATATTATTATTTAGTTATTTATTTAAAAATGAACTCCAAATAAATATTGTCACATTTCAAATTTAAACTTTTAACTTTTATTTTCAAATTTAATTATTTTATTTATTTAATTTTCTAATTAATTAAATAAAATAAATACCATATTAATTTTTCATTTAATTAAACCATTAATTAAATCTTTTAATTAGGCTTAATTAATAGAAAATACATCAAAGACTCATAAAGTAAAAATATGAAAATCTATCATAGCCAAAATACATACAAAATCAAACCAAGGGTTAATATCACGAATTATGTCATCCGACATATTCGAAGGGTACTCAACTCAGATACTTGTCCTAATTTTTCAATTAGGACAAATGGCTCAAAGGGTTGGGATTTGGACTTGAAAATTATCTCCCCTCTCTTATCATTGACATAATATGATATGGTACGCTCATCCTGGAAATTCAAAAAAGTCGATACCCGGTACCTATAACCTGCATAAAAACCATGCATGTACAAACACAATATATAGTAAACTAAATAGGCAATGGCAAGAAGTGGTGCATCATGTAGATCCTGACTAGCAGGTGACTACGACTCCCTTCCTTAACCACATTAGACACGCCATACAAAAGCAAACATGCAAAGCAAACACACACACCATACACATGCAAGTATGGGGTAAGTACCCATAAGAAAATACATATGATAATAAATCATCTTACTAATCATCATTAATAACTGAAAACACTGAAAATAATCATCATGCATACATGAAATGCAAAATCTAAGTAATCTCATCACATATCAACTAAATCCATAGCACAATATCTCATAATTTCAAAACAATGTTGCTAACCAACAACATAAAACTAGCTCTAAAAGAGTTCAACAATGATAAAAAAATGCGAACTAGGGGTGGGCACTACAAGAATGGTCACATTGAAGGGGGCTTTGATTATCATCCATTGGTAAGTTGTTTGTTATATTATTTTTTCAATTAATATCATATGAACCATAGAGTGGGGTTTTGATTATCACATTGAAGTGGGTTTTGATTATCATCATTTTTATATAGGTCGATCTCCCTATGGTAGTACATGATTTGGACAACCACATCTCAGAGGAACATAGAGGTGTGGATATGGAGGAACATGGAGGTGTGAGTATTGAAGGAGAAGATCACAATTCCATGGAAGATGATGATCATGTGCCAAAAAACACATTTGAAGATGATGGTATGAATACATTGATCCATGATACATTTGATACCGATGTTGTTATTGTTGTTGATGATGATTATTATTATGATGAGGATGACATTGAGGCCATCCATGATATACCTCTACTTAAGAAGGCAAATAGATCCTTTTAAAAAGGATCCCAATCAACTCTTCTCTCTTTTGTATTGTTATTAGTAAATTTGAAGGTTATCAATTGTTTATCCAACATAGCAATACCATGCATGCTAAGGTTTGTCATATATGCCATTATAGTCTATAAAAGGTGAAATGTGTACCATTAATATTGTTTATACTAATGACTTATATTTATTTTGTAGATTGATAGGTGACTTTTTGTTACCACCATCAAATCTTCTCCCTCGCTCATACTGAAAATTATGTGGTGCTATGCAACATATTAGAATGGAGTTTCAAGCAATAGATGCTTGTCTTGAAGATCATGTTATTTATAATAAAGTAAACAAAAATGCAATAGGATGATCCAAATTCCATACAAGAAAACATCAAGATGATCAACTAACAAAAAAGGTGCCTCACAAAGTTCTATGTTACATCCCCATTATTCCATGTCTTAAAAGATTATTTAGGTATAGTATCTTGGAAAAATTTATGGATTACCATGCACACAATAGAATTGAGATGACATTTTTCAAATTCCTGTGGATGGTTCAACATTTATGTACATAGAGGAAAAGTGGCCAAACTTTAAAGAAGAACCTCAAAATCTTAGGCTTTCTCTAGCAACTGACGGTGTCAATCCATTTGGAGAGATAAGACATGTTTTTGTTATCAATAATAACCTTCCTTCGCAAATGTCAATAAAGAAGGAACACATTATGTTGTAAATGATTGTTTCAAGTATTTTATTATTTTATTGTTATCTACATGTAATTATAAATCTTGGAGTGAAATGACTACAATAATTATTTGTTGTTCTTCATTCAACTAGTTAAGTACCAAGTGAAAGATATGAATGTATATATTGTGCCTCTTATCAACAAGTTATTGGTTTAATGGAATGGTTTCACTATGTATGATATCTCGAGACCAACTGGACTAATACAATTTCAATTCCATGCAATGTTTGTGTGGACAATTCATGATGCCCCAGGGTCGATACATTTTTGTGGTATGTTATGTTGAAATCTAGTTCCACATGATAATACTAATTCTTAAAATTAACATATTTAATCCAATTATATCATTATCATATAGGTCTTCAAACAAGGAGAAAATGTTTATGTCCAATGTGTGGTCCAAAGATGAAATTTGATCATTCCAAAAGTTTAAGAAAGCAGGCATTTGATGAGTATAGGTAGTTCCTCTACAGAAATCTCAAGTAACAAACTGTAGAAAAAAATCATTTTAATACGAAAGAAGAGACTACATCAAAGACACAAAGAATAACACCTCACCTATGGTGGTTGGAATTTAAAAAAATTCAAGGTAATGTCACCAACCACCTTCCAAAGAGACTAAAAGGTTATCCTAGAGAATTTAGTATGCTACCCTACTATAAGCAACTACAAATTGTGCATTTTTTTGATACTATGCATATTGGAAATAATGTAACAGAGACACTATAGAAATTATTGGATGGAAGGCATGACAAAGAAAAACTTATCAAAAATTTTAGTGGCATTCATGATTCTAATTATGCAATGAAAAATATCATTGAATCGAATAGCAATAGAGATCAGATTAATGCAACTGCCCTTGGTTATTAAGAAAAGTAATGTCATAAAAGTAGTCATACAAATAATTGATTTCCTACAAGATTTTTTGTGAATATAAGCAATCTCGTATCAAAGAAAAGTGAATTTGGGTAATGGATGAAAATGTATGATTGGCATACTTTGATCAAGGTAAGTCATAGTCTTTTGTATTTACAATATATTTTTGAAACTACATTCAATGTTCATTGTATTATGTTATAACATAATGACATGATCAGTTGACAATTGTTGCAGTATGTGCTACCCCTATCACTCCCAAATGTCTTCAACAATAATATCAAACAAGCGATAAATGATCTTTGAAAATAAATGAAGTAAGTAGTGATATTTGTTCAATATATCAAACAAGTACTATATTGTAAAGTCTTGTATTTATATATTTGTGTGTGTTGAGTCCCTTATAGGTGGTTTCCATCTAAAGAAATCTATAAAGAAGATACAAAATATTGGAAGAAAATAATTCATTGACTAATATTTGAAATGTAAAAGTGTTTACATTCAACTTTTTTCAATGCACAAGAACACTACCTCATACACCAAGTTGAGGAGATTGAATTGTGTGGACCTGTATAGCCTAGGTCAATGTGGATGGTTGAGAGAAACTTAAAATTTTTAAAGGGTTTGGTTTGACAAAGAGCACATCCTGAGGGTTCTATGGTTGAAGGATATATGGTATACTAGGTGATGGTATACGTTACTCAATATCTTTCTAATATTGTAGCAAAGACCCATATAGATTGCATTTGGGATTCAACTCCATTAAAAAATTAGAAGAGGAGTACTTGGTGGGTAACGATAGATTTAGGAAAGTGAAGGGTAATTAATTATGAGATGTTATTATAGTTAATTAATTTTGAATCTTCAAAATAAATCTATTGTAAGTCATCTATTTACTTTTGTAAAATTGCTAAAGAGTGGGATACAATACATTTGTTTATTGCAAACAATCAAGATTGGATGACAATATAGATTGAATGATGTCAACATTCTAGTCATAGTTTAAAATTGGAATCTATAACTTCATTGGTTATACAAGCTCATTGTAATGGAAATCCTAATGTTACACAAAAGGAAATAGATTTAGCATGTGGTTTAAGAGATCTCTAGGTACTTATAAGTTTATTAATCAACCATATGTTTTTGAATTCGTGATACAATAATTTTTACATGTTTGACATTTATTGTAGATGAAACACCACAAGGCAATGTTATGAAATGGTTATAATTTTATATCAAAATTTTTGATAACAAAAAGAGAACTTGTGCTTCTAGGATATGTGTAGTCTTCTAGGTGACAAATATTTCATCTATAAATGACTTACATCCTCGAGAGTCTCAAAATTGATACTATGGAATTTTGGTTGATATATTTGACTGTGAATTTAATATCTTCAAATTAGTCATCTTCATCACCAAATCCTATAGACTATGACTCAATAAAAATAAACCTGAGAGAAATGTTATTGAGCATGAGAATGGATTTCCAATTATTAATACAAGGTTGTTTGATTTGGTTGGGGATGAGCCCTATGTTCTTCCAAACCAATGTGAGAAGGTATTTTACTTAGAGGTTCCACATAAACTAGGCTATCTATTTGATTTTAGACATGATCTAAGAGGAAGGTTGATAAATTATAATGTGATGGAAGAAGAAGATCTGAGGAAGAGGAAGAAGTGGATCACGATTGTGAGTTAATCGATGATGCTCATGATGAAAATGATGTTGCTACTAAGCAAAATGATGATGCTTCTACTGATCATGATGATGATGCTTCTACTGATCACAATGATGATGATGACAATGATGATGATGATGATGATGACAATGAAAATGATGATAATGATGATGATGATGATGATGACCATGATAGTAGTGGTGATGATGTTGACAAAGATGATGATCCTAATGATGAGATGGATGAAGAATAATATCAATGACAAGGTTGGTGGTTATGTAGAGGGTCTAGAGTTTTAGTGTTTATCTTCTCTAAGTTATAGTTAATTCCTCTAAACCATTCAATGGTTCCTTCCTTAAATGTTCACCTTCCACCAATCTTGGCCTCCTAAGCTCTTAATTCCACTTGCCTCCTAGGTATAGTTGAGTTGATACAAGAACAATGCTAAAAAATTTGAGTACTAGTCCCATTAGCCAATGTTTACCTTGTTTCCACCCTAAGAACTCCAAAAGATTTCTTATTATCTTTCCCATTCAAATATTAGGTCCTTACCTATGTATTAGGTATCTTCCATATCCATTTTAGACCTTTCAAACACTTCTAGCCACCTTAGCAATCACTTTTCTATTGCTACACAATTTAGGCCTAATTAGGCCTAATTGTATTAGGTCTATTTTACTATTTTAGTTAATTACAACAAATTCTTCCACTCAACCCTATGGAAGGCCATATGATTCAGAAAGCTATCAGCTAGCACTTCAAGGATCTAAGATTACAAAGATTCAAGTCACCCACAACCCTAATGGCTCTTAGGCCCTTGTTCCTAGGCCATCTTTTAGGCTTTGGACCTGATGCAGGAGCATCTTGCATGGGAAAGTATTGAAAAAAAAAAAATTGAAAAAAAAAGTGGAAAGAAAATAAAAAATTGGAGGAGAGAGAAAGTGACAAAAATTAGAGGAGAAATAATTTTAAAAAATAAAAAAAGAGGAAAAAGGAGAAAAGAAAGGAAAAGAGGATTTTTATTTTCAAGGTGCATAGGTGGCATAATAGAAAAAATAAAAAATAAATGGTTGTCAGTCCATTTATCAAGGTGTGTGGGAAGAATTCTAGAAAGTTGTGGATATTGTAGAAGGTTATGGAAGTTGTAGAAGGTTGTGGAGGAATTCTAGAAGGTTGTGGATAAGTCATGCATTGGGTGATAAGTGCCTATTTAAGCAATGCATATGAGGATTTCTAATCAAGCTCGAGGAGTAGAAGCTTGAGAAGTGAAAGCTCAAGGAGAAGCTTGAGAAGTGGAAGCTTGAGAAGGAGAAGCTCAAGAAGGAGAAGCTTGAGAAGAAGGTGAAAGCTTGAGAAGTAGAAGTTGTGGAAGGTGAAGCTTGAAAAGCTTGGAAGGCTTCAAGGTGTGAAAGAGGAGGAAGTGAAGAATGAGTTTTCTTAAGTCTGTGGACAGAGCGCCGAATATGAAGCAGTCTACAATAGGATTGTGATGGAGTTGTGAGTGTGTAGATAGATCATTGAATGTGAGGCAGTTTACACTTGGATCTTGGATAAGGTTGGAGAAGAGCTAGTGGGTGCAGCTTAGAAAAAAGGAGGTTGCTTGGTGGCTTGTGAGCACAAAGTTGAGATCTCAGAGGTTTCTACCAGAGTGTGGATCTAAACTAGCTTAGGCTTGGATTGGATCTTGAGAGATCTTGGAGAAATGTTATTGTAATTGCTATTGGATTTTCAAGTATAATAAAATTGTCTTCATATTGTTGCATTCTTGGTTGTGATTTGGTAAGGGTGGTGTGGCCCTTTGTCAGTGGTATCAGAGTGTATTGTCATCAGGACTAGTCATAACATAATGCATCCAATAGGCCTTCAAACTTCATACCAACCCCTACAACCATTTTTTCATTCAATAAAATACTCTAGGGATTCCAAGCATGCCATTATCATGGTCATAATAGATCATGGTTGTGCTCTCCAATCAATTCTTCACACTATCTTGACTCACATACTTCAAGCAATCATCCTAGGGCATCACTCCAAAATTAGGTATTTAGTTGCAAGAAAAAAAAAAGAAAAACTATGTATAAGTCCTAACCTACCATTCCATAAGATTTCATATATTTTCAATTGTGGATGATCAAGTTATGGCCATTTTAGCTCTTGCAACTTTGTAAATGGAAGTTATAGTCACAGTCATCCAAAATATACTATAACTCTTCAACCCCTCCACTTGGAAACAAAATTGAATATGCAAAAGAAATATAAAAGAAAATTCTATATTTCCATGAAACTAGATGATGCAATCCAATCCGTACACAATTGTACAAGAGAGCAAAAATGTTGTAAATGAAAGGGAAAAAAAACATTTGTACAGGTTGTTCACACATGTGGTCTACAAATAAATCTTCATCCCATTCTCAAATACCCAAGCATGGGCAATTACAACCATCCATTCCTTCATTTGTGACTTGTTACAAAAGTTTCTTGAGCAACTTTTGAGGATTTTTTCTTTGAGAATTTTAGTCAACTTGATGCTCCTTGACCTATCCAAGAGCCATAGTTAGGATCCTTAGTACCCTAAAGGAAACCATGTTCCATATTTGCAAAAATTTAGCAACTTTTGGTCCACTTGACAATATTTTGACCTTATGAACATCTTGTGCTCTAACAAAAAAATTAGGAAAATTTTGGATCCAAGTACCATTGGATCTTATTATACTCACACAAAGACTCTTAACTAACCCTAAACAACATCTAACCTAAAATAAAGCCAAAAAGAGAGATTCTCTGCACCATACTCCCCTAGGACAAATAAATCAAATACCTTGAGTTAAAAGGTCTTCAATGGTGACTCCATGTTTCAATATGTCTACTTTAGTCATCCAAATGGCTTCAACATCTAGAAATCCTTTCCATTTTACCAAATATTTGTTGTAGGTACCCTTCTTGGTCTTTTTGAGCACCTTGGAGTCCAATATACTATCTAATGGTAGAGGTTGAGGAGTGAGAAAATGTCTGATCCAATAATCTTCTCCCAAGTTTGAAAGATTTTTCTAACTAGTATTAGAAGAAAGACCCTTATAGGAAAATAGATATAACACATTGAAGATGAGTGAGATGCCCAAATTAGGAGGTAACTCCACTTCATAAGCATTATTACCAAACTTATGCAAGATATTTAATGGTCCTATCTTCTTCATCAATAGCTTGGTGGGCTTCACTTTTGGCAATGGCTCCTTCATAAGGTAGGAAAGTACCAAATATCCCACCTTGAATTTTAAAACCCTAATTTTCTTGTCTACCTTGGTTTTGTATTTTTCCACTGGGTTTTGTAAAGTCTTCCTAACTTGGTCATGAAGTTCCTTCATCTTCTCTGCAAATGATTCCCCTTGAGCACAACTTTTATCCTACAAACTAAGGTCTCTCAACTCCATGATCCCTCTTTGGGTAACCCCATAAACTATTTCAAATAGGCTCTTTCTAGTGCTCCCATTGATGAAGTCTTTGTAGGAATATTTTTTCTTTCTTATAATTTGATCTCATGGTTGTACATGTTGCTTAGTTAGACATCTTAATAGGTTACCTAAAGATCCATCTACTACCTTAGTTTTTCCATTAGAATAAGAGTGATAGGCTGAAGAGAAAGATAAGTCTTTTCCTAACTTTTTCCAAAAGTTTCTCTAAAAGTGGACCACAAACTTATTGTCCCTATCACTCACTATGTCTTTGAAGAAAATTCCTACAATGTGTTGGTGTTTTAAAAAAAACCCAAAGATGAGAATAGAATACATCTAGGGGTAGCTAATTCCCATCTACAATATACCTATTTAGACATCAGGGTCAACTATAAGGCTATACTCCTTCTTCTTTAGGCTCTGCAAGACCTAGATGGGTGAACCTCAAATTCTTCATATGGTGCTAGTTTCAAAGCATACAACTAAATCTTATAAAGCAAATAAAAACCCCTGAATCTTCTATGCTTATGCAAATAGAATAGACATGAACTAGCTAGTAACATGACCTATGAACTAGATAAGCTAAGTGAGGGCAACTCTTTTCAGCTCTTCAACATAAAGGGGAAGGGATTTTGAGTAAAGATATATTTCAGCATAATGAAGACATGAATAGAAAAACACAGATCTTGTAGATGATCAGTGCCTTATCTATTGAGCAATTCCACAAATCACTAACACACATCTTTGAAAATCATTGATACATCTCATGTATCAAGACTTCCAAATCTATCCATTCACCTTGTGAATTAGACATCTGCATCATTTATGAATCTCATACTCAACCTATCCCTTCATGGAATCTTCAACCCTATGATGATAAACTAAGCATTTAAATGACTCCTTGAATCACAAATAAAATATATCAACATATACAACCTAAAATAGATTGCAATTGAGTTTGTGCTCTTTGTTCACAAACCACAAAAAATTACAAACAACATGAATAGGAGACAAGATTCAGACTGAAGATAAACATTTTTTCTTCATTTTAATTCATTTCCTTGAAACAAATACATAAAGGATGCATGAGATTAACTCAGAAACAATTGAATAAGCTACAACTATCTTTGTAATTTTTTAACTATTGTTCATACAAGAGAAATGTTGAGCATGAATGGTGGGATCACAACTAGAGCTCTACTCAATAGTCTAGAAATAGCTAACCATCAACAACCTTAGAGAAAGAGAAGAGAAGAGAAGAGAAAATAAAGATAGGATGAATTCCCAGATCATATCTAATGTTTTCAATTTTCCACTTGAAACTCTTCCACCTGTTGATGAAAAAAATTCTCTATACGTTCTTCCTATAACTAAAAATCATATCTTATCCTTATTACTGAAGAATGCATGAAAATATCTCTAGGATGATGGAGACATGTAACTAATTTGTGAGAAGATGTCAGTTCTGATTTTAAAACCCATCTCAAAACTAGATCTAAATGAATTTTAGAGGCAAATGTAACTCTAAAAAATATTTTCCCCCAAATCGTGAGTCAGCAAAATCCCTTGTCTTCCTTCTAACTAATTCTAATGATTCATCATGAAAATTACTCATTCTACTGAGAATGCCCCAGAATTTACAAAATTGTTTATATCTCTTATTGGTGAATACATGTGCATTTTATGACTACATATCTATAAATATCATCTTCTCCTAATTCCAATGGTATACTACATTCTAAATTTTGGATAAAAAAATGTGACTCTGTTGCTCGTTTGAAAATTCAATCCCTAGCTTATGAATAAAGCACTTAAAACTAAAAAATGGAAAATATTATATAGTTAAGACTATATAATATCTTTAAATTCCTTTTAATCCTTTTAAAATGAGGAGACACATGTTCAAATTTTGAAGGAAATTTTTATTTTTTAAAAAAATTATGATTTCATATTTTTACCCTCTTTTCTAAATTTAGGTCAAACTTAGTTGACCACCTAGGTACCACGTGTCAATCCCTAATTGGCTAGATTAGCCACCTCACCACTGCCACCCAAGGCACTACCATGTGTCACATTTTTCACAAGTTCAAAGCCTTAACTCCTTACCACCTCTTAACCTCAGCGATCATGCAATTCTAGTCTTTTCACATGGTTGGGACCAATCTTCTTTAGTCATGGTTAATTTGTGTGAGCATGCAAAATAAGCCCTTTTGCAACATTAGAGAAATTTCATCTAACTTAGCATTTTATGTTCTAGTCATATGCCTAGAGTTAACTTACTGTGTCACTCTAGCACCGTAGTTAGGATTAACTATGTAGTTATCACTGTAAATGCATGCTTGATTGCCATGTGGTTTCTTATGATGTCATGATCTCCTCATCCTTTCATCTATGTGGTTGGTCAAAACTTATTACATCACCTCCAGCTAGTCCTCTAAGACCCATGGTGTGAAATTTTCCTCAAAAGACATGGTGTCTTTTAGACACTTAGTAATAGTGCACTTTGGCTTATAAACATATGAAACTACCCTCACAGAAGCAATGTGGGATAAAGGCTCATGCATGTCCCATAACCAAAAACTCTCTCAACACTCTCCTTGACATATGACTCACACTATTCCAATATAGATCTCTATCAAAATGGAAACTTCCACTCCCATATAGGTCTTCAGATTAATCTTTGTCTATTCAGGATAGTGAATCTCTATTCTAGTTCCAAATAAAGAATAACAAATCAGACGATGTGTCTTCTTGCTTTGACTTGGAAGAGAACAAAATTTTAAATTACATTGACTATCTAATTGGATTCCTCCTTGTGACTATGCCCCTATTAGAAATCACTTGATAGAAGAGAAATATTTCATCTATATTCAAATGTCAACTCATCCTTAGTCAATGATGGTGGTTACTCAAACTATGGATTCCTTTCTCTACTTGTAAGGCTATGTGTACTCCCTCATAGCTCCTTCCAAACTTGAAACCTCCTACTTGGTCATGCTCATAACACTTTCCCCATCCTTTTTTAGTTCAATCACTTAAAAGCAACTACGTAAATCACCTCCAAACTTGGTAGTCTTCATGTGGCATGTGATAAGATGATGCCTTGGTAAGACAACTTGTCATTTAATGTCCCTTCTCTACTATGCATACAAAATATAAAGAGAGGAAAACCTTACAATCATAGGGGTCCTTTGCTAGTGACTTGAATGTCTCTAACTTCCTAAACCAACCACGGGTGCTCCAATCAAACTTGCACAAATCCGATTCATAAATTTAGGAGTTTGAGCATGGCCATCATAAATGTTATGTTCCTTCAAAAACTATCCAAGTCAGATTTACTTCTAGCCTCTCCCCATTAGCAATTAGCATAACACTCCCCATCACTGCATTAGACCTTATGAGGGAGAAGAATTGTTTCATTTTTACTTTCGAGCTGCCATCATAAATTCTAGCTCCCCTATTGAACAAGTGTGGTGTACTTGGTAATTTATCTACTATAGTGACCCATGAAATTCACCAAACCTACATTGGTTGTAATTTCACTTTTGTTCAACTCTATCTTTGAATCATAACTGGTTGTGTTGATTAAAACTCTTCCATAGTTACTAGTCAAAACATATAGGTGTCACTAAAACATTAGTCCCTTCAAAATTCACTTTGGCTCTCCAATGGAGGTCAACATCGTGTGTGCACTTAAAAGATTATAAATGGAACCAATTAATCTTGGCCAAAAAAATTTGGATTTGGAAATAGACTATAATTCTAAAGAGTCTCCTTTTTACATATATAGTTTATTTGAGGGAACTATGATGTACACTAGATTAAAGCTCCATTGGTGCTATAAAAGATTGTGTGCATTCCCTATGCATTTGAGAGTGAAATAATCACATTTTTTATTATTTTCTAGTTCATTTAGTTGTAACTTCATAGGATTCCATCCCTAAACTAGTCTAGACCTTACCACCTCTCAAGAATTTTAGCTATGGAAAATCAATATTCAGATGCATATCTACCACCAAGTCAACTTTGACATGAAAGCCAACCATAAAAAAGTTGGGTCCAAAGGTGGGCCTGACTAAAAAAAATTGAACTGAAACACCTAATATCTCAAACTAGTCAAATGAATTCATTTCATTAATTAGATTCATAATCAATTAGTGACGCGCCATTAAAAACTCATTTTAACTCTTTTTTCAAACTGTAACTTTTTGCCAGTGAGGCCTATGAGACTGGCTTTGAAAACTAACCAAAACTAACAACTGGGCTTTGAGATCTAACATATTGATTCTCTATTCTACATTCTTGCATCTTGTCATATTTCATCCCATGAGGATATCTATGTCAAAAGATATTGATCATCAATTTTTCCTTCTATGAGTTGCCTGCAGACAAACATGTTAGAAAACCATAAAATTTGCTTGGTTTTAGTTTCAAAAAAGGTCAAACTAACACTTGAGGGCTTGAAAATTGGGGCATTAGTTAACTTTCATGAGGAGAGTATAAATCTATGATTTGGGCTCATGATGAATAACTAGGCACATTTGGCAAGTGGTCAAATTGGGGTACTTAGAATTGCAAACTAGGAACACCAACAAAAATATAATTTTTACAAACAGAAAGGACCTGGGAAAGTGTGCAACTCGATTTGTAAAGATTTGAAAATGGGTACACTTAAATTATTTCAATGTAGAACATAGTGGTGCAATCCATTTAGTTCAGAAAATCATGAATTCAGAGTTATGACATCCTAAATAAGGCTACCGATCAATCTGTATTTTAAAACACCAATAAAATTTCATAGATTGTGTTTGGAATCGCATTTGAAAACTAGTCAAATAGATTCTTCATAGGCCCAAATATGAAAAATAGCATCTATATAACCCCTAGAATGTAATGCAAAAGTAATTTTCTCACTTTGGTCAACTAGGTCAAAGTTTCAACTGGTCAAACAAGGCTTCCTAAAATTCTAAGAAATATGCATCAACATGACAACAATAAACAAGCAACTTTGTGGCAATCAAAACTTATCAAAATGAAATAAAAAATGAAACATAGGCTCTTATATATGCATACTAAACACTCCCAAAGTGGTGAGTCATAAATTTAATGAAGTGTAAGATATTCAATTGCAAATTAGGCTACCTATCACTATTTGACAATTGGCAAAAATGTAGATCTGAACAATGCTCAAAATGATTCTTCATGAAATGATTCAAAATGGAAGTTTATCATCATAGGATGTATAGACATACTGAATTAAAGGTGTTAGAAACCTAAAACACCTCATAGGCCTAAAAATGGCAGCAAAGTACATGTGCATTAAAAGCACTTATAGTGGCTCAATTTGACTCAAAATTTTAGAATGGTACTCAAAGCGGGGATGCAATTTTGAGTCCCATTAGTGGCTCTATGTGGGGATGCATGTCCCTTGCAAGAATGGAATGATTCATATCTCTGGAGGAAGAAGATCACTCCACAATTTAAATCTTGAACAACTTTATTGAAAGAAAGCAAAACTTCTCATAAATTGTCCAAACAATGGCACCAAGCCACCGAAACTCAACAAATCCTCTTATCTCTATCATATATTTAATTTTCATTTCCATTTTCATTAGGTAAGATGAAAATATCACTTCCATCAGTTTCACCAATCATATTAGCATTTTGAAACAACTCATTTGGCAAAACAAAATTGCTTCCTTCATTCTCATAGTGCATAAACCAATCAGAATCTACTTCTATATCATGGTAACTATGAGAAAATGATTAGCATGCTCATATAACCTAGAATCAAACTAAAAATCTTCACCTATATATGACTGATGCATGCTATCAACTAGAAACATAAAGGCTTAATATTTTACTTCAATCAAATAATATCATGTACTAGGAGATTGCAACTCACCTTGTGTAACTAGGTGTGAAGAACATATAAAATTTGATTTCTCATCCTTTGCAATCATGTTACTCATCTGATTAGATGTATCACACATTGAAACTTCTTCACACTCAAACAACTAATTAGTCACCAAGTTTAAAAACTTATCATGAAAGTTCTGAAATGAAATATGTTGATCACAATCTTCATCAAACAACTCATAGAGTGAAATTTGAACTCATCATTACAAGATTCATTAGCACATAAGGAAAACTTAGAATTAGATTTACAATATCCATCCTTTCCCACTTTTTCATAAAAACAATCAAAACCAACTCCAATTTCATCAACATGAGAAGAACCTGAAATAGTATAAGATTTCTCCCTAATGGTATTTTCTGCATAAGACAAGTCATATGTGTAGACACCTAAAAACCTTTAGAAAATAAAGTTTTTTTTATTTTCTGAAAAAGTCCTGATGACATCATCATTTATTAATTAATTATTTAATTAATTAATTAATTAATTATTTAATTAATTAATTAATTAATTTTTATGCCATTAAATCCCTTTATCTTAATTAAAAATATTTAATTAAGGAATCCCTCCCTAAAATGTTTAAATCTTATTTAAACATTATTTCCTTATTTATTAATTATTTAATTAATAAATTGACCAAAAATCCTAAAATAAATAAAAAATTTATTTTTTGCCCAAAACTTGGCCAATTTCCTTATGACCAATAACCTCTTCCAAAATCTTCTAATCCTTCTTTAATTTTGATTAAAGGCTAATCCCATCATTTCCTACCCCTAATCCCAACTCAAAATATTTAATTAAGATTAAATATTAATCCTCATGTTTATTAAAAAAGTTTTAATAAATATCTCCTCAACCCAAACCCTTGAAATAAATAAAACTTTATTTATTTCCTAAAAATCTAATTTATCCTCATCTTAAGAAGTTCTAGACTCTTCTAGAAAGTCTTTATCCTCATCCTAGGAAATTTTAGACTATTCTAGAAAGTCTTTATCCTCATCCAAAGTCTAGACTCTTCTAGAAGATGTTTTTAAACCTAATCCTAATCCCCTCCTAACCTTGTCACATTCCCTAAATATGGGTTAAATATTACTAACCCAAGCCAAAGTTAACAAATATCTCCTCCTTCACCCACCCTCATTAAATGCCATCCACTTGCCTATCACTAAGCTAATCCTAAACCATCCTAATCCATCCTCTAATCATTTGCACAAGCCTAAGCAAGCTTAAAACCTTCCTAATCAAGTCCAAGTCAAAATTTCTCTCATCAGCCTCAAAGTATCTCAACCATAAAACTTTATGAAGTCCACTAGGTCATAAATGACTCTTCCAAGCCCTTTTATTGCTCTTACAAGTCATTATGAGGGTCTTTATGAAGATTTTATCCCTTGAGCCTCCTTTGTTGACTCATCCTTCCCCTTTCCTCCATCCTCTCACCATGTGACATGTGTCACTCTTTGATTGGCTATAAGGAAGCACAATCCATGTGCTCTCTTCTCATGCAATCTGAGCCCTCCATGAGCTTTTTCCCATCCTTGCATCTTAGCCCTCAATCCCTCAAGCCTCTTGCCTATAAATTGGATCCTTCCCCTTTGCAAAATAACACAATCCATGAAGTAAAGTTATAATGCTATTTTGAGAGCCAAATCCATACTAAAGCCATCTATCCACACTAAAAATCCACAATCATCCATTGAAGCCTTTGGAAGCATATTGAGCATACATCCTATCCATTTAGATAAAGCTACTCAACAAGAGAGCTTCTTATTGAGAGAGTCCATTACTGGCTCATATTCTCAATTGAGAGCTCATCTTAGTCTATCTTGAAGTTTATGAATTTTGTTTAGTTTGTAGAAGCTTTATTTAAATTTGGTTTCTATTAGCACACTAACATTGCTCATATACATTTTGGCATGCCCGGTGGGACCCCGCATGGGTCATCTTCATTAGCTTTTTTAGTCAATTTTTGTATGTTATTTGTTGATTTTGGCTAATTTTTCTTGTTTTTGTGATTGGTAGGATTGTATAAATTGGTTTTGTAGGTCCACATGAGCATGAAGAAGACAAAGGAACTCATAGTCTATCTCATAGTATTTGCAGATTTTTCAAGCTTATAGGTGGACAAAGCACTTGGAATTCTTCTTCCTCTTCTTGTCTATATTCTTCTTATTCCATCTACTTCTTCTTCTTCTTCTTGTGGGAGATCTTGGCCATTTTTTTTGAAGGAAGCAAAATCATACACACTTCTTTTTAGTGCTTAAAATGAACCCCTAAATCATACTTAAATCCATTAAAAACTAAAAATTTGCAACAAAAAAAAAAAAGCCTTTTAACAAGTGAAACTAAACCAATCTAATCATTTGCATCCTTGCAACATCAAGGTTTTAGATGCATTCATGCAAAGTTAGGAACACTTCATTTTTGGGAATTTAAAAAGAACTTCAAGTTTCCATTTCAAAAGGATCAAAATCAACACTAAGTGCACACTAAAATCTAAATCAAACTCAAAGCATCAATCAAGGATAAAATGAACCTCATTTGAAAATATTTTAAAGTTCTTTTAAAAATCTCATGAAAACTAAGAGTCCTAAAACTTTTGTTATTTGTTCCAAACAAATGTCTTGTTGCAAAATCTTGAATGTTTCTTAGGTTTTTCATGCATCAAAACAATCTAGGAATATCATTTTTGGGCTTAAAACATGCAAACTAGAACACAAAATCTTGAATGAAAACCAAAGTCCAAAGATTAATTTTCACTTTTGAGTCCAAAACAATCTTGAATGATCTAAGGTTAAAACAAAGCACTTCAAAGTTCTTAAAACAACACACAAAATCTCAATCTTGAATGCTCAAAAGAAAAAACTTGAATGTTTAATCACTTATCTTTGAATGCATGTTGCTAAAATCAAAGTTTGTTTTTTTTATGAATGCATGATTAAAACAACAAATCCAATCTTGAATTCCATAGATCAAATAATAATCTTTTGGAGCATAAAAAGAATCTACATTTTTGTAATCTTTTAAGTTATAAAAACAAACAAAAATGATTTGAGTGAGTTTGTCGTTGGACTCACCCTCTTTAATCACCCATCAATTTAACCATTGGTTGCAATCTCAGTGCCATCTATGGGGATGGGTCCACCTAAGAGGGTGTTAAGTGCTCCACGCAAATCAAACTCCACTCACTTGTTTTTTTAGTGGTTTTTCTAAGTTAGAAAATTCCTTGAATGCGCATTAATCTCGCTCACACTTCATTTGGGCATAAAAATTGGAAAAATCTTGACGTGGAGGGCCTCTGGGCGCGCGCTTGAAATCGAATCTCACACACCTTTGTTTTGGGCTTAAAATAAACTCACACTCAATCTTGAATGCCTTAAAGAAAAATCAATCGATACTTGACGTGGAGGGCCTCCAGCCGCACGGGTTTACCTTCTTGTTGAACCTAACTCTTCTTCTTGTTCGCATTCTTCAATCAATTTTATTTTTGTCAACGCTTCAAAGTTGGAATAAACATTGTATCTTAAACATGAGTGCTTGCAAAGTCTAGATCAGAAAACTTAAGCATCAATTGGTAAAAGAACAAGCATTTTTTTTAGCCCAAGATCATCCAAGTCTTCTCTCCCCTTGTTGTTTTTCGAGGCCATCTTGGGTGCATAAGACTAGGATCCAAAACCTTGTTTTTAGTTTTAGGAGGCCTGCTTGAGGATTTCATCACCCCTTGGGACGACCTCAACTCCAACGTTCCGGTGGAGTATAAAAATTGGGAGGTGAATCCAAAGACACCTCTCTTGGGATCAAAATTTTGTCACTCGGGCTAAGCCTCAAGGAACTTTATACCCTTGAGAAGTGAAAGAGGAGAAGTGGGTTACCGCTCCTCTCGGCTGTGTGACATCTTTTTGGTTTCATCTACGGATTTGGGCCTCACGTACCTTGCGTATATCGAGGACTCCCTAGCTATAACAAATTTCATCCTTGTAGAAAGCTTCATAGGATGTTGGTGTGTTTGAAATGCTTGCTCAAAACTTTTGTCTGCTTATTTGTTCATAGCTTTTGAATGAATGTTTTCCATTTTTGGTCAAAATCCAAAAAAAAACCAAAAATCTCCTAGGTCAAGGCATACTTAGTGTAGTCATTGCCTCATCAGAAAATCATCCACGCTCCCCCGCTACAACCAAATCTATCTAGTCCCTTGCTTTAGAACAATCCCAAATCCAAAGTCTCTCCAAATCATCCCCCCCTAGCCAGCTAGAAACCCAATCCAAAATCACCCAAGCCTTTAAAGAGTTGTTGTCACTTTGCTAGATTTTGTTATCCAATCAATCCGACCAATCCACCAGCCTCACCATGGTTATCCTTTTGACAGAGCTTTGTCTAGGGTAATCTAGCTTTGTCACCTGTTATCCCTCATCAGCTTGAGCTAAAGGTTGGGATCCACAAGTGATCAATCTCGTGTCATGCCCATAGGATCATTAGTCTATTCTTAGGTTGACACAATCTCCACCAATCTAGCGCATAGAAAAGCAAAACTCTCACTTTTTGACAGCATGCCCTTGAAGTCTTCCATCCACAGGAAAGCCAAAAATCTCCAGCCAATCCTCCTTAGGTCTGTCATACAGCTTTGATTCTCCCTAGGAAATCTTTCATCAGCCAATCCAAAATCTATGCTTAATCCAAATCCAAACATGAGCTTCCGTGTTCATCCATATGCAAGACACCATCCCCATCAAACTCATCATCAAAGCATGAAGTACCAAGCCTATCATGATGTGTTTGGTCGCATTGTCCTTGCTCCCTCCACCTCCTATTCCAATGATGACGAAAATCTTGTTGACTATGACGAGTATATTGAAAGCCTTAGAAACATTCCCCCAAGCATCCCCCAAAATCCGAGAGTTATTCCAAACTATCTAGTCATGCCATCTGATATTCCAGCTTCCCCTCCATCACCCCATCAACCAAGCTTCCAATCTTCCACCCCCATCACACTAGCTATTCCTATCAATCCACCTCCACCTTCGACACATGAGTCTCCAAGGAATCTCCTAGAGGAAATACAAGAAAAGTTGCCTCCAACAGTCGATAAGCCATGTCATCTAATCCAACCATGTGAACTAGTCAGTGATGAAGCTTCCCCATCTATAATATCACCTCCATCTCCCATAGCTATCATCCCCATACCATCCATCAAATTGCTTAAAATCCTTCCACTTCTCGCAAGCATCAAAATCCCACCACCTATCAAATCCCTCCAAATCCTATCCACATCGCCTCCAAGAATTTCCCAAATCTCTCGTAATGACCCTTATGCATCCATCTTCTACTCACCCATCTCCACTACTGAATCCCCCATCTATCCATCTGCTGCCTTTGGAGAATCCATCCCTTCACCTCCTATCGCACCATCCACTCCAAACCAATCCTATCAAGATCCTACCCAAAAGCATGTTGACATCCCCCAAAGCATAAATGAAGATATCATCATACCATGTCTTCCATCCATAGTCCAGTCACCATCTCCTCCATCTCCAAAACCTCAAGCCATATCTCCTCCACTACAAGATATCTTGTCATCCCACCAGCTACATCAAGATCCTATCCTTCCATCTCCCCCGCTCCATGCTTCCATCTTACCACCTATCCAAGCTATTCCACCATCTATAATCTACCCTCTTGGTTCACTTACATTCATCCACAGTGGCCCTCTCTCAGTAGAAGAATTAAGAATAGTATCTCCCCATTGCAATACACCTAATAAATCACTTCTACCATTTTTTGCAAGCAAAAAGTTTCCTCAGCTTGTTCAAATGCTCAATCGATGGCATTATCAAGGTAAAGGTTTAGGACTAAAAGAACAAGGAATCAGAGAGCCTATTATTGCACAAAAAAATCTAGGATTTCTTGGTCTAGGATATGTATCCAAAGCCTCACCATCTAAAGGTGTTGGTACACCGCACCCCCAAACCAAGCCTATCTCCAAGCCCACCATGCTAGCCTCCCATCACTCCTTCAAGAAATCTTATGTCATCCCCCCTCCACCATCTTTGCAACCTAAAACAACCTACCATATCCCCCCTTCATCCGCTAAATCCATTTTGGGTCCCTATGTCCCAAAATCTACCATCCTCCATCCTCCTATTAGCCATCATAAAAATCCTATTCCATCCATTTCTATGCAAGATCAACAAAGGCACATATCAGGGCACATCATCCATCATCATCCCCCTACATGCTCTTTCATATCCTCTCCATCTCACAAAGCTTCTCCTAACCATCTTCCCAAAGCTTACCACAACAATGTGAATGCCAACTTCAAAATGCATAAAGCTAAAAATCCACATCCTAGGCAATCATATGTCTATTCTAAAAGACATACTCCAAAAAGGCAAAATCCAATCAAAGAATGCAAAACAATGCAAAAGCCCATGAAAAGAAAATCCAAAACCATGTGGATCCCCAAGAAAAAAGTTGAAACCCAATGCATAATGGCATCCACCATTGCTAATCCCCCATCTAGTGACTCATGTCCCCCATCTCCTAACTCCATCTTGGGTGCCTATATCCCCAAGCACACTTCCACAAATCCTCCATCACACTCGCATCTACCATCTATCCCCCATATGCTCTTTTCACACCCGTCCCAACATGTGCCAATGTTGCTCTTGCAAGCATCCCCATCTCATGCTCCTTTCCAGCATTTTCATCCCTCCATCTCCTACCATCAATCCCATCTAATCCAATCTATTGCATAAATCACACATCCGGTGTACCAACAGCTAGCAACAAAATTGAACATTCCAATAGCCAGTGAAAAATCCCAAAAAGCCAAAATAGCTGAAGAAAGAAAAAATCATTCCAGTTAAGTCCAAAGTCAAAAAGTCAAAAAAGAAAAGAAAAATAAAGCGTCCACTGGTGAAAACTTGGCAATTCAAGTGCCTTGGACAAGTACCATGATGAAAACTTGGCAAACAAGCGTCATGCATAATCCCGCCATCCCCAGCTTAGCCTATCACCCTCATGCTTTTGGTCATCTCTTAACATCCACCTCCATCTTCCAATCTATCCACCTATCCTCCATCCTCTAGCTTCCATCTCACACCATCCACTAATCTTATGCAGCTTGAGCCAATCATCTCAGCTATCATCCATCTCCCTAGCCCCTTCAGCTTTTTCCATCATAGCTTCCATCCTATCACATCCATCATAAGACCTCCTTCCACATGTTATCTTCTAATTGGGGGCACTATATTCCTTGGAGATCTTGTCTTGTCCATCCTCCCTTGTCATTGGTATCTAGCTCTAGGCTATCCTCATGCAAACCCAATGTCATCTCTTTATATCCATCATAATCCTAGCTATCTACCATCCTATCGAGCCATCTCATCCTACGCCTCTAGCTATCCTTGGTTACAAAATCTCTCATCATCATTGGATGCATCCTACCAAATCCATATCTTTTGCTATCACCCCACCCTTAGCTTTCGCATCTTGCACAAAATCGAACTATCCCGCTATCCTCTCATCCTAAGCTTTTATCCATCTGTATCATACATATCATTGGTCTATTAGCTTGTACCATATCTTGATTAGCCTGCTTGTAAATATCTTGGTCTGTCAGCTTGTACATTCTCTTTAGCTTAGTACCATTGTATCTATCCAGTGTTCGTGTCAGTTTGTCCTTGATCAGCATCTTGCACCCATCGCACATCTTGGTTAGCTATTCCAATGCATCCTTTAGCTAGATTTCCTGTCACCAAAGTGTTATCTTTCTTAGTTCAGCTTGCCAGACGCATCACTCATCCAAATCCACCAACTTAGGTGCTCTCCGATAGGTCCTTGCAGGATATAGCTTTCCTCATGTTTGATCTTGGTCTGTTAGTACCTCGTCCTACCCATCTTGTTGGAAAACGGTTCTCTTTTGGATTTTCACTTTCTTTTGATTTGGACTCTTCCCTTTTGGGTCTTGAAATATCTTTTCCAAGCAATCTCCTTGTTCCCTCCTCAAGGTTTCCATGATCTTCCATATCATGGTATATTGTGAATGGGGTAATCAGAGTGTAAGGTCTTGATCATGTCTTTTGCTTGTTTTCTTTTTTGCTTGTGGGTTACCCAGTGTTGTTTCCACACTGCTTCCTCTAGGATTCATGTGTGATGCTCGGGCAACCCTTGCGTGTTTGTTTTGAGTCAGTCCGTCAGTCCTCTGGACAGTTGGTGAAAAGGCCTTGATGTTCTTGGTAGCCTTGGCAATTAACCAATAGTCCTATAGCAAATCTAGTGCTCAACTACATGGTGGTACTTCTCTTTGAAGTATCCCCCCGCTCAAAAAGCTTCAATGGTTTTCCTTCATCTCCATTATCCCCCATCCATATCCAGCATCCATCTCTCCTACCCCAGCTTATGCATTAGTATCTCTTTGAATCACTCATCACTCTTAGCTTTGGGGATCCACAATCCTAGTCTTAGGGATCCACTAATCCAAATCAATCCACCAAGCCTCATCTTTTGAGATCCACAATCCTAGTCCTAAGGATCTCTGAAACCCATCTTCCACCAATCTGACTCTTTGAAATCCTGTTGCATCAGCTTTATAATCCCCTCATCCATCTCCCTATCCTATATTCTTTTTTTATAGCACTCTGCTCCTTCATCCTCTGCAATCCCTGAGATCTTAAGCTTGCTTCCTCTTGTGCCTCTGATTCTCCCTTTATCATTCTCCCATAGTAAGAGTTTGAGCTAACTAAACCTCTTCTCTTAATCCAATCTGAGTCTCCTTGCTCATCCCAGATTCTTGTATTTTTCAAGAAGCCATCGAGCCTCGCTTTCTCTCCCCGCTGCCTTCTTGAGGGGGCATCTCATAGTCCATTCTCTCCTCTTCTGCTCTAGCCTTGGGCATCTTATTTTCTTATCTTTGATGCCATGCCACTTGTGGCATCACATCAAAGAGGGGCAAAATGTAGACACCTAAAAACCTTTAGAAAATAAATTTTTTTTTATTTTCTGAAAAAGTCCTGATGACATCATCATTTATTAATTAATTATTTAATTAATTAATTAATTAATTTTTATGCCATTAAATCCCTTTATCTTAATTAAAAATATTTAATTAAGGAATCCCTCCCTAAAATGTTTAAATCTTATTTAAACATTATTTCCTTATTTATTAATTATTTAATTAATAAATTGACCAAAAATCCTAAAATAAATAAAAATTTTATTTTTTGCCCAAAACTTGGCCAATTTCCTTATGACCAATAACCTCTTCCAAAATCTTCTAATCCTTCTTTAATTTTGATTAAAGGCTAATCCCATCATTTCCTACCCCTAATCCCAACTCAAAATATTTAATTAAGATTAAATATTAATCCTCATGTTTATTAAAAAAGTTTTAATAAATATCTCCTCAACCCAAACCCTTGAAACAAATAAAACTTTATTTATTTCTTAACAATCTAATTTATCCTCATCTTAAGAAGTTCTAGACTCTTCTAGAAAGTCTTTATCCTCATCCTAGAAAATTCTAGACTATTCTAGAAAGTCTTTATCCTCATCCAAAGTCTAGACTCTTCTAGAAGATGTCTTTAAACCTAATCCTAATCCCCTCCTAACCTTGTCACATTCCCTAAATATGGGTTAAATATTACTAACCCAAGCCAAAGTTAACAAATATCTCCTCCTTCACCCACCCTCATTAAATGCCATCCACTTGCCTATCACTAAGCTAATCCTAAACCATCCTAATCCATCCTCTAATCATTTGCACAAGCCTAAGCAAGCTTAAAACCTTCCTAATCAAGTCCAAGTCAAAATTGCTCTCATCACCCTCAAAGTATCTCAACCATAAAACTTGATGAAGTCCACTAGGTCATAAATGACTCTTCCAAGCCCTTTTATTGCTCTTACAAGTCATTATGAGGGTCTTTATGAAGATTTTATCCCTTGAGCCTCCTTTGTTGACTCATCCTTCCCCTTTCCTCCATCCTCTCACCATGTGACATGTGTCACTCTTTGATTGACTATAAGGAAGCACAATCCATGTGCTCTCTTCTCATGCAATCTGAGCCCTCCATGAGCTTTTTCCCATCCTTGCATCTTAGCCCTCAATCCCTCAAGCCTCTTGCCTATAAATTGGATCCTTCCCCTTTGCAAAATAACACAATCCATGAAGTAAAGTTATAATGCTATTTTGAGAGCCAAATCCATACTAAAGCCATCTATCCACACTAAAAATCCACAATCATCCATTGAAGCCTTTGGAAGCATATTGAGCATACATCCTATCCATTTAGATAAAGCTACTCAACAAGAGAGCTTCTTATTGAGAGAGTCCATTACTGGCTCATATTCTCAATTGAGAGCTCATCTTAGTCTATCTTGAAGTTTATGAATTTTGTTTAGTTTGTAGAAGCTTTATTTAAATTTGGTTTCTATTAGCATACTAACATTGCTCATATACAATATGTATTGACACTTAAACCTTTATCACATACACCTCCAACACTTGACAAATAGTATTCTAATTTTATATCACTTTTAGCATCAAACTTTTCGGAAAGGACTTTGTCTTGAGAAGAAAGATAACAAGGGACAACATTAGCATCCAAAGAAACATTTGCATACCTTTCAAGATCATTAGCCAATAGTTCTAAAATTTCATCAACACTCAACAATACTTCTGTAGTGCCTACCCTCATTCACATCTTTTCTAGACATTGTTGTTGTTATTATTAGACTATGATGGACTAGTTTTATGTTGATGGATTAGTGGTATTTTTTTGACACTATCAGACATTATGTTATGGATTCAGTGGTTATGCGACGAGATCATTTAGACTTTACATTTCATGCATACATGATGATCATTATACTATTTTCAGTTATTATTGATGATCAGATGTATGGTTTATTATCTTATGTTCTTTATTATGGATACTTACCCCATACTTGCATGTGTATGGTGTGCGTGTTTTCTTATTGTATGGTGTTTCTGATGTGGTGAAGGAAGGGAGTCGTAGTCACCTACTTAGTCGGGATCTACACGATGCACCACTTCCTGCCATTGTCTGTTTAGCTTAGCATTATATATTATATGTACATGCATGGGTTTTTCTGTAGGTTGCAGGTACTGGGTATCGACTTCCCTGAATTGCCAGGATGAGCGTACCCTATTATACTATCTCAATGATAAGAGAAGGGAGATAAATTCACAAGTCCAAATCCCAAACTTTTAAGCCAATTGTCCTAGTGAGGTAGGACAAGTATCTGGATATTTTACCCACCGAATGTGTCAGATGACATGATTCATGATTTTTAACCCTTTAGACTAATTTTGAGTGATTTTCTCTATGATGGGTTTTCATATTTTATCTTGGAGGTCTATGGTGAATTTTCTATTAATTAAGTCTTAATAAATAGATTTAATTAATAAATTAATTATTTGAGGAAATTGATATAAGATATCATGTTATTTGATATTTTGTTTATAATTAATTAAATGTGAATTATTGAGAAAAAATGAATTAAATAAAAGAAAATTAGAAATTAAATTAATAATAATAATAAAGTAATAAATAAATAATAATAATAAAAGTTATAAAAGTTAAAATGAAAGTTATAAATATTTAAATAGAAATTATATAAAAAGTGAATTGGAGTTATAAGCTTGCATGGGACTTAGCACACTTTTCTATTTCTCATGTGTCAACAACACGTGGGTTAGTGCATCAATTAAGCACATGGTGTCTACAACCCTATGGCTCATCTTGAAGGTTGGAAAAGACCCATCCTTAGTTTGTGACACCTTCCAGCTATTTCTAGAAGCATTCTAGATGTTTCCTGAAAGATCTTTATATTCAGGCATTGATAGAATCTTAGACGGAGCGTTGGGAGTGCAATTGGAGCATTGGAGGAATCGAGAATTCTGAAGAAGGGAGAAGCTTGCTCTGCGGATTTTTTGAGGAAGAGCGATTTACCATAAGAATTTAGGTAGATTCTTGTGATTTTATTTATGCTATTTTTGCATCACACATTCCCTGTCTTCTTTGTGTCTTCCATATGTCTTCTGAGAAGTTTCATATTTTTATGCATTCTCAATATGGGTAGATTAATTTATTTGAGAATTTTATATGCATAGATCTGAAAGATCGCGAGGCTAGGGTTTAAATTTATAACCAAATCAATTAGAAAATTAATTGAATGAATCTATAATGCAAATATTTTAATTCTTAAATTGTAGATATAATCTTTGTGGAAAAAAAACATACATGTTTATGTATTTAGATCTGCATACATATATATATACATATATCTATATATATATATATATATATATATATATATATATATATATATATATGCATATGTATACATTTGTTATGAATCTATTATAAAATTTGAATATATATATATATACACTGATATATATATATATATATATATATATATATATATATATATATATACACACACACACACACACACACATGTATATATATAATGCACCGAATTGAACGATTGATAAATCGCAGTAGGGAAACTTAATAAACTGCATCGCGATTTCATATTGCATGGAAACAATGTATTAAAAATGTCGTGGGCACGATTTCTACCCCATGCCTGCGAAAGGCAGAGGCCTGCCGTCACAGGTCTGCGGCGACAAGGGTACTACGTACCTGTTGTCGGCACAGTGCCTGTGACCGCAACAAGAGTTGGAGGGGGGTTAATTAATGATAATGTTATGCAAAAAAAAAATTATGTTAAAATGTTTAAAACAAACGTTATAGGTTTTCTATGAAATTGATTCTCATATGATATATGGTGTCAATCGAAATTGTTAATTTGGTTTTATGAAATGTAATAACTATTTTTATATTTACATATGTATGTATGTATATATCTGTGTGTGTGTGTGTGTGTGTGTGTGTGTGTGTGTGTGTGTGTGTGTGTGTGTGTGTGCGCGCGCGCGTAAATATGTATTAATACATTTAAATTATTTGATAAATGATTTATATTGAAGGTTTATTTTCATAATGGTGACTCTTTAATAACCTTTAACTAATTAATAATTTAATTGTTTTAAATTATTAAATAAATAGTTGATAGTTTGGTGGGGGATGTATAAAACAAATATTATAAATTGGAAAATGGATTTTTTGTTCTACTTTTGTTCCTCCATTCATTTTTCAAACTTGGAAACATAAACTGACATCTCTACATTTAAATTCAAGTTGTAAATTTAACAAAACCAAAACATGTGTTTGCATTGTGTATTCCTTATGCTATTGTTTTGGGTTTTGGGTTGACTAGTGTTGACCAGTATAAGACGTCTACCAGAGGCTTGGGGGTTATGTGATTGTGGTGACATGATGATGTTTTAATCTCGATCTTTATAAACCCAACCATGGTTATTTAATGGAATGCTCTATGTATTGGTTGTGATTACTGATTGTTATAGTTGAGATTCTTATGTATGAGATACTTGACTTAACCATTATTTTGGTCATCGATCAGTTATCCTTGATTATTTTCTAGTCGCCATGATGGGACTGAAATGTGGATTTATTCTTGATGATGTCATGATGTGACATGTTTGACTCAACCATTTTTGGAGTCTTTGATCAATTTGATTGAGATATATTTTGGTTATTGAGAACCATTGGATACTTTGATTATCAGGGATACTTCAGTTGCCAATAGAGAGCTATTGTGTTCATGATTTTCTATGGATATTTGCTCATGGGGAATTGATGCTTTTATGCATATTTGATGATTTTATTATGGATTATCTTTTGTCATTTTGTGATTTATGATTCCATGAGCATTAGGGTAGGATATCTACATGTAGTGATGGGAAGTGGCTTGCAATGGGAGCCAGGGCCCTAAGAGGTTGCTAGGGTAACTCATTATAAGTTGGATTAATAAGTGATAACATTCACACCTAATACTAACTGAATGAACCTAAAAAGATAAGAGTTTTGTTCTCGCCCATGCCTTGAGTGCTTGTACAGGCTAGGATGGGAGTAGTGAGATGCATGGTTGCGAACTTGCATTCTGTAGTATGCCTCGTCAGTATGAGAGGATACTAGTGGCCGCATGAAATCAATATGGACCCGTGGAGATTAGCTAACTACTAGGGTAACTTGTACGTGATAATTGCGATGACACTTTCTTTCTTGCATAGTAGGTTCCTACATGTCATTGTGTGCCTCTGGGATTAAATGTCAAATTTTGTGTTTGAAACCTTTGAGTTAGTATACTTTTAGGATTCCTGGACTTATGGAGATTTGTGCTATGTGATTTTGATAGCTTGTTTGGGACTTGAGATTATCTCCTCAGCACGGTGGGAGTGGACCACTTAGGTACCACGCGGTCGGGTGGTAGTGTATTTTCCACTCTTATCATTTTGAGATTCATTGAGACATCGTGGCTGATGCATCCTTCATGATGGTGGATATGTATCCTTTTTCATTGATGATTAGCATATTATAGATAATGTTATCTTATATTAGATTACTTTCTACATATGATGTTGTATACATTAGGAGTGACATTCCTACTATGTAATACCGATGACCTCTTCGGTGATTTGGAATGTTACGCACAGAGGGGTGGCTAGAATCCATGATGGTCTAATGATGCTGTTAACGGTTGGGAGGAACCGTGCACTTAGTTTATTATGTTTGATCTTTATGATGGATGTATATTTTTTCTATGATGATGTATCATGTGTATCATGTGATTATCTCTACTTTGATGTATCATGGATTAGAATAGGATGATGTACCTTATTCTATGTATGTATATTCTTTTGAGCTTTTCATACCCTGTGACATGTACAGTGGATGATTGAGTATTTGAAATGTAATGTATAAACATTGGACTTATCATTATTATTTCATGTGGATGTTGTACTAAATGGATTCATGTATGTAATTCAACGTTAAGGGATCTTAAAGAATGTAATCTGTTATGTATGTCATGTTTACTATCAGATGGACATTGCTGTTGCTTCTGTTATTGTGCATTAGTTATACGTAGTGTTTACTTTCATAAAAAAAAAATTGCTACTAAACTTAGCGAAATTCTAGGTTAATTCTTTGGATCCCTTGGTGGGGCATTACATTTGGTATCAGAGCCCGAGTTTCTACATTGGGAGCTCTGGGTATTTTGGAACAACTAGAACTTTGAACTATTAAGTGTAACTTTCCAAACTTGATCTAGGTGAACTGAAGCAAAACTTGAATTGTTACTTGAATATTTTTCATACTTCAACACTTAGCTTCAAAACTGGAAATTTTAATTAAACCTAGACATAGAACTGAACCTAGTACATTGTACTGTTATAGGATGGTATCTGGGAGTAGGTCTTCTGTTAGAGGTCGTGGTAGAGGCCGTGGTCATGGCAGAGCTATCAGTGTCCATGAGTTTTCCCATGAGGGATCGGCTCATGTAGAGAGCAGGGAAGAGCACTCTAGTAGGCCGTAGGAAGAGAGCCATAAAGAGGACCAAGCTGACTCTAAAGAGGTCAGTTTGAGATAGATGATGTAGACTATTCTAGAACATCTACCTCCTATTCAAGAGAAGCCCAAAGTGCATCAGATAGAACAAGAGCATAGACCCAGATCTAGAAGTCCTTGAATGGATCATCAGAGGTCCATTGTGTCCACTCAGATGAAGGATCTTTCAAGATCCAAGGTTAAGCCTTTCAATGGGCAAGGTTCTGGTTATGTGGCCGAGCAGTGGCTTATTTCTCTCAATAGGATTTTTTCCATGCAGGAGTTTGACAGCAATGTTAAGGCAAGATTTGCAATCACTAATTTAGAGAATTTTGGGGCCACTTGGTGGATGATAGAGGAGAAGAAGTTGGAAATCGATATGAGCAGTGTTACATGGGAGTTATTCCTAGAGAGTTTTCGTGAACGATTCCTACCAGAGGAATGGAAACAACAAAGGGCTGATGAATTTCATAATCTCAGACAGTACACTTTGTCAGTGATAGAGTATGAGCATAAGTTTTATGAGTTCATGTCTTTTTCAGGGTTCGGTGAAAATTCAGCTCAGTTGACACAACATTTTATTAGGGGTTTGAATAACTGTATTATTGGGCGATTTAAGGTATTTGAGTCAAAAACCCTCAAGGATGCGGTGCATCAAGCTATCCTTGTTGAGAAAAGTGTCAACCTTGGTCAAGGTGGTTTTGTAGGAGTGCCAACAGCATCAGGATCTAAAAGCAAATACAATTCAGGTGATAACAAGAAGTTTGCTTTCTCTAAGGGGAAACAATATCAGCAGTAGTCTCAGCAAACACAACAATAGAAGGGGTCAAATTCTCAAGCTCAAGGTGGTGTCAAAGGTTCTAACACCAAGAAAAACTACAATGCTCAATGCAATAAACAGAATTAGTCCAATCAGCTAGCTTACAGTAGCCAGCCTTTTATTAGCAGGAACAGTTGTCAGCAATCAAATGTACCACCTATGGGAAGAGGTTCTGACAGGAATACGAAAATTTTTTCATGTCGTCAGATTGGAAATTATGCAGCTCAGTGTCCTCAGTGAGCACCTCAATTTTTAGGACCTAGACCTACCATTTCAAAGCCTACAATTGGTGATGTAGGTAGAGCTCATAGAGTTTTTGCAGCAGTTGATCAGCGTCAGGCAGATCATCAGGGAATAGTGGTTGAGACCACAGGTGCTATTAGAGGTATATCTCTTTTATTATTGTTTGATTCAGGACCTATAAATTCATTTATTTCACCATCTATAGTTTCTAAGTGTAAGCTAGATGGGGTGAAGCAAGATCGTGGTTGGCAAGTGGAACTAGCCTCAGGCATTAAGGTCTCCACAGATTTTGTAGTTCATAAGTGTGGCATTAGCTTAGGAAGCTTTGATACAGCAGTGGGTTTTCGAGTCATACCCCTTGGTTCCTATGATGTGGTTTTAGGCATGGACTGGCTCGGATCTCATAGAGCCAGTATAGATTGTAGGAAGAAGATTATTATGTGCCAAGATGACCAAGGGAATAATGTGTAGATAGTCGGGATACCAAGGCCTATATCTCTGCAGATGATTTCTGCTATGCAATTGAAGCAAATTTTTCGTAAGGGATGTCAGATATTTGTTGTAATGGTAAATGATCTTGATGAGGAAGATTCCATGAGGGAGACTTTAGATCACCCAATTTTGTAGGAGTATGCAGATGTCTTTCCAAGTGAGATTCCAGGCATGCCTCCAAAGAGGGACATTGACTTTAGTATTGATCTAATTCCTAGAGCGGAGCCTATCTCTAAAGCTCCTTATCACATGATGACACAAGAATTGGGTGAGCTACATCTTCAGCTAGAGGAACTTCTGGCCAAAGGGAGCATTCGACCTAGTTTATCACCATGGGGAGCTCCAGTGCTCTTTGTGAAAAAGAAAGACAATTCTTTGCGCCTTTGTATTCTTTGCGCCTTTGTATTCTTTGTGCCTTTTTATTCTTTGCCTAGGATTGATGACTTATTTGATCAGATCAAGGGAGCTACAGTATTCTCCAAGATTGATCTTAAGTCAGGATACCACCAGCTTTTCATTAAGGAAGCAGATATTCACAAGACTACTTTTCGAACATGCTATGGGCATTATGAGTTCACAGTGGTACCATTTGGATTGACTAACGCTCCATTAGTTTTTATGAGTTTGATAAATGGTGTGTTCCAATCTTATCTCGATAGGTTTGTACTCATGTTTCTTGATGACATATTGATATATTCTAAGACTCAAAAGGAGCATGAGGAACACATGCGGTTGGTATTGTAGTGTTTGAGAGACAATCAACTTTATGCCAATGTAGCTAAGTGTGAATTCTTCAAGTCGAAGATTCAATATTTAGGGCATGTTATTTTAGGTGATGGTATTTCAGTGGATCCTGCAAAGCTTCAGGCGATAATAGAATGGTCTACACCAACTAATGTGTCAAAAATTTGTAGCTTCATGGGTTTAGCCGATTATTATCGTAGATTTGTCCAGAACTTCTCTAGGATAGCACATCCTATCACTTCTCTTTAGAGGAAAGGAAAAAAGTTTGTATGGATAGAGAAATGTGAGGAAGCTTTTGAAAAGCTCAAGGAAATTTTGACCAGTGCATCGATTCTAGCTGTACCTAATCCAAAAGGTGATTTCATGGTATGTACAAATTATTCTCTTGAAGGGATTGGGGCAGTGTTGATGCAGAATGGACGAG
The DNA here is from genome assembly GCA_028749045.1 of Cupressus sempervirens. Lineage (NCBI taxonomy): Eukaryota > Viridiplantae > Streptophyta > Pinopsida > Cupressales > Cupressaceae > Cupressus > Cupressus sempervirens. The sequence goes on from CM053784.1 coordinate 231,491,525, forward strand.
TGATTGCGTATGAATCATGGAAGCTCAAGGATCATGAGTTAAATTATCCTACGCATGATCTTGAGTTAGCAATAGTAGTTTATGCTTTGACTAGATGGAGACATTTCTTGTTGGGGCATAGATTTGAGTTACACAGCGATCATCGTAGTCTTTAGTACATTTTTACTCAGCCTAATTTGAATGCTCGCCAGAGGCAGTGGATGGAGTTTCTATGCGAGTATGATTTTGAGGTTAAGTACATTCAAGGTAAGGAGAATGTGGTGGTGGATTCTTTGAGTCACAGGAGACATGTGGTATCATTGATGACTCTTACTATGGATTTGAGGAGTCAGATTCTTCAGGCACTTCCTACGAATTCTTGGTATCAGAAAGTGCGCAGAGAGATTGATTCAGGAAGATCTCTGGAAGGTAATTTTTTAGGTTACATTTGAGAGTTAAATGGTCTTTTGAGACATTTGGGGAGGATTTATGTGCCATTTTCAGATGAGCTTCACACCTTGATACTAGCAAAAGCCCATCGTACACCTTACTCGGCACATCCAAGTGTCAAGAAGATGCATGCTGATTTGAAACGTTTGTTCTTTTGGTTTGGAATGAAGCGAGATATTTTTTATTTTGTGGCTAGGTGCCTTGAGTGCCAGAGAGTTAACGCAGAACATCAGCACCCAGCTGGACTTTTGCAGCCTAATCTCATGCCTTCTTGGAAGTGGGATATCATCTCCATGGATTTTATAGTAGGATTACCTATGATTGTCTGTCGTCATGATGCTATCATGGTCACCATTGATCGGTTGACTAAGGTGGCGCATTTTTCACTGATTAGGTCTTCCTACATAGTAGCTTCTGTAGCTAATGTCTTTATACGTGATATTGTGAGATTACATGGTGTTCCTAGAAAGATCATTTTTGACAGGGATCCTGTATTCACATCTGCATTCTGGACATCGCTGCAGCATGAGCTTGGAGTGCGGTTAAAATTTAGTTTGGCATATCATCCAGAGACTAATGGTCAGATAGAGAGGGTGAATTAGGTTTTTGAGGATATGTTACAGATGTATGTGATGGATAGGTAGACACATTGGAAGGACTATCTCTACCTAGTGGAGTTTGCTTACAACAATGGGTATCATAGTTTTATTGGCATGGCACCATGTCAGGCATTATATGGAAATCCTTGTCGTACACCCTTGAGTTAGGATAGTCTTGAGGATCACATCCTATTGGGTCTTGAGATGCTTTGTGATATGGAGCAACAGGTAGTGCGTATCTGTGAGCACTTGACTATAGCACAGGATAGGCAGAAGAAGTATGCTGATGCTCATAGGACTGATAAGCAGTTTGTTGTGGGTGATAAGGTTTTCTTGAGAGTGCAACCGTGAAAGAGTCCAAACCAGTACGAAAAGGGTTCTAAGCTAGTACCTTGCTTTGTGGGACCATTCAAGATTCTAGAGAGGATTGGCCCGGTTGCTTACCGTCTTGCTCTACCGCCCAGCCTAGCTTGCATTCATGATGTTTTCCATGTTTCAGTACAACAGTATATTCTTGATTAGAATGCGTTGCAGGTAGAGGACGGGCAGCTAGCTTTGGAGCCGGTTCATATTTTGGAGCAGCGAGAGTTGACCCACAGGGGTCAAACCATCGAGTAGGTAAGGGTCCCATGGGACCCTACTGATGATTCTTTAGCTACATGGGAGGATGCAGCTAGATTGTAGGAGTTATATCCCTACTTAGTTGTAGGCTTCCAGGAGTAAGCCTAACCCAAGGGGGGGTGGATGTAGTGCCTACTGTAGACACCTAAAAACCTTTAGAAAATAAAGTATTTTTATTTTCTAAAAAAGTCCTGATGACATCATTATTTATTAATTAATTATTTATTTAATTAATTAATTAATTTTTATGCCATTAAATCTCTTTATCTTAATTAAAAATATTTAATTAAGGAATCCCTCCCGAAAATGTTTAAATCTTATTTAAACATTATTTCCTTATTTATTAATTATTTAATTAATAAATTGACCAAAAAACCCAAAATAAATAAAAAATTTATTTTTTGCCCAAAACTTGGCCAATTTCCTTAAGACCACTAACCTCTTCCAAAATCTTCTAATCCTTCTTTAATTTTAATTAAAGGCTAATCCCATCATTTCCTACCCCTAATCCCAACTCAAAATATTTAATTAAGATTAAATATTAATCCTCATGTTTATTAAAAAAAGTTTTAATAAATATCTCCTCAACCCAAACCCTTGAAATAAATAAAACTTTATTTATTTCCTAAAAATCTAATTTATCCTCATCCTAAGAAGTTCTAGACTCTTCTAGAAAGTCTTCATCCTTATCCTAGGAAATTCTAGACTATTCTAGAAAGTCTTTATCCTCATCCAAATTCTAGACTCTTCTAGAAGATGTCTTTAAACCTAATCCTAATCCCCTCCTAACCTTGTCACATTCCCTAAGCATGGGTTAAGAATTACTAACCCAAGCCAAAGTTAACAAATATCTCCTCTTTCACCCACCCTCATTAAATGCCATCCACTTGCCTATCCCTAAGCTAATCCTAAACCATCCTAATCCATCCTCTAATCATTTGCACAAGCCTAAGCAAGCTTAAAACCCTCCTAATCAAGTCCAAGTCAAAATTTCTCTCATCACCCTCAAAATATCTCAACCATAAAACTTTATGAAGCCCACTAGGCCATAAATGACTCTTCCAAGCCCTTTTATTGCTCTTACAAGTCACTATGAGGGTCTTTATGAAGATTTTATCCCTTGAGCCTCCTTTGTTGACTCATCCTTCCCCTTTCCTCCATCCTCTCATGATGTGACATGTGTCACTCTTTGATTGGCTATAAGGAAGCACAATCCATGTGCTCTCCTCTCATGCAATCTAAGCCCTCTATGAGCTTTTTCCCATCCTTGCATCTTAGCCCTCAATCCCTCAAGCCTCTTGCATATAAATTGGATCCTTCCCCTTTGCAAAATAACACAATCCATGAAGTAAAGTTATAATGCTATTTTGAGAGCCAAATCCATACTAAAGCCATCTATCCACACCAAAAATCCACAATCATCCATTGAAGCCTTTGGAAGCATATTGAGCATACATCTTATCCATTTAGATAAAGCCACTCAACAAGAGAGCTTCTCATTGAGAGAGCCCATTAATGGCTCATATTTTCAATTGAGAGCTCATCTTAGTCTATCTTGAAGTTTATGAATTTTGTTTAGTTTGTAGAAGCTTTATTTAAATTTGGTTTCTATTAGCATACTAACATTACTCATATACATTTTGGCACGCCCGGTGGGACCCCGCATGGGTCATCTTCATTAGCTTTTTTAGTCAAGTTTTGTATGTCATTTTCTAATTTTGGCTAATTTTACTTGTTTTTGTGATTGGTAGGATTGTATAAATTGGTTTTGTAGGTCCACATGAGCATGAAGAAGACAAAGGAACTCATAATCTATCTCATAGTGTTTGCAGATTTTTCAAGCTTATAGGTGGATAAAGAACTTGGAATTCTTCTTCCTCTTCTTGTCTATATTCTTCTTATTCCATCTACTTCTTCCTCTTCTTCTTGTGGGAGATCTTGGCCATTTTTTTTTTTTTTAAGGAAGCAAAATCATACACACTTCTTTTTAGTGCTTAAAATGAACCCCCAAATCATACTTAAATCCATTGAAAAATTAAAAATTTGGAAAAAAGAAAAAATCTTTTAACAAGTGAAACTAAACCGATCTAATCATTTGCATCCTTGCAACATCAAGGTTTTAGATTCATTCATGCAAAATGAGGAACACTTCATTTTTGAGAATTTAAAAAGAACTTCAAGTTTCCATTTCAAAAGGTTCAAAATCAACACTAAGTGCACACTAAAATCTAAATCAAACTCAAAGCATCAATCAAGGATAAAATGAACCTCATTTACAAATATTTTAAAGTTCTTTTAAAAATCTCATGAAAACTAAGAGTCCTAAATGGTTGCCAAAATTGTCCTAAAAAGCTTTTCTATTTGTTCCAAACAAATGTCTTGTTGCAAAATCTTGAATGTTTCTTAGGTTTTTTATGCATCAAAACAATCTAAGAATATCATTTTTGGGCTTAAAACATGCAAACTAGAACACAAAATCTTGAATGAAAAGCAAAGTCCAAAGAGTCATTTTCACTTTTGAGTCCAAAAACAATCTTGAATGATCTAAGGTTAAAACAAAGCACTTCAAAGTTCTTAAAACAACACACAAAATCTCAATCTTGAATGCTCAAAGGAAAAAACTTGAATGTTTAATCACCTGTCTTTGAATGCATGTTGCTAAAATCACTCTTGAGTGCCATGGATTAAAATCAAAGTTTGTTTTTTTATGAATGCATGATTAAAACAAAAAATCCAATCTTGAATGCCATAGATCAAATAATCATCTTTTGGAGCATAAAAAGAATCTACATTTTTGTAATTTTTTAAGTTATAAAAACAAATAAAAATGCTTTGAGTGAGTTTGTCGTTGGACTCACCCTCTTTAATCACCCATCAATTTAACCATTGGTTGCAATCTCAGTTCCATCTATGGGGATGGGTCCACCTAAGAGGGTGTTAAGTGCTCCATGCAAATCAAACTCCACTCACTTGGGTTTTTAGTGGTTTTTCTAAGTTAGAAAATTCCTTGTATGCGCATTAATCTCGCTCACACTTCATTTGGGCATAAAAATTGGACAAATCTTGACGTGGAGGGCCTCCGGGTGCACGCTTGAAATCGAATCTCACACACCTTTTTTTTGGTCTTAAAATAAACTCACACTCAATCTTGAATGCCTTAAAGAAAAATCAATCGATACTTGACATGGAGGGCCTCCGGGTGCGCAGGTTTACTTTTTTGTTGACCCTAACTCTTCTTCTTGTATTCATTCTTCGCTCGATTTTGTTTTGTTGGCACTTCAAGTTGGAATTGAACATTGTCTCTTAAACATGAGTGCTTGCAAATTCTAGATTAGCACACATAAGAGTCAGTTGGTAAAAGAACAAGCTTGTTTTTTAGCCCAAGGTCATCCAAGTCTTCTCTCCCCTTGTTGTCTTTCGAGGCCATCTTGGGTGCATAAGATTAGGATCCAAAACCTTGTTTCTTTTTTAGGAGGCCTGCTTGGGGATTTCATCACCCCTTGGACAACCTTAACTCCAGCATTCTGGCAGAGTCTAAGAATCGGGAGGTGAATCGAAAGACACCTCTCTTGGGATCAAGATTTTGTCACTCGGGCTAAGCCTCAAGGAACTTTATACCCTTGAGAAGTGAAAGAGGAGAAGTGGGTTACCGCTCCTCTTGGCTGTGTGACATCTTTTTGGTCTCATCTACGGATTTGGGCCTCACGTACCTTGGGTATATCAAGGAATCCTTAGCTAAACCAACTGTTAGCCTTGTAGACAACCATCTAGGATGTTAATGTGTTTAAGGTGACTGATCGAAACATTTGTAGAACATACACACTCCTTGGCGCAAGTATCACTTTCTAAGAATCAAAAAGTTCTATCTAGTTGTTTCTATCTATTGCTTGATCTTTTATTTGTTGAATGAATGTTTGCCAACTTTGGTCAAAATCCCAAAAAAGTAGAAATCTCCCAGCTCAAGGCATACTTAGCGTAGTCACTGCCTCATCAGAAAATCATCCAATCTCCCCCGATGCAACCGAATCTATCTAGTTCTTTTCCTTAGAACAATCCCAAATCCAAAGTCCATCCAAATCATCCCCCCAGCCAGCTAGCAACCCAATCCAAAATCACCCAAGCTTTTAAAGAGTTGTTGTTACTCTGCCAGAGTTTGTTATCCAATCAATCCTACCAATCAACCAATCTCACCAAGGTTATCCCTCTGACAGAGCATTGTCTAGGGTAATCCAGCTTTTTCACTTGTATCCCTCATCACCTTGAGCTAAAGGTTGGGATCCACAAGTGGTCAATCTTGTGTCATGCCCATAGGATCATTAGTCTATCCTCAAGTTGACATAGCCACCACCAATTCCAGCGCATAGGAAAGAAAAACTCTCACTTTTTGACAGCATACCCTTGAAGTCTTCCACCCACAAGAAAGCCAAAAATCTCTAGCCAATCCTCCTTAGGTCTGTCATGCAACTTTGACTCTCCCTAGGAAATCTTTCATCAACCAATCCAAAATTTGTGCTTAACCCAAATCCAACCATGAGCTTTCATGTTCATCCATATGCAAGACCCCATCCCCATCAAACTCATCATCAAAGCATGAAGTACCAATCCTATCATGATGTGTTTGGTCACATTGTCCTTGCTCCTGTCACCTCCTATTCCAATGATGATGAAAATCTTGTTGACTATGACGGGTATATTGAAAGCCTTAGAAACATTCCCCCAAGCATCCCCCAAAATCCAAGAGTTATTCCCAACTATCTAGTCATGCCTTCCGATATTCCAGCTTCCCCTCCATCACCCCATAAACCAAGCTTCCAATCTTCCACCCCCATCACACTAGCTATTCCTGTCAATCCACCTCCACCTTCGACACATGAGTCTCCAAGGAATCTCCTAGAGGAAATACAAGAAAATTTGCCTCCAATATTTAATAAGCCATGTCATCTAATCCAACCATGTGAAGTAGTCAGTGATGAAGCTTCCCCATCTATAATATCACCTCCATCTCCCATAGCTATCATCCCCATACCATCCATCAAATTTCTTAAAATCCTTCTACTTCCCGCAAGCATCAAAATCCCACCACCTGTCAAATCCCTCCAAATCCTATCCACATCGCCTCCAAGCATTTCCCAAATCTCTCATAATGACCCTTATGCATCCATCTTCTACTCACCCATCTCCACTATTGAATCTCCCATCTATCCATCCGCTACCTTTGAAGAATCCATCCCTTCACCTCCTATCGCACCATCCACTCCAAACCAATCCTATCAAGATCCTACCCAAAAGCATGTTGACATCCCCCAAAGCATAAATGAAGATATCATCGTACCATGTCTTCCATCCATAGTGCAGTCACCATCTCCTCCATCTCCAAAACCTCAAGCCATATCTCCTCCACTACAAGATATCTTGTCATCCCACTAGCTACATCAAGATCCTATCCTTCCATCTCCCCCACTCCATGCTTCCATCTTACCACCTATCCAAGCTATTCCACCATCTATAATCTACCCTATTGGTTCACTTACATTCATCCATGGTGGCCCTCTCTCAGCAGAAGAATTAAGAACAATATCTCCCCATTGTAATACACCTAATAAATCACTTCTACCATTTTTTGCAAGAAAAAAGTTTCCTCAGCTTGTTCAAATGCTCAATCGATGGCATTATCAAGGTCAAGGTTTAGGACCACAAGAGAAAGGAATCAGAGAGCCTATTATTGCACAAAAAAATCTAAGATTTCATGGTCTTGGATATGTATCCAAAGGCTCACCATCTAAAGGTGTTGGTACACCACACCCCCAAACCAAGCCTATCTCCAAGCCCACCACGCCAGCCTTCCATCGCTCCTTCAAGAAATCTTATGTCATCCCCCCTCCACCATCTTTGCAACCCAAAACAACCTACCATATCCCCCCTTCATCCGCTAAATCCATTTTGGGTCCCTATGTCCCAAAATCTACCATCCTCCATCCTCCTATCAGCCATCATAAAAATCCTATTCCATCCATTCCTATGCAAGATCAACAAAGGCACATATCAGGGCACATCATCCATCATCATCCCCCTACATGCTCTTTCATATCCTCTCCATCTCACAAAGCTTCTCCTAACCATCTTCCCAAAGCTTACCACAACAATGTGAATGCTAACTAAAAAATGCATAAAGCTAAAAATTCACATCCTAGGCAATCATATGTCTATTCTAAAAGAAATACTCCAAAAAGGAAAAATCCAATCAAAGAATGCAAAACAATGCAAAAGCCTATGAAAAGAAAATCCAAAACCATGTGGATCCCCAAGAAAAAAGTTGAAACCCAATGCATAATGGCATCCACCATTGCTAATCCCCCATCTAGTGACTCATGTCCCCCATCTCCTAACTCCATCTTGGGTGCCTATATCCCCAAGCATGCTTCCACAAATCCTCCATCATGCCCGCATCTACCATCTATCCCCCATATGCTCTTTTCACACCTGTCCCAACATGTGCCAATGTTTCTCTTGCAAGCATCCCCATCTCATGCTCCTTTCCAACCTTTTCATCCCTCCATATCTTACCATCAATCCCATCTAATCCAATCTATTGCATAAATCACACATCCGATGTACCAACAACTAGCAACAAAATTGAACATTCCAACAGCTAGTGAAAAATCACAAAAAAGCCAAAATAGCTAAAGAAAGCCAAAATCATTTCAGCTAAGTCCAAAGTCAAAAAGTCAAAAAAAAAAGTAAAGAAAAATAAAGTGTCCACTGGTGAAAACTTGGCAATTCAAGCGCCTTGGACAAGTACCATGATGAAAACTTGGCAAACAAGCGTCATGCGTAATCCCGCCATCCCCAGATTAGCCTATCACCCTCATGCTTTTGGTCATCTCTTGACATCCAACTCCATCTTCCAATCTATCCACCTATCCTCCATCCTCCAGCTTCCATCTCACACCATCCACTAATCTTATGCAACCTCACCCCATCATCCTAGCTATCATCCATCTGCCTAGCCCCTTCAGCTTTTTCCATCCTAGCTTCAATCCTATCACATCCATCATAAGACCTCCGTCTGCATGTTATCTTCTGATTGGGGGAACTATATTCCTTGGAGATCTTGTCTTGTCCATCCTCCCGTGTCATTGGTATCTAGCTCTAAGCTATCCTCATGCAAACCCAATGTCATCTCTTTATATCCATTATAATCCTAGCTATCTACCATCCTATCCAGCCATCTCATCCTGCTCCTCTAGCTATCCTTGGTCACAAAATCTCTCATCATCATTGGGCGTGTCCTACCAAATCCATATCTTTTGCTATCACCCCACCCTTAGCTTTCGCATCTTGCACAACATCGAACCATCCTGCTATCCTATCATCTTAAGCTTTTACCTGCTTGTAACTATCTTGGTCAGCTTTAGCTTGTAAATATTTTGGTCTATCAGCTTGTACATCCTCTTTAGCTTTGTACCATTGTATCTATCCATCTTTTGTGTCAATTCCTCCTTGATCAGTATCTTGCACACATCACACATCTTGGTTAGCTATTCCAATGCATCCTTTAGCTAGATTTCCTGTCATCAAAGTGTTATCTTTCTTAGTTCAGCTTGTCAGACGCATCACTCATCCAAATCCACAAGCTTAGGTGCTCTCTGATAGGTCCTTGCAGGATATAGCTTTCCTCATGTCTGATCTTGGTCCGTTAGTACCTCGTCCTACCCATCTCGTTGGCAAATGGTTCTCTTTTGGATTTTCGCTTTCTTTTGATTTGGACTCTTCCCTATTGGGTCTTGAAATATCTTTTTCAAGAAATCTCCTTGTTCCCTCCTCAAGGTTGCCACAATCTTCCATATCATGGTATACTACAAATGGGGCAATCAGAGCGTAAGGTCTTGATCATGTCTTTTGCTTATTTTCTTTTCTGCTTGTGGGTTACCCAGTGTCGTTTCCACGCTGCTTCCTCTAGGATTCATGTGTGATGCTGGGGCAATCCTTGCGTGTTTGTTTTGAGTCAGTTCATTAGTCCTTTGGATGGTTGGTGAAAAGGCCTTGATGTTCTTGGTAACCTTGGCAATTAACCAATAATCCTATAGAAAATCTAGTGCTCAACTACATGGTGGTACTTCTCTTTGAAGTATCCCCCCCGCTCAAAAAGCTTCAATGGTTTTCCTTCATCTCCATTATCCCCCATCCATATCCAGCATCCATCTCTCCTACCCCAGCTTATGCATCAGTATCTCTTTTAATCACTCATCACTCTTAGCTTTAGGGATCCACAATCCTAGTCTTAGGGATCCCCGAAACCCATCTTCCGCCAATCTGACTCTTTGAAATCCTGTTGCATCAGCTTTATAATCCCCTCATCCATCTCCCTATCCTAGATTCTTTTTTATAGCGCTCTGCTCCTTCATCCTCCACCTTCCCTATTGTCTTAAGCTTGCTTCCTCTTCTACATCTGATTCTCCTTTATCATTCTCCCATAGTGAGAGTTTGAGCTAATTCTGCCCCTTCTCTTTGTCAATCTAAGTCTCCTTGCTCATCTCGGATTCTTTTACTTTTCAAGAAGCCGTCGAGCCTCACTTTCTCTCCCTGCCGCCTTCTTGAGGGGGCATCTCACAGTCCATTCTCTCCTCTTCTGCTCTAGCCTTGGGCATCTTATTTTCTTATCTTTGATGCCATGTCACTTGCGGCATCACATCAAAGAGGGGCAAAATGTAGACACCTAAAAGCCTTTAGAAAATAAAGTATTTTTATTTTCTAAAAAAGTCCTGATGACATCATCATTTATTAATTAATTATTTATTTAATTAATTAATTAATTTTTATGCCATTAAATCCCTTTATCTTAATTAAAAATATTTATTTAAGGAATCCCTCCCGAAAATGTTTAAATCTTATTTAAACATTATTTCCTTATTTATTAATTATTTAATTAATAAATTGACCAAAAAATCCAAAATAAATAAAAAATTTATTTTTTGCCCAAAACTTAGCCAATTTTCTTAAGACCACTAACCTCTTCCAAAATCTTCTAATCCTTCTTTAATTTTAATTAAAGGCTAATCCCATCATTTCCTACCCCTAATCCCAACTCAAAATATTTAATTAAGATTAAATATTAATCCTCATGTTTATTAAAAAAGTTTTAATAAATATCTCCTCAACCCAAACCCTTAAAATAAATAAAACTTTATTTATTTCCTAAAAATCTAATTTATCCTCATCCTAAGAAGTTCTAGACTCTTCTAGAAAGTCTTCATCCTTATCCTAAGAAATTCTAGACTATTCTAGAAAGTCTTTATCCTCATCCAAAGTCTAGACTCTTCTAGAAGATGTCTTTAAACCTAATCCTAATCCCCTCCTAACCTTGTCACATTTCCTAAGCATGGGTTAAGAATTACTAATCCAAGCCAAAGTTAACAAATATCTCCTCCTTCACCCACCCTCATTAAATGCCATCCACTTGCCTATCCCTAAGCTAATCCTAAACCATCCTAATCCATCCTCTAATCATTTGTACAAACCTAAGCAAGCTTAAAACCCTCCTAATCAAGTCCAAGTCAAAATTGCTCTCATCACCCTCAAAATATCTCAACCATAAAATTTTATGAAGCCCACTAGGCCATAAATGACTCTTCCAAGCCCTTTTATTGCTCTTACAAGTCACTATGAGGGTCTTTATGAAGATTTTATCCCTTGAGCGTCCTTTGTTGACTCATCCTTCCCCTTTCTTCCATCCTCTCACCATGTGACATGTGTCACTCCTTGATTGGTTGTAGGGAAGCACAATCCATGTGCTCTCCTCTCATGCAATCTGAGCCCTCCATGAGCTTTTTCCCATCCTTGCATCTTAGCCCTCAATCCCTCAAGCCTCTTGCCTATAAATTGGATCCTTCCCCTTTGCAAAATAACACAATCCATGAAGTAAAGTTATAATGCTATTTTGAGAGCCAAATCCATACTAAAGCCATCTATCCACACCAAAAATCCACAATCATCCATTGAAGCCTTTGGAAGCATATTGAGCATACATCTTATCCATTTAGATAAAGTCACTCAACAAGAGAGCTTCTCAGTGAGAGAGCCCATTAATGGCTCATATAGAGCTCATCTTAGTCTATCTTGAAGTTTATGAATTTTGTTTAGTTTGTAGAAGCTTTATTTAAATTTGGTTTCTATTAGCATACTAACATTACTCATATACACCTACCCTCGTTCACATCTTTTTTGGACATTGTTATTGTTATTATCAGACTATGATGGACTAGTTTTATGTTGATGGATTAGTGGTATTGTTTTGACACTATCAGACATTATGTTATGGATTCAGTGGTTATGTGATGAGATCATTTAGACTTTACATTTCATGCATACATGATGATTATTATACTATTTTTTGTTATTATTGATGATGAGATGGATGGTTTATTATCTTATGTGATTTATTATGGATACTTACCCCATACTTGCATGTGTATGGTGTGCATCTTTTCTTATTATATGGCATTTCTAATGTGGTGAAGGAAGGGAGTCGTAGTCACCTGCTTAGTCGAGATCTACATGATGCACCACTTCTTGCCATTGTCTATTTAGCTTAGCATTATATATTGTATGTACATGCATGAGTTTTTTTGCAAGTTGCAAGTACCGGGTATCGACTTCCCTAAATTTCCAGGATGAGCGTACCCTATTATACTATCTCAATGATAAGAGAAGGGAGATAAATTCTCAAGTCCAAATCCCAAACCT